>JAJIBD010002652.1:0-153148 GCA_021461705.1 Cryptotis parvus
CTTTCCTCAAGTTTATGTTCCCACTTTTGGACATTATATTTAATACATTAAATTATAAGATTAAATTAAATTATGGATTAAATTACAAATAATAGAAATTACATAAAATAGAAATAATACAATATATTATTTTATAGTAATATGTTTATTATTTAAATATATTATATATTACATGATATAGGATTTAATATATAATATATTTAATTATTATATATTATATTTAATATTTTGTATTTCATATATATATATAATACCGAGAGTATTCTACCCGTACAGCAGACCCTGGCAAGCTACCTGTGTTGTATTTGATATAATAAAGACCAGTAACAATTATAGACCACATTCCCATTACCTGAACCAATGGTTTGAGGCTCTTTGTGTTCCTGGAGCAAGCTGGTGCCCTTGGGTTACACTACCACATGACAGAACGCATGGAGATGGTACTGGTGCCCACTCAAGTAAATTGATAAAAAAAGGACGGCAAGTGATATATTATATATTATATATTATATATAAAATGAGACAGACATGGGGCAGAGCTGCTACTTGCTCTCACTGTGCCCAGCTGCTCATGAAGTGCCCGGGAGAGATGGCAGGTTCTAGCCCTGGCCTGCCACCCCAGCAGAGCCTTACAACAAGCCAGACGACCCCCCCACTCCATGAGGACCTCCATTTTCCACATCCGGATTTCCTCCTCGTCAGAACTCCACCCAGCAGACCAGCCTATCACAGCCCGGATCATCGAGATTCACCCTGCTGCAGTCTTTTTTAATCCAACCCAGGTATACTGATCCAGAGACAGACATGGGGTAGAGCTGCTACTGGCTCTCACTGTGCCCAGCCACTCATGATGTGACCGGGAGGGATGGCAGGTTCTAGTCCTGGCCTGCCACCCCAGCAGAGCCTTACAACAAGCCAGACGACCCCACTCCATGAGGACCTCCATTTTCCACATCCGGACTTCCTCCTTTTCAGAACTCCACCCAGCAGACCAGCTTATCACAGCCTGGCTCATCGAGATCCCTGCTGCAGTCTTTTTTAATCCGGCTCAGGTATGCTGATCCAGAGACAGACATGGGGCAGAGCTGCTACTGGCTCTCCCTGCCCAGCCGCTCATGAGGTGCCCGGGAGGTATAGCAGGTTCTAGCCCCTGGCCTGCTACCCCAGCAGAGCCTCACAACAAGCCAGACGACCCCCCACTCCATGAGGACCTCCATTTCCCACATCCGGACTTCCCCCTCATTAGAACTCCACCCAGCCGACAAGCCTATCACAGCCTGTCTCGCGCGGCCACTTGCGGCCGTGCAGTTCATCAATAAATGCTGGATTTTGAGATGACTACAAGAGTATGCTACCGCACGGCAGAGCCTGGCAAGCTACCATTAACAATTATAGATCTCATTCCCATGACCTGATGGAATGGTTTGAGGCTCTTTATGTTCCTGGAGCAAGCAGGTTCCCTTGGGTTATACTTGCATGAGACAGGTCATATGGAGATGTTACTGGTGCCCGCTCGAGCAAATCGGAAAATGAACGGGAAGAGCAGTGATCAAATGATATATGATTTATATCATATATCATTTGCCTGGATCATCGACCGCTACCCTGCAGCAGTTTTTTTTTTCAATCCGGCCCAGGTATGCTGAACCAGAGACTCTCAGACAGGGGGCAGAGCTGCTACTTGCTCTCCCTGTTCCCAGTTGCTCGTGAGGCGCCCGGGAGGCATGGCGGGTTCTAGCCCTGGCCTACCACCCCAGCAGAGCCTCACAACAATCCAGACCACCCTCCCCTACTCCATGGGGCCTGCCATTTTCTACATCCGGACTTCCCTCTCATCACAACTCCACCCAGCAGACCAAACTATCACAGCAAACTATCACATGTGCATGCATGTGTTGATGAACACATGCATACACATGTTTTTTGAACATTTTCATATTCATACTGAAAATGTTCAAAACATGTGTGCATGCATGTGTTCATCAATAAATGCTTTATTTAGAGGTGACTACAACAGTATGCCACCTGCACGGCAAGCCTGGCAAGCTGCTCGTGTAGTATTTGATATGCCAAATACCAGTAACATTTACATTAGGTCATTCCCGTGACCTAATATAATGGTTTGAGGCTCTTTATGTTCCTGGAGCAAGCAGATGCCTTTGGGTTCTACTAGCATGAAACAGGACATATGGAGATATTACTGGTGCCTGCTCTAGCAAATAGATGATTAATGGAAAGATAGTGATAGTGATATGATTTATGTACCAATTATATATTATATGTAATCCTCTATGTATATATATGTATATATACATGCATGCATACATACATACATACATACACACATACGTACATATGTAAGCCAGGTCAACAACTATTGATTTCACATCACAAATAACTTTCATGAAGACAACTCAATTTAATATTTTCTCTTGGCTATGTTTATGTTTGTTGTGACTTTGTGTGGATAAGTATTACCTCATAAAATTCAAAGTTAAAACATTTTATGGAATGAAATATAAGAAGTTCATATAAGAATGAGAATTCTCATATAAGAATGAGAGTTCTCAAGGTTTTTGAGACAAACCTGTGATTAAAAAAGTCTACATATCTATGTAAAGAAGACCTTAGCTGTATCATTTTAACAAAAGAATAATTTTATAACAGAATTAATCTGAGAATTCTCTTATCAAACTAAATATTTATAAGTGCTATTATTAAGCCATTGCAAATAATCAAGAGAGAAACAAAACAATTAACATTTTTATCTTATTTTCAAGTTACCTGCTGTTTGCTTCCATTCAGTTTTCTAGTAAGTACTTAGCTATATTTAATGATAATAGAAGAATGCCTGCTGATTTTAAAAGCATATGCTGATTAAAATTAAAAATTTTACTAGTGGTTAAGAATGGCATTCAATTCTTATTTTAAAAGAAAGTTATCATCTCTAAGTTTATATGAATTTTCTCTATCCTTAGTGTTTATTTTGTACTGTGAGAATTCATTCCCCCTCAGCTTCTTAGCCTTGCTTAGCATCAGCATAGCCATTTTGGGTAGGCATATCCATTTTAAGATTGCTTCAAACCAGCAGCTTTTGCCAGTGACCAACAGTTGAACCTGGTAACCCACCTACAGGACTCCGATCAAAAACCAGAACCACATCTGCCTGAGCCAACGGAGCAGGACACAGTCAAAGATACGAGGGAAGCTTGCCCAAGTCAATTGCTGTAAACTCACCGTTCTCCCATTTGCCAAACCAATTCTCAGAAACCCACAGGCCCCCATTGCATTGCCAGCTAATAGTATAACCCACAATGTGAACTGCAACCATAGAACCAATCGGGAAAAAAAGACCTCCAGAGGGGCTGGAATGATAGTCCAACAAACAGTAGAGCGTTTGCCCAGCATGAGACTGACTAGGGTTCCATCGCTGGCATCCCATATGTTCCCCAGCACCATCAGGAGTAATTCCTGAGTGCAGAGCCAGGAGTGACTCCTGAGCAAGGTCTGGTGTGACCAAAAAAACTAAAAAAAAAGGTGACCAGAAAGAGTGGGGGATTAAGACAGAGAAATCGCACCTTGCAGTTTTTTGGGGGTGGAGTTAAAGGGATTCTGCACCAAAGAACAGGGTCACTCTCCTAAAGGGGACCGCCCTGACAGGATGGCTTTGGAACTCAGCGCTTGTTTGACTTGTGCCAAATAAAACTTTTTTAGTGCAGAGCTCAGTGCTTTTGTAATCTTTCAGATACCAGAGTCTGACAATACTTATGAAAAACAATGTAACATTCTTATAATTAGCACACATTTTTCATCTTTGTGAATGTAGCTCTTCAAAAAAGATGTCATATCAAATATTCTAGTTTATAATTTATTCACATTCAAACCATCTCATGCTTTAATCCTCTTCCCTCATTCTCTATTATCTAAATAATAAATCTATGGATCTGTTCAAAGAAGTTTTTTACAAATTTGTCTTTCTCTGCTTTAACCGTGTTTGTTAATACTTTTTGAAATGATTTTTATTTAGAGATCAGAGAGTGGAAGGGTTAAGGCATATTTTCCTTGTATGTGATTGACTGGAGTTAGATGCCAACGCCTCGTTTGGTCTCTTAACAGCACTAGGAGTGAACCCTTAATCAGTTCAGGAGTAAACCTCAGACACTGCTAGATCTGACCCACCCTACCTCATAAGATAAAATTATTTAATTTATATTTAATAGCTATAAGAAGGTGACATAAAATTATTGGATTCTTCTAGGTTTTATCATTAGATACCACAAAAAAATTACTGCATGAACCTCTCTAATTGAATGAAGCTAATACAATTCTGAATCTTGATTTCATGAAAATATTTAGCCACAAAACAAATTGTCTATGATTCTTTTTTCCTCCTTATTTAGAGACCGCACTTAGATGTGCTCGTAGTCTACGCCCTGAGCTATGAGGCGGTTTCATGCTATGCTCAGAGAAACATGGGGTGCCAGGGGAGCAAGTCTAGGCCTCCCTGCGTGCCAAGCATGAATTCCAGAAAGCTGAACTATCTCTCCAGCCTTTTAAGATTTCTTTTGAGGATAGAATTTGAAATGCAGCATGAATAATTTACTTTTCTATCTTTTTTTTAAAGATCTGTTTGGATAAATTAATGAATTTGCTGAAGTTCAATAATTTCACCTTAAAAATAGAACTGATAATTCCTATCTCAAATGGCTTCTTAATAGTTCATATATTTTAAAACATGAAGCATTTGAGGTCTAATATTTTAGTTATTTCTTTTATAACTTATTGTATGTTCAGTATGAAGGATGAATGAAAACAAAAACTTAAAATGTTACCAATGTATGTAAAACATGGTCTGAGAACCAGAGAGACTTTTTGCAATGAAGTTTGACCAGGAAAACTCTATTTACAATAATACAATACATTTTTTGGAAAAGTCTATACCTAAGAGCATAATTTCTCAAGGGTATTTAAGGGGGTTATAGACATACACTTAATTGTTTGTCATTGTTTTTAATGAGACTAATAAAATAATCTATATTTTCTTAGTTTTATTTTTTATTGAATGCCTTTAGTTTATTTTTAAGCATCCAGTTATTCTAGAGGAAGGGATTAATCAGATTGGTTGTGTCCAGAGTGAAAATTGATAAACACTTGGCTCATACAATTCAGCGACAGAAAGCTTCTGGTTAATTCTTTATTCATTGTTGCTAGGTTTCCTAAGCTACACTCTATGTTGAGTTTAGTAAAAATGAATTGATGTATTATGTTCCATTCACACAATAACACAATTGAAATCTCTTTGATTCCAAAGAAATAAATAAGTAAGGACATAACGTTATTTGGAAAGGAATAAGCGCATAGTTACTTTAACTGTCTTCCACTGTGAGTAACAATGGCAATGACTTAAAAATTACATCCTAGGACATGTTCTTTCAGATGCTTCTTCTGAAAATTCAACTATTAATTTTTATATCTGCAGGTCACAGGAGAGAAAAAAAATTATGAAAAACCCAAACCACACAGTTACTCCTATTTGTCTTTAATAGCCTCACAGATGAGGGGAATAAATAAACCCAAAAGAAACTAAAAATATTAGGTTACAAATATGTGAAATTTTAAGGGAATACTGCATTTGCATGTAACATATTAGAGCTTCTTTAACATGTATTCAAAATTTTATCATACCAGTTTTTAAATTTTTTAAGATATTTTTCTAACTTACAATTAATTGAAATGAATGCAACCGATTAGAAAAGTTTAATGTAAGCAACTAAAAGAATTTAACTGGCAGCAGTCATCAACATACCATTATACTACAGCAAGGAGAAAGCTGGTTGAATTTTATTTTATTTTTTTCTACTCTATTTTTATTTTATTATTTTTTAATATTTATTACACCACTGTGAGATATACAATTAAAAAGGTGTTCATAATTGGTTCTCAGTCATACAGTGTTCCAACACCCATCCCTCCACTAGTGCATCATTTCTGCCGCCAATGTCCCCACATTCCTTCCCACCCCCCCCCAGCCTGCCTCTATATAAGGCACCTTTCCTTTTCCTCTCTCTCTCTCTCTCTCTCTCTCTCTCTCTGTGTGTCTCTTTGTCTCTCGATCTGTCTCTGTATGCTCTCTCTTACACATTGTGTCTTGCCCTATAGATATTTAGGGTTTATTGTGTAGTCTCTTTGTGTATATTCAATGGTGAGTTCTAGTCTGACATTACCATCTCCCTACTTAGTAGAACACTGGTATCTATTTATATCCCATTAATGAATGCACTCATTCTTATATGTCCTTTTCTTTCTGACTAATTTCACTCAGCATGATAGTCTCCATATCCATTCATTTGCAGGTAAATTTCATCATTTCGTCTTTTCTAACAGCAGCATAGTATTCCATTGTGTAGATGTATCACAGTTTCTTTAGTCAGTCCTCTGTTCTCAGGTGCTTAGGTTGTTTCCAGATTCTGGTTATCAAGAATAGAGTTGCGACGGATAAAGAAGTACAGATAGTGTTTCTGCTATGTGTTTTGGATCTTCGTGGTATATTCTCAGGAGTGGTATTGCTGGGTCAAATGGGAGTTCAATATCTAGTTTTTGGAGGTATGTCCATATTGTTTTTTAAAAGGATTAGATAAGTTGGCACTCCCACCAACAGTGGATGAGAGTCCCTTTTTTCCGCATCCATGCTAGCACCAGTTGTTCTTGCTGTTTTGGATGTGTGCCAGTCTCTGTGGTGTGAGATGGTACCTCATTGCTGTTTAGTTTTTCACCTCCCTGATGACTAAAGATGAAGAGCACTCTTTCATATGCCTATTATCCATTTGAATTTCTTCTGTTTGGAAGCTTCTGTTAATTTCTTCTCCCCATTTTTTTGAATGTTGGCTGTTTTCTTCTTGTAAAGTGCTACCGTTGCCTGATAAATGTTGGATATTAACCCCTTAACAGATGGGTATTTGGTGAATATTCTTTCCCACTCTGTGGATTGTCTTTTGTATCTTGGTCACTGTCAACCTCAAACATGTTTGACAGAGGCCGGAGTGACAAGCTCAGCAGGTAGGGTATTTGCCTTGCACACCTCTGACCAGGGATTGATTTCTGGCATCCCATATGGTGAGCACTGCCAGGAGTAATTCCTGAGCAAAGAGCCAGGAGTAACCCCTGTTCATTGCCAGATGTAACCCAAAAAAGAAAAAAAATTAAAACATGCTTGACATTTGTTCTATTAGTTCAATTATTTCTCCAAACTTAGAGGTTTGCTTTGATTTGGAAATATTATTCTAAATGAAGATAAAATAGTGTTTACCAGATTTGTGATCAGATATTAGATAATCAACACCACAAAAAGGATGAAGAATATGGAGTAGTTCCTAAGAAATATAAATGGGAGAAAAACTAAAAATTCTGAGCATAAGGAGCAAAGCATAAAAATGTGAGAAGAGTATGGTTTATTAAAGTAATTGAAATATTTTGTTTGGGGAGAAACATCTAAAGATGTGATATTTAAAATATTTTTAAATAACAAAATTAATGAGCAACTAAAGCTATTAATGAAACAAAGATATGAAACATCTCTTTAACTGAAAACATATATATTATAAAATTTTTACTACCTGTACATTATTTATAATTCTAGTATTTTTATGAGAATCACGTACAGTGTGATAAATTCTTTCTTGCTTTTATATTATTTTTTTGCTTTTGAACCACAAGCAGTGATATCAGAGTGTACTCTAATGCTGTGTTCCGGGGTCACTGGCAGGTGGCTTAGGGGACCAGACATGTCTCAGGTATGAAATCATGTTGGACAACATGTAAAATAACAATAAAGTATATTTATTAGTAAAATATTATAATTAAAAATAATAAAGTTTATATGTTAGTAAAATATCATAGATGTGTGTTCTCAATTATTTCATTAATTCTATCCAAGAAAAAAGTATTGAGGCCAGAATGACAGTACAGTGAGGAGGGTATTTGCTTTGCATGCGGCCGACCGGGTTCAATCCCTGACATCCCATATGGTCTCCTGAGTACCTCCAGGAGTAACTCCAGAGTGTATAGCCAGGAGTAATCCCTGAGCATCACTGGGTGTGACCCCAAAAAGTGAAAAAAAAGGAAAAACAAGTAAGGATAAAATAACTATATTATAATAGTTTCTACAATATAAGCTAACAATTGTTAGAGTAGCATTCATAGCCAGACTTTTTTACTCTGATTTCAGTGTTCTTTAGATTTTACAAAATTAAGCTATAGTAACATAATTGAATAAAAACTGTGTTACATTTGTAAAATTCTTATTTTTAAGTCTCCTTTGTATTTTCAAATGATTTCAAGGATATTATGTGTGTCAAATTGATAAATGTTTAGTACTGCACTAAATATTATTCAGAGCAAAACAGTTTGTCCATTGTCCAAATTTTTTGAAGTTTTTATATCTTATTTCTCATGTATGGCGCATGTTTTTGCAGGTAACTATTGTTAAATTATTTATTAGTATATAATGGTCCAAGAGTCATTTACCATATACTAAAAGTGAGGTGGTAAAATGATGGTGTTACACTTAATCACTTCAAATGATTAGCTAATCAAAGCAGTTTTTCCTTCCATAAAATTAATTATTTCGTGCAATACTACATTAATGATGAATGATTTTCACTCATGTCTGCTTTCAAATTATTATCATATACTCTAGTTTCATTATCACTTATAAGTTTTCATGCCAAATTCTATTATTTTATCATAGTTTTTCATGTGTTTAATGACTGCCACCAATTCATATTTTTATGGTATCAGGAAGTTATATTGATTTGGACTTAGTTTGAATTTAAGAGCCCATTAGAGGGGAAAATGATATTTACCTTAACTGTATTGGTGTATATCCAGTGCCTCACATTGTCTTATTTTTTTTTTAATTTATTTATTTTTTAAAAAAAATTTTTATTTTTACAATTACAAAGATATACAATTAAAAAGTTCATATTTGGGTTTTGGTCATACAGTGTTGAAGCACCCATCCCGCCACCAGTGCCCATCTCCCACCACCAACGTCCCGGTTCCCCCCTCCCCAGCCCTCCTCCATGGCAGGTTCTTTATTTCTTTCCATTTCTCTCTCTTTCTCTTTTCCTTCCCCTCCAGACTATAGATTACAGAACATACATTAAAGGGTTGTCATGTGTATCGTTTTGCCTCTATTTAATGCTCCAGTTCTAGGTTGGCATTAGTACCCTCGACAATTGTTAGCACACTGTTCCATTCTCTGTCTTACCTAGCCTCTGACTCGCACACGTTTGTGATAATTTCCACCTTTGACAAGACCTCCTGGTATATGTTTCACTTGACCTTGGATATTGGTATCATAATATGTACCTATATACTTATGTTATGCAGATAAATGCAGCCATTCTGTATCTGTCTCTCTCCTTCTGGCTAATTTCGCTCAACATAATCTTCTCCATGTCCATCCATTTGTAGGCAAATTTTATAACTCCATTTTTCCTAACAGCTGCATAGTATTCCATTGTGTAGATGTACCAAAGCTTTTTATCCAGTCATCGATTTTCGGGCACTCTGGTTGCTTCCAGATTCTGGCTATTGTGAATAATGCTGCTATGAACATAAAAGTAGGGATGGTGTTTTCACTGCGTATTTTTGGTTTCCCAGAGTAGATTTCCAGGAGTGGTATGGCTGGGTCAAATGGGAGTTCAATTTCTAGCCTTTGGAGGAATGTCCATATTGTTTTCCAGAAAGGCTGTACCAGCCGGCATTCCCACCAACAATGGATGAGTGTTCCCTTTTCCCCACACCCACGCCAGCACTTGTTGTTCTTGTTCTTTTGAATATGTACCAGTCTCTGTGGTGTAAAGTGGTATCTCATTGTTGTTTTGATTTGGATCTCTCTGATGATTAGTGATGATGAGCATTTTTTCATATGTTTTTTTTGCCATTCGAATTTCTTCCTTGCTGAAGTTTCTGTGCATTTCTTCTCCCCATTTTTTGATGGGGTTGTTTGTTTACTTCTTGTAAAGTTCTACCAGTGCCTGATATATCCTGGATATTAACCCCTTATCAGATGGGTATTGGGTGAATATTCTTTCCCATTCTGTGGACTGCTTTTTGTATCTTAGTCACTGTTTCTTTTGAGGTGCAGAAGCTTTTTAGTTTCATGTAGTCCCATATGTTTATCTTTTCCTCTAGTTGCTTTGTTAGTGATGTTTCATCTTTGAAGATGCCTTTAGCTTCTCACATTGTCTTATTTTTAGGATTGCTTTGACAACAAATCCCAGAATCTTGAAAATATTAGTCTTTTGTTTCCATGATTATTCACATAAAGAGCATGTGTATTTACTTGCACACATGCAAATGTTCATGGCTATATAAAATTATTTGAAATTCAAAACAGTAGCATGGTCTCCTTTCTTAGCACAAAAATAACATTCTCTTGGTTCTTTCCTATTAACTGTAGGAAATTTATACAAAAGAGCATAACAAATAAAATGGGACTTGAAACATTTTAACTTGCTCATGTATTAGCAAGCTTCTATTTGGTCAGAAAATGAAAAAATAATATTAAAGTAACTTTTCAAATATTAAATAACAACTTAAGCAAACAATTGAAACAAAAGTAGGTGTTCGTTCTTGCTCGATACGATTACCATATTCTACTTTTTATTACTAACTATGCAAATAACATACATATGCAAATAAGACAACAAGCCAGACCACTCTCCACTACTCCATGGGGCTCGCCATTTTCCACATCCGGACTTCCCTCTCATCACAACTCCACCCAGCAGACAAGACTATCACTGCCCGGATCATCCACACCCACCCTGCAGCAGTTTCTTTTCAATCTGGCCCAGGTATGCTGAACCAGAGACTCTCAGATGTGGGCCAGAGCTGCTCCTTGCTCTCCCTGTGCCCACCTGCTCGTGAGGCACCCGGGAAGCATGGCGGGTTCTAGCCCTGGCCTGCCACCTCAGCAGAGCCTCACAACAAGCCAGACCACTCTCCACTACTCCATGGGGCCCGCCATTTTCCACATCCGGACTTCCCTCTCGTCACAATTCCACCCAGCAGACCAGTCTATCACAACCCAGATCATCCACACCCACCCTGCAGTAGTTTCTTTTCAATCCGGCCCAGGTATGTTGAACCAGAGACTCTCAGACGTGGGCCAGAGCTGCTCAACAGAGCAGAGCCTCACAACAAGCCAGACCACCCTCCACTACTCCATGGGGCCCGCCATTTTCCACATCCGGACTTCCCTCTCGTCACAATTCCACCCAGCAGACCAGTCTATCACAACCCAGATCATCCACACCCACCCTGCAGTAGTTTCTTTTCAATCCGGCCCAGGTATGTTGAACCAGAGACTCTCAGACGTGGGCCAGAGCTGCTCAACAGAGCAGAGCCTCACAAACAAGCCAGACCACCCTCCACTACTCCATGGGGCCTGCCATTTTCCACATCCGAACTTCCCTCTCATCACAACTCCACCCAGTAGACCGGACTATCACAGCCCGGCTAGCGGCCACGTGGTTCATCTATAAATACTTTATTTAGAGGTGACTACAACAGTATGCCACCCGCACAGCAAGCCTGGCAAGCTGCTCATGTAGTATTTGATATGCCAAATACCAGTAACATTTATATTAGGTCATTCCTATGACCTAATATAGTGGTTTGAGACTCTATGTTCCTGGAGCAAGCGGATGTCTTTGGGTTCTACTAGAATGAGACAGGACATATGGAGATATTACTGGTGCCCACTCTAGCAAATAAATGACCAACGGGAAGATAGTGATAGTGATAGTAATAGTGATGTGCTCATAATTTAGACAGGAAATGTAAAAAGTTATTTGGGAAAATTGTCAATTTTAGGATGATGAAGCATTATGTTAATGAACCTAATAAGCAAGAAATATCCCCATTTTTTCTTTATTTATAGTATTAAAGAGTTCCTACAATTATTATATCCATTACTGCAGACATCATTGACAAACTTTCATGACAACATTTCAGGACATAGTTGTTCACATATCTTGAAATTAACCGGGCAAATGAAAGACAAAAAGTGTATTTTTCCTTTGCTGTCAAGTACAGGATATTTTACTGGTGACATCTATGAATATTAACCATAACGATTATAGATCCAGTAGACAATGACGGCTCATTTTCAGCAGTCACAGTTCATCGACAGAGAATCATATTTAGGACTGTGCCACTGCAAGTTATGATGTTTGGGCAGCGTTTAACTTGCAGACTTCTGACATAAAAGACAGCAACAGTGTATATATAACATTAAGGTCACTGATCAATGATATGGCTGACCATTATGTCCAGGAACATGCCAGCTATTTGAACACTTGGTCAGTCAACAGAATCTCTCCAGAACTAACACACAAGACTAAATCCATCCTCCAACTATTCTTACAAAGTAGTACTAGTCTTTTCTGCACACCCATGCTGAGTCAGTTTCAGCTATTTCTGTTTCACTGTGAATCTATCATGCTATATCTAAAGGTTCTTCATTCTTTTTGCCACCTTCTTTATTAGTGATCTTCATAGAAATCTATCTTATATAGATGTCAGTGTGTTTAAATTTAATACCACCACTATTTCTTTATTTCAATACATTATGATTTGATCGATAATAAATCATAAGTTTATCTCTGGTGTGCACAATTGCTATTTCCATATTTTTATACTTCCATCTTTTCTCTTTGGGAGGCTGTTGGGGATCTAGTGCCACACTTAGAAGTACACAGAATTTAATTGGACCATATCAGTGGTGCTCGGGTGTTGGGGACCCATATATGGGACCCCAACAGTATCAGGGATTGAGTTCCCTGGTCAACTCCGAGACTGGTGATTTACGGACAAAATCGATGAGAGTCCAAATAATCCAAATGGCTCTTTACTTACCACCAACAGTTTACAAAACACACTCGGCTACCACAATCCAAGGCAAGAGATTCTTCCAGACCTAGAGCCACTGACCAGACCTGTGATCATGTGCTCAGATCAAGATGTCTCCAGACAAAAGATCTTTGCCCAAACAGCAGCTTGTCTCTCCCAATGTGAGCCAAGCAGGTAAGAGACAAAGGCAAAAGTGGGAAACCCATGCAATCAAGAAAAAAGAAAAGCAAAACTCTTGTGGCTGGCCTTTTTAAAGTAAAGAGCAACTGAAAATTGTAAATAGGAGTATCTTTTATTTAAGGATACAACTTTCTTCCTCATTCAAAGATTAAACTGCAAAAGTTATCTCTTAAATGACATTTCTAAAAGTCACCATGAAGGTAGGGGTAAGGTCTGTCTATCTGTCTGTATGTCTGTCTGTATGTCTGTCTATCTACTTATTTATTTATTCTACATCTAACAGTAAGTGTGTGGGGTACAATTCATTAAAAATCAAGAAGTATGCTTATTTTTCTACCCTGCTGAAAGTTTTCTTTTTCTTTTTACTACTTTCCTCTATGAACATGTGGATATTAAAGGAGTTGCACTTTAATATTCTATAGTGAAAATTAGTTTTCTAAATTGAATACTATATGGCAATAAAAGTAAACTTTTGGTATCTATCTTAACACATCTAGTTTCTGGCATTGAAAGTAGGTCGGTGATTAGGATTTAAGGATGTCAACATACTGATAAAATGGCCACGGAAAATAAACTGGTATTCATCAGTCCTAATTCACTCCCACTTTCATACTAAAACTAATTCTAGCTACACTGTCCTAAAAACTCTTACTAGACTGTTACATTTCAGAAGAACAACTATTTAATTACATTTCTATTAGCTGCCAAGATTTCCAATCAAGGTATTGCTTTCCAGGGTTTCTAGTATAATGCTAAAAACCTTCAACTATTTTGTTCTAGTAACTATTTTCCCTTCATTTTTTGTTAAGGTTAATATATATATATATATATATATATATGTGTGTGTGTGTGTGTGTGTGTGTGTGTGTGTGTATGTGTGTGTGTGTGTGTCCTCAAAACAACCACTCTAGCTAAGTTACTTTTTAAAATCATATTATTGGTTTTGTTTAATTCTCTCCTTTTGCTTTTCCTCTTTTCATTTCTGTTTACTGGGCTTCTTTGTTTATATCCGCATTAATTATGCAGTAATTGCCTTTAATGTTCTATTACTGAAGGGACTCTCAGGACTTGGTTTTTACTCACAGAAGAACTTTTTTTTTTTTTTTGAATACTTGGAATATTTTAATTGCTAGGTAATTCAGTAAGGGTATGTAACAATATAAGGTACAAAGATATAAGAATAAACAGGCATGTAACAGATTTAAAGCTAACATACATTTTTTCTCCCTGATCATATAGAGAACATACTTGGCAAAGAACAACAGCAAGAAAGAAAATGCAATCTAAATAGTTGGGAAGTGTCAGGTGGACTTCTTTCTCCGCCCTCATTACGTTGCACTGGAAATAATTGTCTCTGGGTCTAGAAACAACTCACTTGCATAAAAACCAAAATCATTTCATGGAAAAATCATTTGTAGTAAGTTGGTTATGTATTTACCCTTGCCAATTGCATTGCTTCCTGCCCCACTCCTATCCACATTGGGTTCACATTCTGGTATTATTCTAAAAAATTGCTGACATGATAATGTATCATGCATCAAAAACTATGCATTTAGTCATGATTATAGAACATAATATTTCGCTCGTATGTCATATACCGCCTAGGCTAAGAGTCATCATCTACCTTCATTCTTCATGCAGACCTGAAAATCAGAGCCCAGCAGAAATTAGCCCATGTTAATAAGTTCTTCTTTAATAGCTGACATGTCCCAGATAAAACACAATATGTATTGAATAATGTATTTGTGCAGTGTCTACAAAGCATTGCACAGTTTATAGTAAAGTGGTACTTTTTTTAAAGTTCAAATAACTCTAGTTCCATTTCTTCATAATGCTTAAAAATACTCATACACTAGGAAGACACTGATATTTGTATAATTATTCAGGACACAATATTATAAATATTAGATAATGTATCTTTTATGTAATTTGTTCCACAATTAGAAACAGAAAAACAGATGGGCTTTAAAATGAAAATTGTGAAAAAAAAGAAGAAAACCACCACAGTTACAAAGCTACAAATACGTATGACTGAGATTGGTTTCCAAGACATCCCAGAATGTTTTCTGCGGACACTCAGACTGTGAAATTCAGTAGAAAATTTTGTTTGATAACTTATTAAATTGTTATCACATTAAAATTAATAGTTTCCAAGCTAGATAACAAACAGGAGGTCCTTTCCAGTTTGCAAGAGAGCACAGAATTTAGTTTCACCCACAGAAGAGGATAAGTGATAAAGAAGCTATCTGAATGCCTTAATTCCAGCCGGCCTTTGAAGTCTCAACCACTGTCTGTATCACTGTCTTCCAGTTCATCATCGATTTGCTCGAGTGGGCACCAGTAACATCTCCATATGATCTGTTTCATGCAAGTAGAGCCCAAGGGCACCTGCTTGCTCCAGGAACATAAAGAGTCTCAACCATTCCATCAGGTCATGGGAATGTCTGTAATTGTTACTGGTATTTGGCATATCAAATACGACATGGGTAGCTTGTCAGGATCTGCCATGCGGGTAGCATACTCTTGTAGTCATCTCAAAATCCAGCATTTATTGATGAACCACGCGAGCCGGGCTGTGATAGGCTGGTCTTCTGGGTGGAGTTCTGACGAGAGGGAAGTCCGGATGTGGAAAATGGAAGCCCTCATGGAGTGGGGGTCATCTGGCTTGTTGTGAGGCTCTGCTGGGGTGGCGGGCCAGGGCTAGAACCTGCCATCCCTCCCAGGTGCCTCATGAGCGGCTGGGTGCAGGGAGAGCCAGTAGCAGCTCTGCCCCCATGTCTGTGAGTCTCTGTACGAGGCTCTGGACTCAATCCTCAGCACCACCAAAAAATAAAATGAAGCACATGTTGTCAGGCTGGAGAGGTAGGAGGGAGATTTTCTGCTCCAAGCTGACTTGAGCTTGGTCCCCAGAATCTCTTAAGATTCCACGTACCACCAGGAGTGATTCCTGAGTGCAGGACTGGTAGTAACTACTGTGCATTGCTGGGTGTGACCCAAAAACAAACAAAAAAAGAGTTGTGAAAGGAGGGGGGAGGGCGCCTGGAATCCCAGGTCAATTCCCAGCACCTTATGATTCCACCACTTCAAATCACAAGACGGTACTAAATCACCAAGTACCACACACACAGGGTGAAGGGAAAAACGGACCGAACCGTTTTGGTCCGCTTTTGGTCCTTGAAGGAAAAAACGTCTCAACCATTGTTGCTATTGTTAGGACATCTATTAATTGCCTATGAATATTACAACAGCACATATTCAAGGAATTATTTACATTGACAGATGTTTGTTATACATCTATACTTGACTGCTTCTCATACTCTCTATAACTTATAGTAAATATAAGCTCTTTCTCCCAAAAGCTAAAAATAGAAAAATAAGCAGTCCTAATTATTAATACTTTCTCTTAAAGTTGAGCTTTTTCCCTACCATGATAAAAATCAGTCTTGATAGGAAATAGAACCTCTTCAGCAATCATTGTTCAAGTTTTAAAAAGCATGTGTTTTAAGTTAAAAAACGTAGTATAAAAAATATTTTAGTGGTATACAGATAGCCTGATATTTGAAATGATGTGGTTTGAGGGCAAAAAGTGAACATAAAATAGAACCTTTATTTTAGATGGAAGCAGAATAAAACCTTTATTTTAGATGGAAGTAGAGGAGTAATTGTCAATCACATTTTATAAAACAAGAGATTTCATCTCAATGATTACCCCAACATAAGGTAGAATTTGAGGGCAAGTGGTCAATACCCACTTTCAAAACGACAAGTACAGGAGACTAGAGAATGAGGGCATAAAATCCACTCACTAGTCTCTTGACGCCAGCAGAGCCTCTGGGGATTCACAATTCACTTTAATTATTTTCCATGCCTTGGTTTAAGAACCCAATCAATGACTCCATCAACAATATTCATGATCTACAATGTGTCTAGCATTATTTTTAGCATCTATAAGCACATCCATCTTAAAGCATGTCTGTAAGAGCAACCTAAGCATTTTCAGTTGCACAGCAATCAAATAGTCTCCAATAATATCTAAATAAATAGTGTTGAGCGAAAGTTAAAGTGAGTCTATGTAGGGTGACAGATTAGAGTTCATCAAAAGCTGAAGGGTGAAACATTTTATTTATAAGGTACAATCCATAGGATTATCTCTTTACTCAAATTGCCCAACAATTTAATGACCTAGTCAATGTGTGGGAGCATGTTTCAAAGGTCTTTTAAAAGACTTTTGTGTAATATTAACTTTCTATTATGAGAAAGTTTTTCTTTCTTTCTTTTTTCTGTTTTCTTCTTTTTTTTCAGCCACATCCTGAGGTCCAAGTAAACTCAGGGCTTATTCCTGGCTCTACACTAGGGGACCATGAGGGATGTCAGAAATTAAACCAGTGCTACAAGCAAGGCTAGCACCCTCTCTGCTTTACGCTCATTCTGGCTCTATAAGCATTTTTAACTATGAAAAATTGTCATTTGGCAAAAGGAAGAATAAGAATGTTAAATCATAGTGTAATTCAGTAACAGAAAATACATTTCAACAATAGATCAAACCATTTTTCTCAAGCTTAGCTAAATCTCACAAAACATATCAAAAATGAAAAATAATTTTAAAGGCAATTACAATGTTTCAACTATTAGCTTATTCACATTTTATAGCATTCTGTGCCAGCTTTATAATTCTATAGTGAGTAGCATTCTATAGCTAGCCAAGTTGGAAAACTAGTACTTATTTCTCCCAGCCTCATTTTTCTCCCTATCAAGTTGGGACTTTTTTCGTTACTGCTGCTATAGTACTGTGGTTTCTCTTTTGGGGCATTAAGTTAGCAATTTTTTTGCTACCAAGTGCAATCTTTCAGACGCTTTACTATATCACATTACAATTTAGTTTCTATTTTGTCAGTTTTGCAGCAGTATTTTGAATTCTGCTAGGGAATGTGATATCTCAAGACAATTCTGTACATTTCCAAGCTATCTTGCCACTTTAAAAGTGTTGTCAGAGGAAGTATTATTTAGAGAAGTCAGTCTGAATTATGCCGCTGCAAATCCACACTGCACAGCTAACACAAATTGATTTACCAGGAAGCTTGCTGCATTTCTGAGACGTATAACCACCAAAGCAGCTTATAAAAATCCTTGTTCACAAACAGCATATTCAGATATAGTATGCGAAGACCTCAGGATAAAACTCTAAAACCACTTGAACGCATTTTAAATATAGATGTTTTACTAACTAGGAAGGAAAGGATTCAAGGTAATGCGGCATTATTTAAATTATTCAACTATTTAAAATAACTGCTATGACAATAGGGATATTTTACGGATATGTTGTTCTTTTGGAAAACAAGGCATTGGATAAAAATGATGGTAGAGTTGGCAAGTAAAAAGTTTCCATGTAACTGTTGCATCTTTTATAACCATGGGAGCCTCTACATCTTAACTCAGAGATACCTGCATAAACCTGAGTGGCAACCATAATATGATCTAGTGTTTTTGGCATCAATGGAACTCATATGGAACTGTGTTGCTGCCAGTTTACCTATATATATATATATATATATATATATATATATATATATATATTTTATTTCCCAGTACACTTGAACAATACATTCGAGTCAGCATGGGAACGGTTGTCCTGTAATAGATCTGTGCTAAATTTGCACACATCTCCTGTGCTACCTGGAGTACTATATTTAAAGTATAGTACTCAGGAATGCCATTTCAAGGTACCAGTTTGCAAGAGCCTGGACAGCAGTGACCAAATAATTTTGGTCTTGTAGATACCCAGGAGTAGGTGTGTTAAAAATTTGTTTAACCTTGAAAGGGTAGACTTCATATCAAAAATGTTGCTTGGACCTGAGCACTTATATTAAGAAGATGTGAATATCAATTTGGAACACATTCAATTTTCTGATGTATGTCATATTCCTCCTTCTTAAATGGCTTACTTTTATCTTTCTTACCTTTCTTACAAGGTGTATTTTCTGATGATAAACATACTGCTTTTATATGTCTGTAAAGGAATTTTTAACTTAAATTTACAATTATAGATTACAAGGTTTTCTTGATTTGGGTTTTACTTTTTGATACTTTAAGAGTTTTTTCATTGTTTATATGGCTTCTGACAAGAATTTAATATACTTGAATTTAATATACTCATTATTTTGAAGGCATTATTCAGATATGTTATTGTATTTTTACCCTATATTGGATTATTTCCTGTGTTTCATGCTCCTGATAAATTTTGATCTAATCTGTTGTCAACCTTTCCAATAAAATCTTTATTTTATTAAAGTATTTTATTATACCACCATGAGATATACAATTGCAAGATGTTCATATTTGGGTTTTGGTCATACAGAGTTCCAGCACCCATCCCTCCATAGCAGGTTCATTATTTCTTTCCCTTTCTCTCTACTCTTTTTCTTTTCTTTCCCTTCCAGATTGTAAAAGCTTTAAATTATGAAAAAAAGAGAGATAGCTGCACAAAAGAAAGATCGATGTGATCTTTAAAATATAACAACATAACATTATGTTGAAGATTCAGTCTTTTGCCTTAGCAGACATGTATAGATTTCACATATAGATTTAACTTCTACTAGAGCCCACTCTTCTCTGTATATCCAAATATTTCTTTCACTGGAAGAAGAAAACATCTATAGATGTGTTAAATACAACAGAATATTGTTGCCACAGCAGTAAGGAGATGATTGTTTATTAGAGTATTAGAAAATAATGTTCTATTGATTTTTAATTTTTACCAATTCCTTGGGGCTCATTTTTTTCTTAAGGTATTGCTGAAAGGGTTGTAATATTTTAAAGGGCTAAGAAAATATGTTCATCATCTATTTGCTAGAGCGGGCACCAGTAATATCTCCATATGTCCTGTCTCATGCTAGTAGAACCCAAAGGCATCTGCTTGCTCCAGGAACATAAAGAGCCTCAAACCATTATATTAGGTCATGGGAATGACCTAATATAAATGTTACTGGTATTTGGCATATCAAATACTACGAGCAGCTTGCCAGGCTTGTCATGCGGTGGCATACTCTTGTAGTCACCTCTAAGTAAAGCATTTATTGATTGGCTGCTAGCGGCCTCGCGAGCCGGGCTGTGATAGTCTGGTCTGCTGGGTGGAGTTGTGATGAGAGGGGAAGTCCGAATGTGGAAAATGGCGGCCCCCATGGAGTCAGGGGGTTCGTCTGGCTTGTTGTGAGGCTCTGCTAGGGTGGCAGGCCAAGGCTAGAACCCGCCATGCCTCCTGGGCACCTCATGAGCGGCTGAGCACAGGGAGAGCAAGTAGCAGCTCTGCCCCATGTCTGAGTCTCTGGTTCAGCATACCTGGGCCGGATTGAAAAAAAAACCTGCTGCAGGGTGGGTGTCAGTGATCGGGGCTGTGATAGTCTGGTCTGCTGGGTGGAGTTGTGATGAGAGGGAAGTCCAGCTGTGGATAATGGTGGCCCCCATGGAGTCCGGGTGGGGGGGTTGTCTGGCTTGTTGTAAGGCTCTGCTGGGGTGGCAGGCCAGAGCTAGTACCCGCCATGCCTCCCGGGCGCCTCATGAGCGGCTGGGCACAGGGAGAGCAAGTAGTAGCTCTGCCCCATGTCTGAGAGTCTCAGATATGTCATATTGAAAATATGACAAACTTATATGATTGCACCTTATTGTTAGTCTCCAGCATTGTTAGGTTGGGCGGGGGATTTAACCCATGTATTCTGCGCTCAAGGCAAGCACCTTACCCACTGTACTATCTCTCAAGCCCCTCTTCCAGACTTGCATCCAGTCTAGCTCAGTAGAATGCCACTAATTATGTGGAGAACTAAAGTTTTTTTCAATAAAACCATTAAAAATGTGAACTGAAAATAAATCATTGATGAGAATATTTTAAAGTGAGAACAAAGCATCTTTCCATTTGCATGGATACCCAGTAAGTATTAGTAATTCCTGATAGTGTGAAAATGCTTTTCTCTTTTAATGCTCTATATTTTCAAACAAAACATCAATTTTGGTTTTGTTCAAAGCCACGTGTTTAACATATAGGAAGATGGTATCTCCAAAAACACAGTGTTCATTGCTTTTAGTACTGGATAAAAGTTTGGACTTACACTCTCTAAAATCTTATAGTTTAGGAATATCTTTACTCAGACTGACTACAAGACTGACTATCTAAAAACTACAATTTTAGGTAGTTGAGTAATAAATATAGTATAGCAGGTAGGGCATTACTTTGCACACACCCAACCTGGGTTCAGTCTCTGACACCACATATGATACCGAAAGTCATCATGAGAGATTCCTATGCACAAAGCCAAGAGCAAACCCTGTGCATCACTGGGTGTGGCCCCAAGACAAAACAAAACAGAAATTTGGCTATTAATCACATAAGGTTGTTCATCTGTTATATTCAGTTCATTTTTGTGACAAATGATGCCATTATTGTTTCATCATATCTTAGTTCTTTCTATACTTTATCTGAATTCCCATTAGTTTATAAAGCAATGTTTGTTCTCCTTTATAGGTGCCATGATTGATATTATAAGCATTTATTTTCAAACTCCTAGGAGGTTAAGTAAATATAAAACATGATTTTAAAGGTAAAAAACAATCACATATATATATATATATAAATTTTGTTTATGTTATAGGTGTAATATGGTCAATATTAGGTAATCCTAGTAAGAGTCTTCATTCCTGAGAAAATCAACTTTTGATTTTATAAAATTAGATAATAGGGTTTGAAAAATGACTGCATGAATTGAGAACATGTTTCAAATATTCGGGAGACCTGAGGTTCACATTTTGTCTCCTATGACCTTTCCAGGAATGGCACTTGAGGACAAGGCCAGAAGAAAATAGGTCCTAAGCACTAATCAGTGTGACCTCAAATCAAAATAAGAAAATAAATAGAATTAGATGGCAATTACAATTGTATAATTCTTAACTCTTTGTGTGTGTGTGTGTGTGTGTGTGTGTTGGGGGGGAGATTAGAGTTTATTCCTGGCTTTGCAGTTAAGCGCACTTAGGCTCATTCTAGCACATTCATTCTAGCACAACTAAGAGAACCGTGTGGGGTACACAAAGAGGACAATATGAGGTACACATAAGGACCATATGGGGTACACATAAAGGACCGTGTGAGGTACACATAAAGGACCATATGGGGTACACATAAGGACCATATGGGGTACACAAAGAGGACCGTATGGGGTACTCATAGAGGAACATATAGGGTATAGAGGACCGTATGAGGTACACATAGAGGACCATATGGGATACACATAGAGGACTGTATGGAATACCAGAATCAAACTGGGTCAGACACATGCAAGGCAAGTATCCCACTTGTCCTATCTCTCTAGTCCTATATATTTATTTAGATAGTTAACTGAAATATAAATTACACACTTCAAATAGTAGATTTCATTAGATATTGTGTCTTAATAAATCTTATTTTTAAATTTTTATTATACCACGATGAGATATACAATTACACAGATGTTCATGTTTGCATTTAAGCCATAAAGTGCTCCAGCACCCATCCCTCTTTTTAAAATTTAACATTTATTCACGGTATAAGACCAGTGATATTTATCCTGTATCTTGTGGATAATGACTGTTTACACATATTCGTAATATACATCTCTACTCAAAGATGTATCAGCCAAAAATACTTTTTGACTATCCCTTAAATCATGAGAAATATATAAGAAGTTTGGTGGTTATTTTTGTCATGATAAGATTCCCACCTCGATAATTGTAACTCTGCTCAATGAACTTTGTTCTAAAGACTGATTTCAAAAAAAGAGAAAATGTATCAAACTCTTCTACTGAAGTTCTATTCTTTTATTGTTTTATACTTATACCTTATGCTTTATTTTTTTATTATACCACCGTGAGATACACAATTACAAAGATGTTCATGATTAGATTTCGTTCATACAGTGTTTCAGCACCCACCCCTCCACCAGTGCCCATTTTCCACCATCAATGTCCCCAATTCCCTCCCCCTCCCCTAACCTGCCTTCATGGCAGGTTCTTTATCTCTTTCTCTCTCTCTTTCTCTTTCTCTCTCTCTTTCTTTCTTCCTTCTCTTACACACTGTGGATTGCAGTACATACATTTAGAGGTTATCATGTGCATCTTTTTTCCTGTGCTCAATGCTCAGTTCTAGGCTGGTATTATCACTTTTGACAATTATTAGCACATGTTCCCTTCTCTGTCTTATCTAAATTCTGACTCCCAAACGTTTGTGGTAGATTCAACCTTTGACAAGACCTCGCGATCCATGTTTTGCCTGACCCTGGATATTGGTATATATACATACCAATACTATATATATATATAGAGAGAGAGAGTATGATACCAATATCCAGTATATAGTATATATACTATATATAGTATGATAGATACCAATATATATAGTGTGATGCCAATATCCAAGGTATCATATATATATAATATATATATATATACATATATATATTCTACCTACTGTCAAATTTTCCAGATCGCCTCTCTGTTTATATATCAGTAAAGTGTTCTAGACTAGCATTTCTAACTAACAACTTCCTAGAAGTTTGTCTATTAGTACAGTTTCTCAGCATAAAGAATCTCATTAATTACTAATGAAATTCAAGCACAGCATCTGTGCTCTTTGCAGATCTTATCATTTTGTGCCTTGTTTGTGACTAACTTCCTGTATCCACCTAAACAGAAATTATCCACAGGGTAGTAGTGCATGGCAGTATGGGGCATACAGTCCCCTGAGCTCGCCAAGAGTGATTCTTGAGTGCCTGGAGTAAGCCCTGAGTACTGCCGGGTGACACCCCCAAATAAAAACAAACAAATAGAACTTTCACTGTAGAAAATTATTCAGGTTGACAGGTGTTCAAAGTGGAATAAAGTATTCTAAATGTTAAAATAAAGTTTTCAAACTGAATTTGGTTGTTTACCCTCAGAGTGTGCTCTTTACATAGGGAAGGATACTTTAGAAATTATCTATTTTATTAAACTAGTGAAAAATTAGATCTGAGAATAAGGTTTGATCATTCCAACTGAGAATTTTTAAATCTTCGAAATATTTGTTGAAAGTATGAAATGTAGTAATTTTCACATAATTGTTTTATGTAATCATTTTATATGATTTGCCTGTTTTTCAGTTATTCTATGACTAATTACATTTTAATGCTATATTTTATCAAATATTTTTCTCTAATACTGTGTGCTAATTAATGTAAACAGAAGATAGTTTTAATATTCTTTTTCTGATTTAGATCTCTGTTTTCATCCCTTCCCTTCAAACTGCTATAATCTTTCCGAGGATATAGAGTCATATTCTAAGTTGTAAATTTTTATCTACCTACATTTATATATTATTTTAGGTTTATTCATAAATAATGGTGATTTTTAATAGAATTTATCAATTCAACAATTAAGCAAACTGCTGTATTCCTTGGCTCTGTTAAGAATAATTTCTAGTATAAAACACTGAGGAAAGAAGGAGCTGCCTCAGGAAAATACTGCTTACTTAGGCAATAATCAATATGACAAAAGCAGGAACTCAAGAATAAAATATAGCTATACCTGAGCATTCAAATTTGAAATAGAATTCACTAGGCCTTTAAAATATATAATCTATGAGAAATGGCCTTGAGAATTTTGTGCCTAGTCAGTAGCTTTAAACTTACTTCAATATCTAGATTTATTTTTGAGCTAAAATATGTCTACTTCTTCCTCCTCCTTACTTTCTTAATCTTATTTTTTTTTAGTTGAGCAGTGAAAATAGCAAACAGTTGAAGGAAAGAAATAGAAAGGATGGAAAGGGAGGAAGGGTACGGAAGTAAATAACATAAATCTTAAAAATTAATAAGAATGGGGTAGAGCAATTTGTCTTGCACAGGGCCAACCAGGGTTTAATTCCCGGCATCCCATATGTTCACTCAAGCATCACCAGAAGTATTTCCTCAGTTCAGAGACAAGAATAATCCTTAAACATTGCCCTGTGTAACCCAAAAAAAAAAAGAAGTCAATAAGAGAATGATATAAGAAAATGCAGATGTGAAAAGGCTGATTATATAAATGTTTGGCATTCACTATGGTGTTATTTTTATACTATTGTTAGAAAATGCTGTTTCCATCTTCTTGCTTTGGCTAATACAATGATGTAAATATCAGTAAGACTTCCTTCTCTTGAAATCCGAAGGGAATTATTATGAACATAAACCAACCAGACCCACCACAAAGCAAATATCTGCTTAAAAACTGTTCATATTCCTCCAGCTAAAACCCAGTGAATAAAAAATGTGTTATTAAAATAATCTTAACCAGACTGTTCCACGAAGACCCTTCAATTGACAGATGACACCTGAGTGAACGCAGCCAGTATGACTATAACCACCACTGACATCTAGCTCAATATAATGATTAGTCTATTACATTCAATAGTTTTTCAAGGCATGGATTCTGGTGGTTTGTTATGCAGCAATTGCTAGGGATAGAGCAATGAAAATAGCCACAATAATATGCAAAACTATTAATAATATCAGAAATCCACATGTGTTGTTATTGCCTAGTGATCAGTAGAGTTTAAAACTTTACTAGCAAGTAAATCCATGAAAAGTTGTTCAAAACTGACATACTTTACTAGAAATCTCTATTTGTATCATTATTAAGCTAAGCATTTGAAGTTAAAACACAATATCCTTAATGAACTATTCTTTTACTTTAAACTTTTTATCTTTAAAAATATTAAATTGATTTTTTTTCCATATCTAGAATCAGAAATTTACTCCTTGAGCAAAAAATTTAGGATTTTTCAGATGCCAAGTATAGTCTTAACTACATGTTCCTGAACAAAGAATCTGTTCAGGAAGTCTAGTCTTTCTTATTAGCATTTTATTCTGAAATAAAATCTAAGTAACATTTACTTACTTATTGGTACGTAGATGATAACTGTTCAGTTATCATCTACGTACCACTTAAGTAAGTAAATGTTACTTAGATTTTAATATTTAAGACCAATTAATAAGTGACTAAAAAGAAATAAGTAAAAATGAACTTTTCAAAGTTTATTTTGAATAAATAAAAAAAGTCAAATCCCAACACCTGGAGATCTGAGAATGCAAAATTATTAGAAAATTAAAACATTGGAGAATTAAAGTAACTCAAAGGTGAAAAAAAATTTACACATGCCATGAAACACTTTCAATTTCTAAGACTCATTGTCTCAGATAATTTCATTCATTGCTTATGTAATGCAAGTGTTATTTTAATCATCTTTTCAGCAACGAGTTAGCTCCTTTCATCTTTTGTAATATTTTAGTACTATCTATTAACTCTAAACTTTCTTTGACATCCCCAAGAACTTAAAAAAAATCCAAACTTCAGCAATAATCTAATAGATAAATATAGGATGAGATATTTTATGTTTTATTTTTAACTAAAAACATTAACTTACTATGTTCTATACCTTGGGATTTATATTCTTAAAATAACAGGAAGAAGCATGTTATATTTTCTCGAATTAACAATAGCAAAATAAATAATGTAAAATAAATACAGTTATTATACACTTAAGGCAGAATTTAGTGGTTTCTCATAGACTGAGTTGTCTTTTTTTTTTTTTTTTTTTTGCTTTTTGGGTCACACCCAGAGATAGTTCAGGATTCCTCCTGGCTCTGCACTGGAGATTAATCCTGACAGTGCTTGGGGATCATATGGGATGCAGGGGATCAAACCGGGTGGGGCCTCATGCAATGCAAACACCCTACGTTCTGTACTATCGCTTCAGCCCGTCTTTCTGACATAGCATATTATACTATGCACTTTGACCTTTGGAAAGGAATATGTAAAGATATTTGAAACGATTTACAGTACTTGCAAGTTTACAATTTAGTTCAAGGTGTAATTTGGGACTCAGGGAACCTCTAACCTTACCGGCTGTAATAGAATTAACATCCTTATAATTTAGGTATTGAGGACCCATTTTTCCTGTCAGTGAAATGTGAGGATATGTCTCAGTCCTAATGACCACCCACAGCTTCTCACCATGTATTTCTTGTAAATTCACAAACGGATGCTTTGTTTCTTTCAAGTCACCAGTTTGTGTTAATCTGCATTCCTTTCATATATTCTGTGCCCAGGCCTACACAGGATAAAATCATTTTAATGATAGAGTATCATTTATACTGGTTCTACCTATATTCCAAGAGTAAAGAATTGTAAAGATGGATCTTCCAAAATTCATTCTAGAATTATTTTGTAACATTAAAATTTTATGAGAAAGGAGACTATATCTCTATATTGATAATATCTTATATTTTTAAAGTGTTAATAAATATGCCGGAGTGATAGCACAGTGGACAAGGCTTTGCCTGGCTCTCGGCCAACCTGGGTTCGAAACTTGGCATCCCATATGGTGCCCTAGCACTGCCAGGAGTAATTCCTGAGTGAAGAGCCAGGACTAACTCCTAAGCATTGCTGGGTGTGACCAAAAATAACCCAATAAATAAATAAATAAATAAATAAATAAATAAATAAATAAATAAATAAATAAATAAATAGATATGTATTAATAAATCTCTTGCTTCATAGAACTCTATTTTCCAATGTAACATTATCTATCCCATACAAATATTACAATCAAAAATGGTTGATTCTAGTACAAATATAAAAGTATTTTGTTTGTATGGGAAGAATATGTTTTGGATCCAATTCCTGCTAACTCAAACCTAATGAAGAAGGCTTAAAAACTAACATCGGGGCGGGTGATAGCCCAGCTGGTAGGGCGTTTGCCTTGCACGCGGCCGGCCTCTGCTGGCCTGGGTTCGATGCCCGGCATCCCATATGGTCTCCCGAGCACCGCCAGGAGTAATTCCTGAGTGCAGAGCCAGGAGAAACCCCTGAGCATTGCCCGGTGTGACCCAAAAAAGCAAACAAAAAAAAAACTAACATTCAAATTACAGTCAGAGTCATATGGCAAGGGATAATTAATTCTAGAAGATCTATTCAAATGTAAAGCAAATCGACAAAGTTTTGTAAAGATGTGGTGGACAGCTTTTCTTCATGAGGAAGGCACTAAGGTAATTAACAATTCTGACTGATAAACATCATCAATCTTATTCTCTCCTTATGATCTCTGAAATCAGAGGTATTGCTTCCCTTAAGGTTTGGGTTTTATGCACTTTCTCAATTTCAAGAATCAATGTATTTTGTTTATGTAGCAGTCAAATTACCTGTTTTTCAAATCATCTTCCATGTGAACCCATATAGTTTGCTTAGCAGGATAGGAATATTTTCACAAAATCTCTAAACAACTGTGTGACTCAATTTGGAAGAACAAGATAAGGTATTTCAGTCAAATATGTTTTTCCTTGTATTCTAGACCCTGAAAATTGTAACAGGGAAAATCAGCAGTTAAATAAAATTTAAGCTAGAATCCTTTAGGCTTTTCTTTGGGTAGGCTGACACCTAAAAGAAGTTGGTCGGGTAGCCTAGGTCTTGACATTAGGGATAAGGAAGATATTGTGTCAGTCCTAGATGACCATCAATAGTTTCTCACTATGTATTGGGGAATTGGGGAAATAGTTTAATGAACCAGTACAATTGTCTTGCATATCTGAGGACGGAAGAACACACACAGTTTGGCCAAGTACCAACAGAAGTGACCATTGGATCCAGGACACTACTGAATAGATCTACTGCCACCACCAAACTATAGATATATTAGATTCCAATGTGGTCAGAGCACAATTTCTAACTTGTAAATTACATATTTATAAACACTCATTTCATTCTTTATTTTAATAATTTTTTAAAAGCCAATCGTGGATGACACCTTCCTGTTAGGACATTCATATTCACTGATCAAACTACTGCTCAGAAAAGAACTGGTAGAGAATGAGGGCGGTAAAAGCAAAAATTATTTTCAGACAATTGTTTAAAGAATCCTTCCTGCTTTTCCAAAATATTGATGACTGTGGGTGACAGAAACATCGCAAATCTTGAAATAAACCCATTATTGTAGGGGTTATAATAAGTAAAATAAAAACAGCCTTTAAAGTAAAATAAAAAATAAGATGGATGACAGAGTCCCTATTTAGCTCAAGTAGATTTTAGATGCCTCATGCTTTCAGATTGTGATCAAAGTTAGAGACTCCGGAATCAGTGAAGGAGAGTTTGTCAGAACAAGAAGAACAATCGGAATATCAGTATTTTGGTTATGGTTATCAATTCCCACATAGTTAACTAAAGAAATACATTTGAGGGGGCTGAATATATATATAGTACAGCTGGTAGAGCATTTGCATCCCATGTGGCCAACTTGGGTTTGATCCCCAGTAGACCATGTAGTCCCCAAGTTCTGCCAGAAGTGATCCCTGAGCATAGATTCAGAGCCAGGAATAATCTCTGAGAATGGGTGTATCCCCAAAACAAACAAACAAGCAAACAATTATAGCTGATGCTTATGCACATAATGAAGAATGTTACAGAGAAATCTCTCAATCTCAAGAATGCAGTAACCCTATCTTTCTGTCAGAAAGATACATTATTTTTATGATTCTAGTAGTACCCTCCATTTCTTTGGAAGGAAACAGTCATTACAACATGACTGCAAGGAGAAACATCTTTGGATGAGATACTATTTTTCAATCTCAGGACTATTTACAACATTATTAAAAAGATCATCTAAAACAAATGTTTGAATATCTTCTTCACAAAACCGTAGGGACAGAAATATAAGCAAGTCTTGGAGAGATGTATTCCAATTGTAGTTAAAGCTACAGAAAGAGAAAAAAATATTTGACTCAATGGTTTGACATTAAATAAATATTTGCTAAGGTGAAAACTTAGAGCTTGAACTTAGAAATTTAAGTGGTTTTTTTACATACTATACACTTTTTAGAAACCTTTTTTATACAGTGTTTTCATTTTGTCAAAATCTGTCATTTATTGTGAAAACATTTGTGAATAGACTGAATTACTTAATATGTCTCACTAGTGACTTTGAAAATGACAAATTAAGATGACTGAACAGCCGTTCAACTGTAAAGGAAATGATGAGTCTCTTGGACAAATTCCCATTGAACTATGCCAATGGATTATCTGGTTAACTGAGATTGCAGACATTGTATTTTATGTATGAAATCCTAGAAACAGCAAACTCGTTTTTTGATATTCATGGAAAACCTGTGCTTTTATTTCTTCAAAAGGGAAAATTCTACAGACAGAAAAAAGTAGTATTTTAGGTAAACAAAACAAGATGTTTTCATTATGTTGGGTATCTATATCACAACTAACTGGGAATATGTTACAAGTAAAATAAAGTACTTTATTTCATAGAGAGACATATTTCTAATGACATATTCACTATCACTATCTTACCGTTAATCATCTATTTGCTAGAGCGGGCACCAGTAATATCTCCATATGTTCTGTCTCATGCTAGTAGAACCCAAAGGCATCCGCTTGTTCCAGGAACATAGAGAGCCTCAAACCATTATATTAGGTCAGAGAAATGACCTAATATAAATGTTACTGGTATTTGGCATATCAAATACTACACAAGCAGGTTGCCAGGCTTGCCATGCAGGTGGCATACTGTTGTAGTCACCTCTAAATAAAGCATTTATAGATGAACCGCGTGGCCGCTTGCGGCCGCTCAAGCCGGGCTGTGATAGTCTGGTCTTCTGGGTGGAGTTGTGACGAGAGGGAAGTCTGGATGTAGAAAATGACGGACCCCATGGAGTAGGGGGAGGGTGGTCTGGCTTGTTGTGAGGCTCTGCTGGGGTGGCAGGCCAGGGCTAGAACCCGCCATGCCTCCCGGGCGCCTCACGAGCAGCAGGGCACAGGGAGAGCAAGGAGCAGCTCTGGCCCACGTCTGAGAAACTCTGGTTCAGCATACCTGGGCCGGATTGAAAAGAAACTGCTGCAGGGTGGGTGTTGATGATCCGGGCTGTGATACTCTGGTATGATGGGTGGAGTTGTGAAGAGAGGGAAGTCCGGATGTGGAAAATGGTGGGCCCCTTGGAGTAGGGGAGGGTGGTTTGGCTTGTTGTGAGGCTCTGCTGGGGTGGCAGGCCAGGGCTTGAACCCACCATGCCTCCCGGGCGCCTCACGAGCAGCTGGGCACAGGGAGAGCAAGGAGCAGCTCTGCCCCATGTCTGAGAGTCTCTGGTTCAGCATGCCTGGGCCGGTGAAAAGAAACTGCTGCAGGGTAGCTGTCGATGATCTGGGCTGAAATATATAAATGACATGTTATGTTTCTAAATATTTTTCAGCAAGAATGTCATAAGAAATAACTCCATCATCGTAATAAAAGCAGAGTAATGCATTTTCATTAGTTTCTACACTTAATGAGGGAATGTTTAATAATGGTAACAAAAACCAAAAATGCACATTTCATGCACATGGTTCGTACATGTGACATTGCTGATCAATTATGTATTCCCAGACAATGAAAAGATTCTGTGTAGAAGGGAAAAGGAAAATAACCAACAATCATTTAGCCTATAGCCGTTGGGGGTGTTCTTTGGCTTATCTTTGCAGAGATATCTTTTAGTGCATTTTCTTCTGAAATATAAGGAAGTTTTCAGCACTTAAGCAGACTCTGGGGAATAAAAGAAAGTGGAATAGGGCCACTCAGAGCAAAGGGAAAAGAAATAGTATTATGGCAGTTCTTTTATAATATAAAATATTCTTTGACTACTTTTAAGTCAAGAGGTCTTTCGGCCCATAAAAGCTCTTTCACAGTGCCAGTGAAAGAACCTGATATTTAAAAAAAATCAAACATAAAACAATCAGTATTTCAATGATATTCAATGATGTAAAAGCTCATCTTTTGACAATAATGTAATAACCCACAGTTATTTAATGAGTTATGTGTGACTAAACTGTTGATTTATGATAAGCATATAGAAATTAATTATAAAATATTTAAAATGCAGAGTAGTAAGAATATTCCCAGTTAATGAAGGAAAGTTATAAATATATCCATGTATCTAAATCATAACATATTATATAGTGATATAATTGTATTTGATCAGTTACAGTAATGATTGAAGATACTAATTCATTGATAGAAAGAAAATTAGTAATTAGGCTTTGAAGATAACAAAATAATGTAGAAAGTGTAAACAAAAATGGATAATCTATTTGCCTAGCCCAACAATAGAGAAGTCTTATGGTATAAAGAAAAAGAAGAGAAGACAATATTTAATTAAAATGACTTATATTAATTTTTTCTTCTTCCAATACCATTCAACTTTCTAAAAATGCTTGCTGCGAGGAGAAATGCAAAGAATTTCTTTTTAAATATTCACTATTTTTATTCTGGAGAAAAAATATATATTAATATACATAAAATATATATGTATATATGCATATATATATACATAGAGTGAACGAGAGAGACAAAGTGCCTAACTTCCTAAATAGTGTATAGACTGGTAAAAAAAATCTTCATTTTAGTATGAATATATTGATTAGATATATGTAAGAACCTAAGAAGTTATATAGGAAGATCCTCACATAGGATACAAATTCGATTTATGGGGCTGGAGTGTAGTACAACTGGTACGGTGTTTGACTTGCATCCAGCCAACCTGCGTTGATCTCTGGCATCCCATATGGTCTCCTGAGCACCTCCAGGAATTATTCCTGAGTGATGAGCCAGGACTTATCCCTAAACATAGCTGGATGTGACCCTCCAAAAAATAAGAATTCGATTTATAATCTGTATCTATAATGAGCTGTATGAAACTGTTCAGGCCCAACTGCCTACCCTGTATTTGCAGAAGATGGTAGTTCCATGAAGAGAGGACGTTCAGGGACAGCTACATGGTTCTCTGAGACAATTGACCCAAGTAGCTCTGGAGTCTTCAGCCAAAGCACAATTAGGGATTATACTGTTGGACACCAAGCACCTCTAGGCTAAAGCAACACTGTGTTGGAAGAAGCAATATTGAACAACCAGCCTCACTGGAAGAATACCTGTAAGTGACTCTAGAAACCTTGAAAAAAGCTTGGGAGCTGCCATCACCAAAAGGATTTGCAAATCACTCGATATAGAATATTAATTTATCTATTAGAGCCTTTAATGTATACAGTTTAGTAGGTCATAAATTACTATAAGTGGAAGATATATCTAATTTACATTTTAGTAAAATAAATTGTACCATGACAGTATAACAATTATATGAAGCTTTATATGGTGCATACATTAACATAGTCACAGTCTAATTATATAAATTACTTGTTGACAATAATCAGAAACATCAGAGATTTCTTCCTAATTATCACCATCAGCCATCATACTGATTCCCATTGAAATGTGTTAATTTAGCTGGAAATTAATTCATATTAATTTTATTTGTATAAGTGAAATTTTAGAATATATTTAGAATATATGTTATATTATGTCTTAAAATATTCTCCTGAAGCTCATTTAAATTGAGTGTTAATTGCTGTGTAATGTATACTCTTAATATTTTAATATACATATTTGAATAATTCTAGATTAGTTATACTTTATTAATATGATGAATGTACCTATAATTACTCTGAATATCATATACCTGCATTTATATAATGCATACATGAAATACATTCTATGTATCTTTTAACTTTTATCCCATACTTAGGAATACTTTCTAATATCAATCATTTATTGTGTATTCCTATTTTTTCCCACAATAATCTTAATAGCTTTGCATTTCAAAAGCAGATTTAGGACCAACATTTCACTTCAAAGGTTATAGTCGATAAAATTGGGAGTAAAATAATCTGAATATTTCTGCCTACTATAGTTGATGAATTATGGAAAGAGACTTTCTTGTTCGCAGAGCTACTGTCAATAGAATAATAGTATCAAATTGCTTTCATTTTACTATACTTTATTAATAATTAAATTTGTTTTAAAAAAGAGAAAAATGTGGAACAGTTATGCTGTACTAGCCACTGTTTCAGATGACACAGGCTCAGGCATAAAAGATGTCAAATTCCCCAGAGAGAGATTGAAAATATATCAATTGTTTAAAATTTTTTCTGCATGCTATTAAAATCCAGAGAGGGTACGGGCAAACCAGAGTAAATTATTTATATTGAAGTCTAGTGAAGGCAGCATTTGAATTATATCTTAAAGAATGAAGAATGGAAAGTAGAATGCATAGAAAAATGAAAATGTACAGAAACTGAAAGACTTAAGAATATATTGTTTGTAGTAATTAAAATATGTGCATGATTTAAGGAGAAAATACATAGAATTAAATTTCTATCCAAACAATCCATTTATCCATGCTTGTACTAATAAATCATTGAATAAATGAATGAGAGAATTCTTCCCTGAAGGAGAACTATAAATAATAAACAAAGAAGTTTGAGGAAAATAGACAATTATCTTGAACCACAGTAACAATCCATTCAGGTCAAATCAATATGATATTTACATTTAATGGATTTGTTCTCATTATCACTTGATGAATGTTTCAATTAATACAACTATTTGTGTGCCACAGAAAACCTGGTGATACTCATTAGGAAAATGTGTCATCTGTAGTATTTTAAATGCAGAGCATGGATAGCTAAAATTTCAGAGTAATTATTTTATTGAGACCTCTTTGTGTGTGTGTGTGTGTGTGTGTGTGTGTGTGTGTGTGTGTGCAGCATACGTGTGCTTGAGCCATATCCTCTATGCTCAGGTCTTGTTTCTGGCCCTGGCCCTTGTTCAGTGTTGGCAGTGTTCAGGGAACCTTATACAGTTCAAGGCATGACCCTGGATTGGCCCCCTTATCTGCTATACTATTTTTTTTAGCCTGCAGGAAAGTCGTCTCTAAACGTTATATTTAATAGCAAACTATTTAACTATGTTCCTAACACTTATGCTATTATTGATGAGGGCACACTTGGATGGCTCAGGGCTTATTCTCCCTCTGTGTTCAGATATTATTCCTGACAGGGCTCAAGGGTGACAGATATTGAATCTGGGTCAGCCACGTGCAAGACAAATGCTTTATCTGATGCACTATCTCTCTGGTCTTGGGTAAAGTTAAAATTAAATCTCAGATATTTATTTATAGAGGTTACCTTTAGAAAGCACAAGAAAACCATAAAGTATTAGTTGAAGTGATCATAAAAACAGTCTAATCAGAATACTTTTTTGCTATTTTTTGATAGGGGTAACACCTGACAATGCTAAGGGGTTACTCCTGGCTCTGCACTCAGGAATTACTCCTGGTGGTGTTCAGGTTACCATATGGGATGCCGGATGGAACCCGGGTCTACCCGATGGATTATCACTCCAGCCCAAATCAGAATTTTTACTGAGTAGGTAAGTTGCATAATCTTGAAATAAACAGTGATTGTCAAGTTTGTGCATCTGTTTGTGGATTACATAGAAAAAAAATCTTGGTTTACCGCATTATTTGTATCACTACTGAGTCCCCTTACAAATACCAAGAAATCTACAAATATTATAAGGTTCTGCCACTTTTCTTTTAAAAGTTTGACCTCAACATGCCTGTAAATATGTATGCTTTATCTTCACATAGATACTCTTAATTTTAACAGGAATTATTCTGAAAAAAGATGAGTTTCCAGATTGTCTCTTGTCTTTTGTCTTATGTCTTCCCATTGTTCATGGATTTGCTCAAGAGGGCTCCAGTAATATCTCCATTCATTAATTGAGTTAAATTATTTGGCAGACTGAAAAATGGTGTGATATTGCTGATGTAGCATGTCTGTAGACTCACAGACATGGGGCAGAGCTGCTACTGGCTCTCCTTGTGAGCCAAGCCGCTCTCGAGGCACCCAGGAGGGATGGCGGGTTCTAGCCATGGCCCGCCACCCCAGCAGAGCCTTGTAACAAACCAGACGATCCCCCACTCCATGAGGGCCTCCATTTTCCACATCCGACTTCTCTCTCGTCAGAACTCCACCCAGCAGACCAGCCTATCACAGCCCGGCTCGCGTGGCCGCAAGTGGCCGCGGTTCATCAATAAATGCTGGACTGATGACTACAAGAATATGCTATCTGCACGGCAGAGCCTGGCAAGATACCCATGTTGCATTTGATATGCCAAATACCAGTAACAATTATAGACCTCATTCCGGAATGGATTGAGGCTCTTTATGTTCCTGGAGCAAGTATATGCCCTTGGGCTCTACTAGCATAAGACAGGACATATGGAGATGTTACTGGGGCCCGCCCGAGCAAACAGTGACAGTGACAGCATTTCTTTTTATTAAATTTAATTAACTCTACAACTTTTCTTATTTTCATGATTGATATTACACACAAAAATATGCATAAATATTACATTCAAGCCTTACACTCTAACACTATCAGTTGAAAAAGAATTCATCAGTTGAGGATCATATTTAGAATTAGAAGGAACCAGTTTTTCCCACAAGGAAATATCTGAACATATGACCAAAATTAGAATTCTTACTTTATACATAAGGTTATATTCTTTTCTAACTTTATATCTCTAGTATGTGGAAAAGTAGTAGGTGTCCTATGAGAAATGACAACTAATTATTGAGAAACAGAAAGCTAATGTGATAGAAAAATACTTTAACAATTAAAAGTTCTCTTTTAGCCCTGAGTATAAAATGGTTTCTGGCTGCTAATATTTTCTGTTTTTATGAACTTCACTTCTCTATTTAATCAATTTACATAGTTCCTATACTTTTGTTTTAAATAAAGACAACGTAGGGTCAAAAGATAGTATAGTAGGTCAGGTGCTTGTCTCAATGGAAGACACGCATTGAATTCCAATCACCCCACATGCTTCCCTGAACATTACCATGGGGAATCTCTAAGAGTGAAGCCAGGAGTAAGCCCTAAACACCAACAGCAGTGGCACCCAAACAAACAAACAAAAGCAAACAAAATCTTAAAAGACAACTTAATTTCAATAGAAACTGAACTTTCTGCAGTACTAATTATTCAATACTGGATCTTCAAATTACATTTGACTAAATTAATTTCTCCATTTTAATAGTACAAAGAAATGCATTTTATTCAACTAAAATATTATTTTAGTTGAATATTATTTTAAGAACAAATATTATTTGTTAAAATATTATTTTAAGAAATAAAATATTATTAAAATATTTTAAGAAGACACAATAAAAACTTACATGTAAGATTACAATTTAAATAAACCTGTCTTTAATAGAGAGGAGACATTCAAGTGACCTGCTTAAAAACCTAAACATCTCATTGAGTGCTAAAAAATGGTGATAGAAGGGTAAAGGTCATTTCTTTTCATTGGTAAACTGTTTAAATGTGAAGCTAAGGTATAGTTTTATCAAAAATGATGACAGCACACACATATATCTCATTGCAATGGCTAAAATAAGGGGAAAGAAACAAAAGAGAAAAAATCAGCAGGAATATTGCAAATTGGGGGAAAATGACATTCAGTTGCTAAATATTTAAAGAAATTTCTGTGAGACTGTAAAAATGAGATGACTTTAGAAAAAAACTTACAAATCCTGGTTTCATTTGATGACATACAGAATGAAATATGCTTACTAAAAAATGAAAATATAAAAAATTAACATTATTACTTGTAAGATGTAGAGCACTCTTCTATGAAATTTGCACTTACTGTTTAGTCATCCTGACTCTTTCAAGTACGTGTTTTTATAAGAAAAATGAGAATTGAAGTTACTAACCTAGGAATTCACTGTACTGCTAATTGGAAGAGCTAGGATTCAACCCCAGGCAATTAATTGCCTGCAACAACATTGTAAGTTTACTACTGTCTTCTCTCATAAAATTAATCCACTATCACTATCTTCCCGTTCATCATCTATTTGCTAGAGCGGGCCCCAGTAATATCTCCATATGTCCTGTGTCATGCTAGTAGAATCCAAAGGCATCTGCTTGCTCCAGGAACATAAAGAGCCTCAAACCATTATATTAGGTCACAGGAATGACCTAATATAAATGTTACTGGTATTTGGGATATAAAATACTACACGAGCAGCTTGCCAGGCTTGCTGTGCAGGTGGCATACTGTTGTAGTCACCTCTAAATAAAGCATATATTGATGAACCGCGTGGCCGCTAGCGGCCGCACAAGCCGGGCTGTGATAGTCTGGTCTGCTGGGTGGAGTTGTGATGGGAGGGAAGTCTGGATGTGGAAAATGGCGGGCCCCATGGAGTAGGGGAGGGTGGTCTGGCTTGTTTTGATTCTCTGGCACTCTGGTTGTTTCCAGATTCTGGCTATTGTGAATAATGCTGCTATGAACATAAAAGCAGGAATGGTGTTTCCGCTGCATATTTTTGGCTTCCCAGAGTAGATTCCCAGGAGTGGTATGGCTGGGTCAAATGGGAGTTCAATTTCTTTTCTTTGTAGGAATGTCCATATTGTTTTCCAGAAAGGCTGTACCAGCCGGCATTCCCACCAACAATGGATGAGAGTCCCCTTTTCTGTGGATTGATTTTTAATTGATGATTATTTGTTCTACATTTTGTGTAATCCCTGGAAAAACATTAGAACCATTTAAGCAAGAGCAAGTGAGTTGGGATTTTGATAGAATTTCAGTGAATTTGTAGGTCTCTTGGTTGGGGGTGAGGGTTAGGGGAGTAGGGGCAAATAGTGGATGAGACATGCCCGCTAGTGTATATGGGTTATTCCGGGCAGTTGCTCCAGGCAGTGTTCAGGATTCCAGGGATCCAACTCACATCAGCCACGTGCAAGGGAAATGCCTTACCCACTGTACTGTCGCTCTGGTCTCTGTAGGTCATTTGTGTATACATTGCTGCATTAACAATATTGATTCTTTCCCTCAAGGAACATAACTGTATTTTCGTATTTAAATCTTATTTATTTATTTTGCTCACACCCCCATGATGCTCAGGGATTATCCTGACATTATGGTAGAGCCTGGCAAGCTACATGTGTCATATTTGATATGCCAAACACCAGTAACAATTATTGGCCTCATTCCCATGACCTGAAGGAATGGTTTGAAGCTCCTTATGTTCCTGGAGCCAGCAGATGCCCTTGGGCTACACTAGCATGTGACAGGACATGTAGAGATGTTGCTGGTGCCCACTTGAGCGGGTTGATGAACAAAGGGAAGACAAGTGATACAAGTGAAGATATAAACTCGAGACCAGCAAAGCATATGGAACAAAATAGAACTATTGTTCTGTTTTGTCCAAGTGTTGACAGAGGAGAGACTCTTTCATGGAAAAGCATTTTACATAAAAATATTTACAAATGCCCAGTCACCTCTGGACCCCAAGAGAATTATTGAAGTGAGGGGAGAGAGAAAGAGAAACACCACAGGAATGAGGATTAGGCAGTTTAAATTAGGGAATTCCAGAGAACCTCAGAAATTTGTCATCCTTTTTGGTAATGGGGAGAATATTGATTCCAGGGTGGGCTGTAACTTATCCTGCTCTTAAAAACCAACCCATTTAACTTTGACTGAAATTGGTCTTTCATCCACTTTCTTTCATCCTTTAACAGTTAAGTAGGAACTGTCAGGCTGTTTTGTTGGTAGTACAGTTTAGGGAACACCCTAACCAGAAGATAAGGTGAGTAAGCTCTCCCAGTTCTGTTGCTGGTTACTAACTTTATTGTTTATCTTTATTGTATACCTTTATTATTTGTTTTTATTTAAGATTGTTGGGGCCATCAAATTCGTCAAACACAGGGCAACTTGAGGACTTTGTTTTTCCCAGTTTTTTTTTTTTTTTTTTTGTGGGAAAAAACTGCGAAACAGGAGCCACAGGATAGCAAAATACTGGCTTTCAGCTGAGTAAAATTTCTTAACCCATGAAGTAATTTTCTGTCCTTATAAAAAGCAAATTTGAAGACAAAATCCAGGCAATATTTTGAAAAATTAATATTATAACATTTCCTACTATTCCCAAGTTCATAAAACGGCACTCAGACAGAGAAATTATGTATTTTTTCTTAAATAATATCACTGGCTAGAAATATATTCAAACTACTGTATATAAACTATTAGATTTACCAGTAGTATTTAACGTTTGAATTTTTAAATGCTATCAATAGTAAATATTTAAAAATAGTGAAATAAATGGAAATGTACAGTTTAAAATGACAAGAGAACAATTTCAGTAGACTATTTTGTGTTCTGACAAGTATTTATGCTTGAAATTCATTGAATGTCAATCATGAACAGTTAAATTAAAAACTTTTGGCCTGAGGCTATTCCCATTCCTCTACAATCCCACTATACAAAATCCATGAGCTTGGAAAATCTATCAGAAAAGGAAAAGTTTTAAGAATACTGTGTTTTCTGATGTTTCGAGGAGATGAACTCCATGAAGCAGTCATGATACTCACAGTGTCATTGTTGATAGAAGTCAAAGCTTTGAGTTAAGAGTAAGAGAGACTAATAGTTGTAGTTTCCTATAGAGTTGCACACTGGAACAGGCTATGGCTGTGTGAACCTGTGTGCATGTAAAGTGAATGAGCCCCAGATTTCCTAGGTTATACACATATAAACAGGAGATACAAAGTAATGAAATGGAAAGTGAAAGTTAAGATTTAGCAGTTGGAGCTTTTAATAAATTTTCTACCAAAAAAAGAGACCAAGATAGAAAACTTACTGATTGAAGTAGTTAAGGAAAAGTCTATGTAATATTTATATATTTATTTATTTATTTATTTAATTTTTTGGGGATTACATCCAGTGATGCTCAGGGGCTACTCCTGGCTCTGCACTCAGGAATTACTCCTGGCAGTGCTCGGGGGCACCATATGGGATTCGGGGGATACAATCTGGGTCATGCAAGTCAAGCACCTTACCCCTTGACTATCACTCTGACCCCCTATTTAGTAGACCCCCATATAATATTTAGTAGACCCTATATAATATTTAATATTTACTAATAAATAATTATTTAATACTCATTAAATAATATTTAATAAAAGAAAAAATGTTCATATAACATTTTCAAGTGTCCTAATAAGTTGACTTTAATTAATAGTATATACACACTTCAAAATATTTGATACACATTTAAGGAAGCAAGAGAATTCATGTGTAAATAATTAAGGTAAAGTATAAAAGCAATAAGAATTAGAATTTTGAAGAAAATTAAATAGAATTTCTTAAATTGAAAAAGTGAAATATCATAAGTTAAAATGGTATTTTTACCATTTTAATAGAGAACTATTTCAATTGGCAAAATAAATTAATAAACACAGGGATAAATAGTTAAATCATAAGTCTGATTTGAAGAACAGAATTGGTAAAGATAGGAGAGTACGTTCAGTATGCCGGTATATTCACAAAGGAAAGTGGAGAAGAAGGGAAGTTACAGAGAAGTAGTCAAAAACATGAAAGCATAATACCAATGCGTCCTCAAGTCTGATGAAACACACCTACATTTCTAGAAACATACCTGGGTCTAAATAGTGTCCTGATATAAATCAAAGTAAAGAGGAAAAAAATTGAAAAAGTTGAGAGAATAAAACTGACTCATCAATTGATCAACAGAAAAATTACATCCCATCAACAACTGACTCTCATAAGTGAAGCAGAAGCCAAAGTCTAGGGACTATTCAAAGCGTTAAATTGAGATACAACAATCAAAGCACAAACATAAATTAAAAAGAAAATAAACAAAAATACTGTACAATAAAATAAACAGTATCCTCCTAAACTTAAGGTGGAATAATTGTATTTTCAAATGAACACAGACTGAAAGAATTCTGTGCAAGCACTTTCTTAGTAGAACTAGAAGAAATCCTTTACGAGAAAAGAGGGTCAGCGCAATAGCACAATGATTAGGGCACCTTTCTTGTATGTGGTTGAAACATGTTCAATCTTCATCACTCCAAATATCTTCAAGCCCACCAGGATGTATCCATAAGCCCAGAATCAATAGTAATCCCTGATTACAGCCAGGTTTGGTTCAAAAGCATCACCATCATCATCATCATCATCATCATCATCAAATTAAAGAGAAGTTCAAAATGATGAATTCGATGAAAAAAGAACTAAAAACACTGATCACAATGATGTGGCTTAAATAAACTTGGCAACCATATCTTCAAAGTGTTAAGAAAATATACATATTTTTCAAACGTGTCTATATAAAATGCTGATTATAACAATAATATTGGGTGTATATTATTTAAATTATAATATGTAGGACAATAAGAGCTAAAGGAGAACCAGAATTTTAACATATTCTGGATTTTTATGGAATTCTGGTACAAACTGAAAGAGCTATGAAGAGTTAAAAGTTGCATAGTTTCTTCCAGCCAATTAATAGGAACATTATTACAAGTTATATAATTAAAAGGGATAATCAACAAACAATAGTAAGGTTTACTTTACAAAAACTAATAACCTAGCAGGAAGAAGCAAATGTAAACATAAGCATAAAAAGCATATGGCGGGGCCCGAGCGATACCCCAGCGGGTAGGGCATTTGCCTTGCATGCGGCCGGCCTGTGCCGGCCCGGGTTCGATACCCGGCATCCCACAGGGTCCCCGAGCACCGCCAGGAGTAATTCCTGAGTGCAGAGCCAGGAGTAACCCCTGAGCATCGCTGGGTGTGACCCAAAAAGCAAAAAAATAAATAAATAAGTAAATAAATAAAAAGCATATGGCAAAGTAGAAAATATAAACTAAAAGCATTTTAATATCTACACTAAATGTGAATGATCACACTCAAAGACATGTTAGCACAGCTAAACTAGATTTAAATGAAAGTCTTAAATATATCTGCTAGACGTACTTAAATATGCCGTCTAATAATGACAAGATAGCCAAACTAAAAATATACAAGGGGGATATGGGGGGGGCTTGAGCAATAGCCCAGCGGGTAGGGCATTTGCCTTGCATGCGGCCGGCCTATGCCAGCCTGGGTTTGATCGCCGGCATCCCATATGGTCCCCCGAGCACCGCCAGGAGTAATTCCTGAGTGCAGAGCCAGGAGAAGCCCCTGAGCATTGCCGGGTGTGATCCAAAAAGGCAATCAATCAATCAATCAATCAATCAATCAATCAATCAATCAATCAATAAATAAATAAATAAAAATAAAAATATACACAGGACTATCGTGTGTGTGTGTGTGTGTGTGTGTGTATACAGTAACCATTAGAGATCTTGGTTATCATTAATACCAACAGAGAAACTACATTACACAGACTCCAAAATGATAAGAAATACTTTAAAAGATAACTGGAAAAATAGTACAGGGGTAGGGTGTTTGCCTTGCATGTGGCCAAACTGGGCTCAATCCTCAGCATTCCATAAGGCCACCTAACAACTACAGGGAGCAATACCTGAGGGTAGAGTCGAGGGTATCCTCTGAACATCACTGTGTGTACCAAAACCAAAAAGCAACAGAAAAGAAAACAAATATTTTTTTACTGTTATTATTACTGGTAATTCTGTCAGTGACATCTTAAGTTCATGTAAATTTAAAAGTAACCACTTAATCATTGCTATTTTAAAGAGGATATCATAAAGATCATCCACGGTATTATTTGATCTTGGCAATTATACACATAAATTAATAAAGCAATTAGACAGAAAATTAGAAGGAGATGGAAAACTGCAGCAATACTATCAATCAGCTTGTATCACTTGTATCACTGGACTTCCTGTTAATCATCAATTTGCTCAAGTGGGCACCAGAAACATCTCCATACTTCCTGTCAGATGCTAGTGTAGCCCAAGGGCATCTGCTAGCTCCAGGAACATGAAGAGCCTCAAACTATTTGTCAGATCATGGAAATGAGGTCCATAATTGTTACTAGTATTTGGCCTATTAAATATGACATGGGTAGTTTGCCATGCTCTGTCATGTGGGTGGTATACTCAGAAGTAGGAAATCAGTTGGTGTATTTACTGAGAGATTGACTTATCTCTTGGGTGGAGCTCTGACAAGCTGTGGAGTCCAGATTTGAAAATGGCAGTCCTCATGATGTGGGGGTTCCTCTGGCTTCTTGCAAGGCTCTATTGGGATGGCAGAGCAGGACTAGAACCTGTCTTCCCTCCAGGACACCTCATGATTAGTTGAGCACAGGGAGAGCTGGTAGCAGCTCTACCTGTATATCAATAACAGCTTTGCCCCATGTATCAATATCAATATCAGTAACAGCTCTGCCTCATGTATCAATTTACTTAGTCAACTGATATTTGTGGAGCATTCCAAACTACAGAATATATATTCTTCTGTTTCCATCGACCAGTCTACAGTACAGAATATATATTAAACCATAAAACAACACCAATGAATTTAAATAATTTAAATCATACAATTATGATTCCAGACGAAATAAAATTAAATTTTAAATGAAGTTAATATTTTTTATAATAACAAGTTTGAAAACTTTAAAAAAGCATGTCTCTACAACATCATAGGTCAAAAAGAAATCAGATAAATTAGACATATTAAAATATTTAATTAGAATATAAAATAAAAGTGACTAAGAATGGATATAATTGCATAATAGTAGGCTAATCCTTAACAAATTACAAGTCACAAAGTTCTTATTTATGGAGACCCATCTAGAAGAAAAAATTAACGTCATACAGCCAGAGCAATTATATAGAAAAAGGATTTCTGGGGCACAGTGATAGCACATCTAGAAGGGCACGTGCCTTGTAAGCGGTAAACCTGGGTTCAATTTCTGGCATCTCTTACGGTCCCCTGAGTAATTCCTGAGTGCCGAATCAGGAGTAACCCCTGAGCATTGCCAGGTATGCCCCCAAAAAAAAAAGCAAAACAAAACAAAGAAAATGTTCTAGACAGAATCATTTCTCTCTTTTAAAATCTAAAAAGGTCTTTCTGGAAACTACTTTCTGGAAACACAAAATGTAAGTTGAGTTTGTTGTCTTTTTCAAGCATGATTATATTTGTAGCTGAATAAAATTTCTACCATCCTTGATATACCTTTGACAGGTGATTCACTCCATGGGAGGCAAGACCAGATACTGCTTTTGAAAAGTATGTTTACATGTAGATTTCTGTATAAAAGTATTCCAGCCCCTCCCCCAAGGAACTGGGAATTGTGGGAAAGGGGGCCCTGGGGCCAGGTGGAGGGAATTCATAATATTGGACATAAGTCATTTCTGTATCACAGAAAGGAGGAGTGATAACACATATAAAAGAATTCATAGGTGATAGATGATTCTTTACATAGAGTAGATTTAGTGTGAGGCAAAGAAGTGAAGACTGATCAATTCTCACTAAATACATTTAAAGTGAATTCCAAGCTTAAATAACTAGGAAAAAATAGCTGGTGAAAAGGAATATTCAGGCACAATATTTGACAAGCATTTCATAACTCATATATCTTATTACACATGTACTGTATTGTGGCAGCCAACTTTATGTTTCAACTTTTCTGGGCTAAAAAGTACACCGACAACCAATATTATATAATAATACTAAAATATAATAACACAGAAAATGACTTATTTCTTTAAAAATGTCCTAATGCATATTTTAGTATAAAAATAATTAAATTATGGGTTGGGGAAATAGTACAGTGGCCGAACATTTGACTTGTGGATGGGAATATTAAATTTGAAATTTAATTTAAAATACTATTTTTTGTCAGATAAAAATAGATAACCAGTGTGAATATTAACTCATTTATTTTAATATTAATATGAAAATATGAAATTCATTTTAATATAGCAATAGATATTATATTCCTATAAGTTTCTCAAATAGGAGTGGAATATGTGAAAAATGTAAAAGAAGGATATTGCAGAATATTTGTCACTATAGACAAAGCAGTAACATTTTTTGGGAGAGATCATTACCTTATAAAACAACTAAGAACTTTAAAAATTAAATCAATGAAAAGTGTTGTAGAAAAAAATCACAAACTGCATTTAAGAACAGATATGTTTTGAATAAACCTAGAGAATAGATAAAAATAAGATTACATCCAGTGGAAGGATGCATGCTATGGTACTATTTTATTTAATTATTAAAAGAACAGTGAGTAGTTTTGAAATATGTGGATAAGAGAATTATGCTTTAAATATACTTTCAAGATTAAGTAGAATTTCGATTGTGGGAGTTTTCCCCAATTTATTAGAACTGAACACTCTTTCAAAGTAAGGATAATGATCTATGATCCCCTTTGGAATAATATTAAATAAATAAGGAAATTAAGTTAATTACTATCTTTTGTACCACATTAGATCTAGGCTACCACAAATTGAAAGCGTTCAAGGTTATTATTATGTGTATCTTATAAATATTCTTCAATAATAAATTAAAAGTTTTAAATATATGACGTAACCAATTCCACACAATAATTATTTTATTTGGACTATGAAAAAGTGAGAAGCCTTTTCTATCACTTCCCCAAATATGATTATTTTTAAGCCCTTCCTATGACAAGGTGAGGGTCGGCTGAAACAATCCTATATCAGCTTTATGTTTGCTCCTCCAGTGCTGTCAGAAATGAGAAAAATGACCAGGTTTGTGCTTCTATTCTTAGTGGAATTAATATTTTATATGATTCTACCTCTATTTCATTAAATAATAATGAATTGAATTATGCCTGACAGCTGTTCCATCTGTGTTACTTTTCCTCACACAAAAACAAAAACAATAGAACAGTGATAATTTACATTGTTTCTGTAACTTGAACTCGATTTGACAGTTGATTTTCTTCAATAGACTTGATTCTATAAGTTAACATGTAAGTATATATATATATATATTTTTGTTATTTTGTACATATAAATATATATACTTATACAGATAAGCATATATACTTTTATACATACATATATTTATTTGTATATATATTTGTTTGTATTTCTTTTTTTTGGGGGGTCACACTCAGCGATGCTCAAAGATTTATTCCTAGCTCAGAACAGGAATTACTCCTGGAAGTGCTTTGGTGTTCTGGGATTTGAACCTGAATTGTCCACGTACAAAGCAAGTAGCCTAAACTCTGTATTATTGCTCTGGCCCCATAAGTAATCATTTCTACCAAAGTGTTAATTTCTAGAGTCACTCATGAAGTTGTGATTTAATACCTGAAATACTTGGTTACTGATTAGTTTGAGCTCAGAAAAGGAATTCAAGTTCAGCAAATAGAACTCTTGACCAAGTCTTGAATAATAATAGCAAAATGAATCAAGTGATCCTCTGAACAATGATCCTTTCTAATTCATGTCTATAAAGTTCCCATTTCAATATTACTGACATATTTTATTTAAAAATATGTCTCTTACTTCAGTTGTTTGTATTTCTATCTTATCTGAAAAAAAAAACTGTCAATACAATTTTCAATTCAGAAGGTGCTGTAAAAATTCACTGGTTTACTGAAAAGCAAATGTTCTGGCTAGAGAGAAGTTCCACCACCAAGTGCATGCTTTGTATGCAAGAGGCCCAGGTTCAATCCCCAGAACTGTATGACCCTAGGAAATGGGCAGGAGAGTGAATGTCTGTGCAGCACCAGGTGTGGCAAAAAATACAAATAAATACACAAAGAGCAAAGTTTCATCTTTTTAAAGACACTGTATCTGTTTTTCAATAATATTAGCAATGATACATCTTCTAAAGATGTGATAATACTTTAGCCCCACCTACTTTCATAACATTTCAGTCATTCCACATTTGTGTAAGTGTGCCACTAACTACGTATAATTCCAGGGACTCTAATATATACGAAGCATTCTACAATTTTATTCACCAGTGTCCCTGGACAGCACTTAAGTATATCCTGAAGTCTTTGAAATCCTTTTTTGAAGAAAATGAATAAGATTTAAGTTCCAACTTAAACCTGTTCCATGACAGGTGGGAGTGGTGGAAATAATATTTGGAAATTAAGAAATTAACTGACTTAACACATTGGGGCTGACACTCCGACACTGTGACACACGATGGGACGCATCCTGGGAGCCTAATGATCGCCTCACGTTTCTGCTCAGAGGCTGTTTCTGGACTGCACTGCGGGGAGAGAGGGAGGGAGGGGGAGAGAGAGAGAGAGAGAGAGAGAGAGAGAGAGAGAGAGAGAGAGAGAGAGAGAGAGTTCAAATAGCACAGATGATCCTTCTAAGCGGGAGACTAAGTTTGGATATTAACAGCAATGAAGAGGCTGCAATTTGTTAGTACGATGCAATTTGAATTTGCGACAGAGCTGAGCAACAAGAAGCAACTGACTGATTATAGACCTACTTAAGGTTTCTTGCAAGTTTCTGGAATTTCACGACCAGAAAAAAAACTTTGTGAATGTCAACAGACGAGAGAAAACTGCTGTCAGATGGGGAGGAAAGAGAAGGTAAAGAAAAATGAGTGAAATCAGAAGGAAGACCTTAAAATCAATCGATACCCCAGAAGTGAAATGAAATCTCTAGAAACACCTAAGACAAAGAAATGCAGTTTGGATCTAAATATCAAAGCAAAGGAAGGTTTTTCCTGCCAGAATGTTTTAAACCAAGAACAAGAGTATCAGTAGTTTCTATGAGCATTTAATTTCCTAATGAGAAAAACCAAAATGAGATTATAAATTCCAATAAAAAATCAATCTTATTACTTATTAATAAATCAAAATTACTAAGCTTTTTAATATGGTAAGTAACTCAAATATAACATATCAGAATAATAAGATTAAAATGATGAAAACGCTACTTGGAATATGCTATTAAAATTAAAATTCTTGTGGCTAGTGGGCTAGTACTGTGAACAGGGTGCTTGCCTTGCATGTGATTGACCTGGGTTAGATCCACATCACCACATATGGTGCTTTGAGCCCTGATAACAGTGTTCCTTGATATTAACCATGTCATTTAAACTATAAATTAAAAATAAAATGGAAATAAATTTAGCCAGATGGGGATTGAAGGGAAATATTTAATTGCAATGACCATTGAGGATGATCATTCAATATTTGATGTTACTTTTCTATTTGACCATCTCCTAAAAATGATGATAAATTTGAAAAGAAAATTTTAATTATAAAGCTAATATGATTATTTAAACTTCTGCTTTCAACTTTCTGTCTAGAAAAGGGTACTGATGGCAGATGTATTTACAGCTACATGGCAGAATGTCCTGTCACATGCTAGTGTAGCCCAAGGGCATCTGCTAGCTCCGGGAACATAAAGAGCCTCAAACCATTCCGTCAGGTCATGGGACTAAGGTCTATAATTGTCACTGGTATTTAGCATATGAAATATGACATGGGTAGCTTGACAGGCTCTGCCGTGTGGATGAGATACTCTTGTAGTACATATTAATATAATAAAATAATCCTCGGTAAAGGGTCACATAATGATATGTATCTTTTAAGAGGGATCATACTGGGTTAATAGAGATAAAATAAGGGTTAGATTCCTGCGTTAGATACAGCTTACCATACTTCACCCCTGACACCACATATGATCCTCTTAATACCACTAGACTTGCGCTGAGCAGAGAGCAAAGAGTAAGCCCCGACCACACAAAGTTTTACAAAGAAAATTCCACTTAAATTACTATTATATTCTCAACAACTGTGTTATAACTTTCAATAAACTTATATAAGAAGTATTGTTGTTAGTTTACATATCAAGAAATTAGTATTCACAAGTAGAAAGATTCCAGTAAATTACCACAATGGCAATGAGGAATCAAAGATAACTCTAACCACCAAACTAAACATATATAATCAAATGCGTAGTATCTTACAGTATACAGTTGGTTTTATATTTTTGTTTAATTTTAGTGACTCTGCTCCATGTGAAATATGTATATCTATTTTAATATATGCATATTATACCTCAAAGATATTTATGTTACTTCCTATTGATTCTTAATTTTTTTTAGTATTATATTACCATCAATGTGCTCTGATTCTAGAACTTAAATTTTACCTTATTTTTTGACATTTTTGTAGGGGGTGCATGCAATAGCTTTAAGGGTCACACCTGACTCTGTGTTCAGGAGTTACACCTGGCAGTGCTCATAGGACAATATACTGCTGTCATGTCATAGCCACAGCCACATGCGAGGCAAATACCTCAATCTATTTACTTCTTCCTAGCACCAAATTTTCTGAAAGTTTAAAAGATTATTTATGATGACTATAAGAAAAATTTATAATATCAGTTTTCAAGTCAAAGAAGTGTGAGGACTTAATGAAGATTCCTTCACTAGAAGCCTTCTAAGAGCTTTTAATGATTGAGTGTATATTTTTTCTGCCCTTTGAGGTGTTGCGGTGTGACTGCGGTGCCCATCTGCATTGGCACGTGGCAGACAGGAGATAAGTTTGTCTACACCCAGGGCTCTGCCCCAAGGGCCCTGGATGGTTGATGGTCTGACATAGAAAAGGGCCCATGGGCCCTCTGGGATGAATACAGAGCCACGGCAGAGCCTGGCAATCTGCGTGTGGTGTATTCGATATGCCAAAAACAGTAACAACAATGGACCTCATTCCTAATGAATGAGACATTACTGGCACCCAGGTGAGAAATCGATGAACAGTGGAAAGACAAGTGACAAGTGATATTTTCACCCTACATGAAGAGAGAAAAGAATGCGAAACAAAAGTAGTTTGGTCTTCAATTTCTGAAATATCTCAGATAGCAAATAAAAAAGCATTTTATTGATATATTTATTCTATATACAAATAGATAAATAGTTAATTTTAAAGTCTTTTGTATTTATAGTTGAATTTACATTATTGTATTTCTTATTTTCTTTACTATTTCTTTCCATGTAAATTTTTTTAAAAGAAAAGAGGCACTATTTCTACTAATGACAACAGGATCAGAAATTGCATTTTATGCTTAGTAATTTCGTTACTGAGCTGGAAAGACAATATAGGGGGTCTCTCCAGTCCCTTATAAAGAACTTGTTTGTATCCATCTGGCCCAGGTAGTGTCCAACCACTATATACGGTTCCCCAAGCATCACCCAGATTAATACCTCAGCACAGAGCTAGGAGTAATCCCTGAGCATTACTTCCAGTGTGACCCTAAAATGCAGAAAACAATTTAAAAATGAAAAAATTGTAAATTTTACAAGTATTTTCTATCTAATAAATAAACCTTCTTCAGAATAATTGTTACTTGTCTTGTCACTTGGCTTCCTGTTGAGCCTCGATTTGCTCAAGTGGGCACCAGTAACTCTCCATAAGTCCTGTCACATGCTAGTGTAGCCCGAGGGCATCTGCGCACTCCAGGAACATAAAGAGCCTCAAACCAGCAACATAAAGAGCCTCAAATTATATAATTGTTGCTGGTTTTTGCCATATCAAATACGACACAGGTAGCTTGCCAGGCTCTGTCATGCAGGTGGAATACTCTTGTAGTTGCCTCTAATCTTATGCATTTGTTGATGAACCATGCAGCTGCTTTGCCGCCGGGTTTGTGATCAGCTCTTCTGCTGGGCAGAGCTCTGACGAGTGGGGGTGTCCAGATATTTAAAATGGAAGCCCTCATGGTGTGGGGGTTCCTCTGACTTCTTGAGAGGCTCTGCTGGGGTGGCGGGCCAGGGCTAGAACCTGCCTTCCCTCCCAGGCACCTCATGATCAGCTGGGCACAGGGAGAACTGGTAGCAGCTCTGCCCCGTGTATGTGAGTCACAGAATGATTATTTGTACTGAAAGGAAGCCATTTAAATATTCAAATACAATAAAAACCATTTGTTTACTTGACAGATTCCTTTAGATAGTTAATTTCCAAACATGTATTTAATAAGTGTATTTTTAGAACTGATTATTATGTGTAAGCATGATATAATTTATATAAAAGATCTAAAATTTGTATTGTATATTTTTAGACACCTCATCTATACATTAAAACTTGTGCACTTTACATTTTAACATACAAAAGCAATTTTCATCATTTTCTTAACACAAACTGACTATAAATATAAAATTTAGAAGATCAGGAAAGGACTGATATACATAAATATTAAACCTTAATAGAGCATAGAAAATAAGATAGAAGAAAATGGAAAAAAAATCTGATGGGTTGAAAGATAGCATAGCAGGTAGAGAACTTGCCTTATACAAAGTTACCTAGATTTGATCCTCAAAACATCAAATGCCCCCTCAAACTCAACCAAAAGTGAATCCTGAGTGCATATCTAGCAATGTCTTGAATACAGCCAAAAGTGAGTGACCCACCAACAAAAAAATACAAAAAGTGAAAAGACAGTGTTGTATAAAATAATGGAGAGATAAAAGGTGATTTAAAAAAAATACTAAATTCAGTAAATGCAAAAGTTTTTTTTGAGGGCCATAGCTGGCAATGCTCAGGAATTACTCCTATCAGTGCTTGAGGGTCATTTGGAGTACTGGGGATCAAACCTGGGTCCACCATGTGCAAGGCAAGTGTTTTATTTTTATTTTATTTTGTTTTATTTTTTGCTTTTTGGGTCACACCCGGCAATGCTCAGGGGTTTCTCCTGACTCTGCACTCAGGAATCACTCCTGGCGGTGCTCGGGGAACCATATGGGATGCCAGGGATCGAACCCGGGCCGGCCGTGTGCAAGGCAAACGCCCTACCCGCTGAGCTATCACTCTGGCACCAAGGCAAGTGTTTTAGATGGTACTATCACTCTAATTTCTAAAGGCAAGAGTTTTAATTAGAAATTGCATATTTAAGATCAGAACATACTGGGTAAATATAGAAAGAAAATATTTCATACCATGCTAGGTCCTAATGTCTACAGATTGAAATTTTTCTGTAGAACTAAGTTCTCTAATCTTCGTCTGACCCGAAGACCCTTAAATGTCCTCTTTTAGTGCACGCTAAAGGAGGTAGATTTCGCCTGCAAGCAATATGACTTAATTTATTATAAAAGCATCTATACTTACCATTGTATATTATCTCATTTGTTCTCCTAATTATAATGTTTTCCTAGAAATTTAGAATATAATAGTAGTTTATGAATTAATACTAAGCTCCATATGGGATAATTTAAGTAATTTGTTTTATGGTCTTTGTTATGAAAATATCTCTAAGACTAGATGATCTTTAGTCCTGATTTTCACGCAGCATGAAATGAATGCTCCATATGGATATGTTTTAATGCATCTTATTATCTGTTTTGAATTCAATTAAAACCAATGATAAAATGGATTAAAATTTTCTCCTATTTACATTAAGCAAAATTGCCCCCAAAATGTAAAATTAAAAAGCATAAATTAGAGATTTAACTTCTGTTATTTATAGAACCATTTTAAGAGAATTCCCAACTTCTTTACAATCAGAAAAGAATTTTGTTTCCAAATTACCTAAACAATAGGTGAAAAATATTCTCAATTCAGTCAAATCCTTTGCTAAATGCTAGAAGTGTTTTCCTTGCTATTATCTGAGAACTCTGCTTAAAGAAACAAATAATCACCTTGACATTCCACTGACAGGAAATAAGTTTGTTTCCTTTTTCATTCCAGCTTCATTATTTGCCATGGAGATGGATTCATGAAGTGACAGTCTGTGTTCAGTCACTTGTGCAATATCAAAATTCCTTCCAAAATGAAAAAAAAAATGTGATCCTCCATAATATTAAGCACCAAGCAATTTATGTCTCAGGCAAGGATTTATGGCATTTAGAGAAAACTAGGTATTGATGTCCACTAAATAATATCTAGAATTTTATACATCTAGCTTGGTGATATATCCTAAAAATATGTTCCCCCACTTGTTAATGACTGCTAATTAGAGTCCTTGGACACCAGCACTTGTATGTCATTAAAGCATCTTTCCTAACTCTAAAGAAAATATGGCATTTAAAAGACCATGATAAGACTATATTCGTTTTCCCCCACGGTGGTTAACAAGTTGTGCTTGATAATTTGTTACAAACATTCAATATTCCAGCCCCAATCCACAGTCACCTTCCCTTTATCATTGTCTCCATTTCCCCAAGCAACCCTCAAGCCTTCTCCCATAGCATTCCCAAAATAGTTTATTCTATATCGCTCATTACCATTAAATGGCTAACAGAATGGTCAAAAATATTTGCATAGAAGAAAATTTGCGAGAATTGTTGCTAGCATCATGATGACATTAAGTCCTTGTCTGAGGGCTTACAAAGCTGTTGCTGCAAGTTACACCTTCTGAGTTCGTTTTTAGCTAGTCAAGATTGACCGGCTTGAATGTTTCGTCCTCATCCAATCTGCTGCACTCCTACTGCAATGCCAGTGCTGTAAAGTTTGGAGATGTCTCCAGAAAAATCCAGAATATTCAACTGGGGAGACTATTTAACTGGACAGAGTAACAGGGTGTGGCTGCAGAGCTTCAGAAGAGCAGGGAGGTGACGGGGAGGTCACCCGTCGTCCCAACTCTGAGAAGGCTTGGAGTTTTCAGCTAAAAAAGCTGAATTTTTTCTGCAGATAAAGTTCTCCACTGAGCTCAGTCCTGAGAAAAGTCCAGCCAGAGGCATAGCTGGGATTCTCGTAGGGGGCCAGGTAGCCCACGCCCCTCCTGAGAATACCCTGGAGGAAAACACCATTATATGACTTTAAAAGATAACTGCAAGGGGGTTCTAAGCTACCATGATCCTGTTCTAGTTTAGAGATGCTCAGCCTACAATCAGAACGTTCATATCGAGCTCTGATTCGTTAACAATTCTGTATAACAGTGCCTCACAAATGTCATGTTTTTTAAAAAAGGTAAACGGCTTGCCTTTATAAAGGTTATCACTTTTTTCCCCAGAATAATTACTGCCATTGTCAATAATGTATTTTTTTAGCCTGTGTACTAACAATAAAAATGTTAGGAGTTCATCTTCTCCAGACATTTTTAATGTCATTTTAAAGAATGTTGTGGAATATTAGAGAAAGAGTTGATGATATAATTATAAGTCTGGTGAATTTTCACACATAATTACTTTTCAGTGCTTATTCTTCTGAAACTATGTAATACAAGACAAATTTAGATAGAATAGAGATTAAAGATCTGAAATTTGAGATAAAAGTAATATTCATGGCTTAAATATCAGTTCTTGCTTTTTTCCTAATATTAGAGGATGCTGATTTAAATTTAAGTTACTTTTCAAGAAAGGTAAATTAGGTTTGTAAAAATTCTTAGATTACTAACCACCTTTGAGTCAAGACCGGAGAAACAAGAACTGGTATAAGGCTGAAAGAATAGGAATAAGAATAAACAATACGTTTTTTATGCCTCAAGCAGGAGAATTATCCCAAGGAGAATTGCAGAAAATGCACATTTTCATAAATGTGAAAAGATATCCAAATAATTAAAACAGTGAGGGAAGGTAATGATTATGAAAGGAACTAAAATTACACTTGATCATTACATTATATAATTGGACTAAAACATTGCACTAAAACTGCAAATGAATATTTATAAAAATACTTAAAGGAGTAATTAACTAGCAAATGGACATTCATCGTATATTTTGTATACAATACACAAAAAAAAACCATTTCTTTAATCAAAGAAAATCTTATAGCTTGGCAGATTTGTTGAAATTTGGGAGTTATTTACATCAAATAAAATATGCTCATTTGAAACTCATATTTTATGGTGGCAGCAAAGAAATTTGAGATGTATTAGTTATCATGAATTATTAGGGCTAACTAAATATAGCAATATTATGCCTTTCAAGCTGACCACTTTTTCCATATGCAAAAAATAAAGCAATAAAGGAAAGGTGGAAGAACACGTAGGTTGTGACAAACCAGGGTTGGTCCCACATTGAAAACAAACCTGGAACTTAGTCCTATACTAAGTTCCTCCCTAAAATGGGAGTTCCTTTCCTTTCTCTTCTATTTTCCAATAAACTTTTCTACTTTAAAAAAAAAAGAAAACAAAACAAAAAATTAGTGGAGACCTCTGAAAGATAAAGGCAACGTCCAGTTGAATGTCCAGCAGAGAATGAAGGCTTCCACAGAAATCCAAAAGATCATGAGAGATTACTTTGAGAGGCTATATGCCACGAAACATGAGAACCTGGAAGAAATGGATAAATTCCTGAAGTCCTATAACCTCCCAGGGCTGAAACAAGAAGACCTGCAATACCTGAATAAGCCTATCGCCATCAAAGAAATTGAAATAGTAATTAAAAGTCTGTCCAAACACAAAAGCCCAGGTCCAGATGAATTCACTAGTGAATTCTTCCAAACCTTTAAAGAGGACCTACTGCCAGTCCTTTTCAAACTCTTCCAGGAAATAAAAGAAACAGAAACACTCCCAAATAGCTTCTATCAGGCATATATCACCCTGATACCCAAAACAGGCAGAGACAACACACACACACACACACACACACACACACACACACACACACAACTACAAACCAATCTCCCTGATGAACACAGCTGCTAAGATTTTCAATGAAATACTAGCAAAAAGAATCCAAAGACTCATCAAAAAGATTGTACATCATGACCAAGAGACTCCACAAAATGGGAAAGAATATTCACCCAATACCCATCTGAAAGGGGTTAATATCCAGTATATATCAGTCACTGGTAGAACGTTACAAGAAGAAAACAGCCAACCCCATCAAAAAAACAGGGAGAAGAAATGAACAGAAACTTCCACAAGAAATTCGAATGGCCAAAATAATATGAAAAAGTACTCATCATCATTGATCATCAGAGAAATGCAAATCAAAGCAAAATGAAATATCATCTCACTCCACAGAGAACGGCGAATATCCAAAAGGGCAAGAACAACAAGTGCTGGAGTGGATGAGGGGAAAAGGGGACTCTCATCCATTGTTATTTGGAAGGTCGACTGGTACACTGCCTCTTCTCTCTTTCTCTCTTTCTCTTTCTCTCTTTCTCTCTCTCCCATCTCTTACACATTGTGCCTTGCAATACATACATTTAGGGGTTATCAGGTATATCTCTTTGCCTACATTCAATGCTTAGTTTTAGGCTGGTATTACCAGTTCCAACAATTATTAGCATACTGGTACCTTCTCTGTCTTACCTAACCTCTAACTCCCACAATGAGGTAGATTCCACACACCAAAAAATCCTCCTGATCCATGTTTTGCCTGAACTTGAATATTAATACTCCACTTACACCTTTGTGGAATAAGAGTAAACTGTCAAGCACACCTTAATTTCTGAAATATATAACAATGATATGTATTTCAATGATATGTATTTATCATTGTTCCTTTTCAGAGAAAGACACAAAAGGAACAATGATAAGCTTATAGTAATAAATTTGTGGTAAGTGGTAACAGTATCACTTGTATCACTTGCCTTCCCTTTGTTCATCGATTTGCTCGAGCGGGCACCTCCAGTAGCATCTCCATATGTCCTGTCACATGCTGGATATCCCAAGGGCATCTGCTTGCTCCAGAAACATGAAGAGCCTCAAACCATTCCCTCAGGTCATGCGAATGAGGTGTATAATTGATACTGGCTTTTGGTATATTCAATACAACACGGGTAGCTTGCTAGACTCTGCTGTGTGGGTGGGATTTTAGGATATAACCCCAAAATCCCCAAAAAAAGAACAATCCAGATCCTACTAATCTAACACAGGTCTTTCCATTGTCTGCATATTCTCCTATTCTTACTGGAGATTTTAGAATATACATTATACATAAGTCTATTTATAATATAGGTATAATAAACAAATACCTCTCTCCCCAGCTTTATTTATTTTTTTTTTGCATTTTGGGTCATACCGGCAATGCTCAGAGGTTATTCCTGGCTCTGCACTCCTGGCAATGTTCAGGAGACCATATGGGATGCCGGGGATCGAACCTGGGTCATCCATGTGCAAGACAAGTTCCCTACCTGCTGTGCTATTGCTCCAGCCTCACCAGCTCCTTGTTTTTATGTTATTACTTTAGATGCCTTATACAAACATAATTGTAAGTTTTCTAAATATACAATGAGAGAATAGAAAGATAGCACAGCAGATAGGGCACTTGCCTTGCAATAAGCAGACTCAGATTCAATTTTCAGTATCTTATATGGTACCCTGAGCAGCAGTAGAGCCAGGAGTAGGTACTATTTATCACCAGATATGCCACCAACATATACAGTTTATATATATGTATGTATATGTATATATATGTGTATATATATATATATACACACACACACACACACACATTCACACACATATATCTACATGTGTGTGTGTGTGCTGGTGAACACAGGGGGATAATAGATGCAAATGGAAACGGCCAAATATTTCAGGTTTCCCACCATGAACTCATCAAGAGCAAAGGAATATTCCAGACCCATAAACAGGGGCCTTTAGGGACTAATACACCACACAGATCACATGTGAACCAGTGAGCAAGCCACGCTCGTACAGACGGGCCCCTGCTCTTTGGAGACCCAGCCAAGTGCTGGTGCGCCTGCCTCCGTATCCCAACCAGCACAACCCAACACAAGGGGGATCAAGCCCCAGTCCAGGGCAGTGGGGCCCCGGGGCCTTCTTGGATGCCAGAGTGAGTAAGCAGCGAGCCTGGCTGCACAGGGCCCTCTGGCTCCAAGGGCAGCACCCCTGGACCTGCCTTTCAGAAACCCTTGGGCAGCCAGATAACTGGGTCTCAGGGAGAGTGGATGGAGCTAAAGGGAAGCGACATCGACCTGAAGGTACTGGGCAGAGGGGAGTGGGAGGGGACTCTGGGTTCTGTTCCTAGTGCGCGAATAAAGGCAGGCCCTTGACCGAGGGCTTCTGGACAACGCAGCCGGGTGACTCAGGGACGGCTTCAGAGCGGATGTGTCCCCCAATCCACCCCCAGGCTGCACTCAGGCTAGATAACTGGGCGTGGGCCTGCAGTGTGCCATCCTAGCCTTCCCCACATGGCCAGGCCAGGACCTAGGACTGGGGCAGTGGTGCGGCCTGTGATCCCAGGCCTCCTCTTAGCCTGGCTTGCTCGTGCTCACCTCCTGTTTCTTTACAGCAGGGGTGAGTGTTGGGCTAGATTCTGACCCTGAGAGGGTTTCCTTTCTTTGGTCCTAAGTACTTCCGCGTGCCAAGTAGACTAAGTAGGAAGAAGTTGGGTTGGACAGGAGGAAACTGCCCCGTCAGGCTGCCTCCTGCTGTCCTGGACACAAGCTGGCTCTTGCTCTGCGCACAGCCCCATGCTGCTCTCTGCCCTAGTGGCACGGGAAGGACCTGCTCTCCCTTTAGTTTGGGGGTTAGCCGGCAAAGGCACGCATGCTTCTGCCAGTGTGTGTGCTGGCCTGGCACTTCTGCCCGTGTGGGTGCTGGCACTTCACCCCTTGCGTTTCTATCTGCCTAACATCTCATGAAAGGTGAGGTGGCACCTTGCCTCTGATAGAGGAACTGACCCATGCCCTCTGTCCAGCCTCTTCGGGCTTAACTGGCACCCCCTCTGGGTAATGTGAAACCCAGCCCCTCCCATCCCCCTTGCTAAGGGCCACACTCCAGAGCTGCCTGAATGTGGCTTGCTAAGGTCCCTTCATGGCCAGGGACCCAGGGCTGGAATGCAGGGTCCCTACCCCAGCACCGTGATAAGCTCAGGTGGCACCCGGGCAGGGAAATGTGCTTGAGGCTGGGGGCAGAAAGCGTATAGGAACACGAGGCTGGGGGCAGAAAGCCTATAGGAACACTAGGCTAGGGGCAGAAAGCGTTTAGGTACATGGTTCAGTTTATGCCAGCTCTGGTCAACTGGCTGCAACCTTGTCTCTGGTGCTGGGACGGCAAGAATGTGTCACACTGACACAGGACTGCCCCGTTCACGACTAATAACAGTAGTGATGTAAAATAATTCAATATTCCTTGGTCCTATGCATGAAAGCAGTTAACTCTCCAACTTCTGGATTTGGTTCAAATTTACAAAAATAATTTTTATGTCTTTCTTTGCTTTTTTTTTTTTTTTTTGCTTTTTTGGGTCACTCACACCTGGCAATGCTCAGGGGTTACTCCTGGCGGCTCTGTCTCTGTACTCAGGAATTGCTCCTGGAGGTGCTCGGGGACCATATGGGATGCCAGAGATGGAACCTGGATTGGCTGTGTGCAAGGCTAACACCCTCCCCGCTGTTTTATCCCTCCAGCCCCAATTTTATATCTATTAGCATCCACCTTTCCGAGATAAAACCCTTAATTCTTCAAATTATTCTTGCTCTTTTCAAACGCATTAATTAATCTCTCTGCATATGCCTTGTTTTGCCAATGTCAATCATACAGCATGGTGCTTTTTATTAAATATAATGATTCAGAAGTCAACAGACTTGAATGAACATAGAATCACTTGGACATTGGTGAAAATACAAATGTAATGGAAAGTACAACTTAAACATCCAAGCAAATGTTTCATACTCCTAGCAACTTAACTATATCTTTGGATATTTACTACAGAAATCTTTCAAAATAAGTTGCATCATATTCTAAAAAGTATCTGTCAAATTTAAAAGTCACATGAATGCAAAGTCTCAATGTGTTTGACCTATCTAGATTGCCAAAGGATCCCAAAGTTAGGGAATTGTGAGGGGAAAAAAAGGCATACCTGGAAAGAAGTGCAAATAAAAATCTTTCACTAGAGAGAACAGATGTGTGACTGATAGGTGCTATCAACCCTCTCAACAGAAACCAACAAGAGTAAAAGTTGGTTCAGAAATGACTTTGGGACTGGAGTCATAGTATAGCTGGGAGGGCCATTTGCCTTGCACCCTGCCGAACAGGGTTCCATCCTCTGCATCCTGTACTGTCCCCCAAGTACTGCCAAGAGTAGTTTCTGTGTGCAGAGCCAGGAGTAACCTGCAAGCATCATAGACTGAGACCCAAAGGGAAAAAATTGGATACCCTTGTTTATAGGCCTTGATTATAGACCTCATTCCCATGACCTAATATATGGTTTGAGGCTCTTTATGTTCCTGGAGCAAGCAGATGCCCTTGGGCTCTACTAGCATGAGACAAGACATATAGAGATGTTATTGGTGCCCGCTTGAGCAAATCAATGGTGAATGGGAAGACAGTGATACAGTGATACCCTTGATTAAAGGTGTGGCTCCTCTTCCCTTACAAAGTATTCCCATATAATTTTGGAAATATTATTGGTGTGGAAATGTTGCTAGATAGAGTTGAATAGGCAGAAAGGAAACAAAATACAGGAATACCGTAATGCTTATAGGATTCTGTAGGCAGGATATTGGATGTTTGATTTATGATTATTTGCTAATTTTCAATAAAAATGTATGAGGAAAAAAAAAGCTTCTAGAGAGAAGAATCATATACTTAAGGGCAGAAATAAGAATATTATTCCCAGAAATAAAGTTTAAAGGAACTAACACCTGTCCAAAGGGTGGATGACCACTCATATAATTATTTTCAGTCCTTGATATAAATTGTACTTTGCACTTCTGGATTTTGAACTTTACTCCTTCTCGTTGCTCCCTTTTACAATGAAAACATCTACCCAACCTGTATCCATCATTTCCTTTTTAAAGATATATGTTTGTTTCCCAAAGTTTACAGGTAAATTAGAGACTTATAAATTAGATAAACAGATGATGGCCTTTGTTTATTTAACTCAAAATAAACAAATTTTGAGTTGGTAATACTTAGGTGAGGTTTTGCTTTTTGACTTAATGTTGGAATACTAGGTGATGTTAGAGTGAGTAGTTTTATTTTATATGAGGGTGGACATGAACTGTCAGGCCGAAGGTAGATTATAGGATTTTCCAAGCAAAAAATACCCATTACCTAATCCCTAGTGCTTCTGCATGTAACCTTATATGAAGAGAGGATCTTAGTAGAAGCAATTAAGTTAATTAATCCCTTAAGATCATTTTGAATTTAAAGTCAATACTTGATTAAAATACCTGTCTATATGTAAGAGAATGAAGAAACCAGGAACCAGGCATCAAAAAAAAATATAAGTTCTTTCTAGTTGAAGAGTATAAAAGCAGAAATTTGTGTAGTTTTGAAACAGGTGTCTGGTTATCAGAAGACATACATTATTTTGTATATAGAAGCAAGATTGATTAAATATCAGTAGAAGGCACCAGGACCTCACACATAAAGGTCATGAACTGTACCACTGTGCCATCTTCCTGTCTCCAATGGTGTTTCCATGGAATCCATTTTGTAATGTGACCTTAAAAAAGCCAATATTTAATAAATATTTCTCACTTGATCACTTGATCACTTGAATCCCGTTATTCATCGATTTGCTCGAGCGGGCGCCAGTAACATTTCCATTGGACCCTATCACGTGCCAATGTAGCCCAATGGCATCTGGTTGATTCAGGAATATGAAGAGCCTCAAACCGTTCCTTCAGGGTCTTAACAAGGAAGTCTGACCATCTTGTAGGTGGGCGGCCACGTGATCTTTTGACATCCCGTGGGATCCAGTCGGTAACGGCTCTAGTCCAGCGGTTGTCTCCAAATTGCATTACATGTCCAGCCCATCTGATTTTCGATGCCTTGGCAAACGAGACAGCGTCCCTGATTCTGGAATAGCGACAGAGGTCAGAACTCCGATTCCTTCACTCACTTGAGTGAGACGTGATATTCCAAGCATAGCTCTTTCGACGCCTCTCTGGGAGACCCGAATAGCATTCTCATCCTGCTTTCGTAGGGCCCAGGTCTCTGAGGCGTATGTTAATGCAGGGAGAACGGTGGAGTCGAAGAGATGTGCCCGGAGTCGGAGGTTCTTTGTCCTTTTAGCTATTTCTTCGATGCCTTTGAAGGCATTCCATGCCGCTCTCTTCCTCCTGCGCAGCTCAGGTTTTAGGTCGTTCATCATGTTGACTTCTCGACCTAGGTACACATAACTGCTGCATTCAGAGATGTTTGTTCCATTGAAAATGAATGGGGGCTCTGGAGCTAGTTCATTTTTCATGAACATAGTTTTGCTGAAATTCAGCTGTAGACCTATCTTTCCACAAGTGACCCAAGATGATATTTTTGTTTTTTAAAAAATGTGTAATTATATACATATTTTTCTTTTCCCTCTTTCCCATCTTTCTTTCTTTTTATTCATTCCTTCTTTGATTTTGCCCTTAATTTTTCTCACACCAATTAATATTATTATAAAAAAGACATGATCTTATTCTAGCACTGAATTGAGCCCCCTAAATTAGCCCAAATTAAAATATCAAATAAAAATATATTGAAATATAAATTAAATGTGAAAAACATAGGTTAAATTGCATTAAATATAGATAAATAGACATGGATATAATGACAATAGAAAATGGAATATCCTAATCAGAAATTTAAATAATTAATCATTGGGGTCACTATCTTCCCTTTCATCATCTATTTCCTAGAGCGGGAACCAATAATATCTCCATATGTCCTGTCTCATGCTAGTAGAACCCAAAGGCATCTGCTTGCTCCAGGAACATAAAGAGCCTCAAACCATTATATTAGGTCATGGGAATGACCTAATATAAATGTTACTGGTATTTGGCATATCAAATACGGCATGAGCAGCTTGCCAGGCTTGCCGTGCGGGTGGCATACTCTTGTAGTCACCTATGAATAAAGCATTTATTTATGAACCGTGTGGCCACTAGCAGCCTCGCAATCGGGCTGTGATAGTCTGGTCTGCTGGGTGGAGTTGTGACGAGAGGGAAGTCCGGATGTGGAAGATGGCGGCCCCAATGGAGTCGGGGGAGGGGGCTCTTCTGGCTTGTTGGAGGCTCTGCTGGGGTGGCAGGCCAGGGCTAGAACCCGCCATGCCTCCCGGGAGCCTCACGAGCAGCTGGGCACAGGGAGAGCAAGGAGCAGCTCTGCCCCATGTCTGAGAGTCTCTTCTAGTTCAGCATACCTGGGCTGGATTGAAAAAAAAAAACTGTTGCAGGGTGGGTGTGGATGATCCAGGTTGTAATAGTCTGGTCTGCTGGGTGGAGTTGTGACAAGAGGGAAGTCCGGATGTCATTGGGGTGCAATTTCAAATATTGTAAAAATATTTTATATGCCAGTAGGTAGAATTTATAACGTCATATGCTATTTGCATGGCTTGGTTTCCTGATAAAAACATATCTTCATATTTCACTAAGATAAAGCTAATATTATGCCAGAATTATTATGCACTGTAACTGCTTCCTGCTTCCGATTATTTATAGAATAACACTGACAGGTTTAAATTGTTTTAATGGGTAGTGTTGATCTTGGCATTGATTGTTTATGTTTCTATTTACACAAGTATTCAATCTCTTCTATAGGATTTCTAAGGTTAGCCATAGACTGCTCTCTGAAAAGAAAGACCACTGTTATTTTATAATTTATATTTTAAAGCCATGCTATAATAGTATGAAAAGATCAATATTTTATAAAAATTTTACAATATATCATGAAAGAGCAATATTTTATGTTAACAGTGACTACGCCAAAAATATAACTGAAAATCAATTTACTTTTAATCAAATGTAACTTGAATTATGTGAAAAAGAATTACTGATGAATAGCAAAATCCAGTAGAAACAGAAGGTTTAAAGGACAAAATATTATCAATGATGCTAAATTAAGCATTCTAATTTTACTATAAATAAACTCAAATGTTCTTATTCAGAATTCATAATTATAGACAAATTATAAATTTCCTGAGTATCATATTAAGAAACTGAGCAATGAATGCTAATATTTATTTATTTAATAATTATTGTTTTTTAAGGAAAAATTCCCCCAAATTGTTTCCGTATCAATTTTACTGAGTCTTTTCTGGATAAACGTAGCAAAATAATTTTACATTCCATTTTCCTATAAATATATTAGCAAAAGTATCTATTGACATGCTATGATTCTCACACTGGCATTTTATGTTAAAGGAAAGTAAAAGTGGGGTAGACAAATATTACAAAGGGCAAGGCACTTGCTCTCATGCAGCAAATACAGGCTCAATTTCCAGCACCACATATGGTTCCCTGAGGCCCTCAATTAACAAAACAATGAGTAGAAATTCATAAAGAGGAAGGAGTAGCAATTAAAACCAACACTAAGCTCAGTTATTGAAGCGTTAAAATCATCAGGTTTCTGAAAATATTAATTAAATAAGAATTCAATTATGCATTAAAAAGTAGGAACAGAGGAGAAAATGTACTGTTGTGATAACAACAAATTTTGTTTTTTGTGATAACAATAAATTTTAAAGAATACTTTTGATTCTGTGGAGACTGAAGCGGTCATCGAGCCCTAGCCAAACAGGGTGTTCAAACCCAATACATCAAGATCCTTCTTGAGCTGTATTACGGATTCACCACCAGTATCTCACCATTCTACAAAGAAGTGGTCATTGATGTCAAAAGAGGGGTTTGGCAGGGTGATACCATTTCACCAAAGCTCTTCAGCGCCACCCTTGGGAACATCATGCAACAGTTAGAATGGGAAGGAATGGGTGTGAAGATAGACGGTCGGCAACTACACCACCTCCGCTTCGCTGATGACAGCGTTCTAATAACACCAAACATTAGCCAAGCGGCACAAATGCTGGCTGACTTTGACCGAGAATGTGGAAAGATAGGTCTACAGCTGAATTTCAGCAAAACTATGTTCATGAAAAATGAACTAGCTCCAGAGCCCCCATTCATTTTCAATGGAACAAACATCTCTGAATGCAGCAGTTATGTGTACCTAGGTCGAGAAGTCAACATGACGAACAACCCAAAACCTGAGCAGCACAGGAGGAGGAGAACTGCATGGAACTCTTTCAAAAGTATCGAAGAAATAGCTAAAAGGACAAAGAATCTTCAGCTCCGGGCACATCTCTTTGACTCCACCATTCTCCCTGCATTAACATACGCCTCAGAGACCTGGGCTCTATGAAAGCAGGATGAGAATGCTATTCGGGTCTCCCAGAGAGGAATTGAAAGAGCTATATTTGGAATATCGCACCTCACTCAAGTGAGAGAGAGAAGGAATCCTGAGTTCCAACCTCCGTGGATGTTCCCAAGTCACGGACACTGTCTCATTTGCCAATTCATCAAAAAATCAGATGGGCTGAACATGTAATGCGATTTGGAGATGACCACTGGACTAGAGCCATTGCCAATTGGATCTCATGGTACATCAAAAGATCACGTGGCTGCCCACCTACAAGATGATAAGACTTCTTCATCAAGATCCTGAATGAATGGTTTGAGACTCTTTGTATTCCTGGAACAAACAGATGCCATTGGGCTACCCTGATACATGACAGGGACAAACGGAACCATTACCTGTGCCCAGTGGAGCAAATTGTGAATAAAGGTATGTCAAGTAATCTAGTGTGATAACAGTAATCAGGCAAAATATTTTTTTTTTTTTTAAAATGCTTTTCTCAAGGTTCATATTCACATGAGGTAAATAGATTTTAGTTTAACAAGCAAAGAGACTAATAAGAAAAGTCAACAGTTTCTTTTTTTTTTAGATTTCAATAGTTAAATATTTCTACTAGAAGTTAAGATAAATCAATAATCTGAATAATAGTGGCCCTTCAAAGCAATTTGTAAAGAATACAAAAAAAATCAGCCTCTGACAAGCTTTTAGTTTTACAATTCTGTCAGGTCACACACATGTCATTGAACAGAAGAGTTAATGACTGGGAATTTGGGATATCTTTATTATCTTATCCATCTGACTAGTTTCATTTAATGAAAAAATGGATGATATATAATTATCTATGTCCTTTTTAGACCTAAAATGAAGTAATTCTGAGCAACACATTTTAATACAAGACAATGAAATCATATAATAGTGACTCTGTTATATTTAACTATAAAATATAACTTTATTTTTCTAAGTTTTAAACTACAAAGTAAAAGAAAGTTCTACCACTGACTCCACCATTTCACATGTCTTTTTCTCCCACCTAAAAATTCTCCAGACAGATAGACTCTATCCCTTCATGGTCACCAAATATATTAATGCTAAAGTGGATTTTCCTGTGCTTGTGGGTTCTTGAGAATTGCCTGAAAGAATATCAGACAAAACCAGGATGAAGTGAAGTTAGTTTATGTGTACAGATGGATTCAGGTTGCTCCCCAGATGTCTATGTCTCACCTTTATGTGGTCCTGTCTCTAACACTGCCCCACACAGTGTATGACCTCCCTGTCTTTTCTCACGCCGTCAACTCCACACCCATAAATCATTGCCAGATCCTGATCCTACGCCGCTCTCTCCATCCCTAGTACGCCCTTTCCATTCTCCCATGCACAGCGTGAAATCTCTTGTTAAACTGCAGCTTAACAAAATCAGATAATCTTATCTCTGGAATAAAATTGATCTGCATTCACTGGAAGAGCAACTATTTTATTCATAATAGAAATCCTGATTTTCTTCCTTGGATTAACAGTCATCATTGTTATTGTGTGCTGAAAGCAGACAATTTATAAACAAGAATGATTAGAAATCAAAATTACTTCTGCTTTTTAAACTGTGACACAAAAGATGAAATTACAAAACCAAATAATCGTTTGCTTCAAAGAGAGATTTATTATAAATTCTGAAACTAACATCTAACACAATCTCACCGACTTCATATTCTGATATTTCTGGGGTTTAATTTGTCTTTTTTTTTGTGTAGTCAAGATTCTATTTTCTTCGACTGAGTTCTTCCTTAAACATTTAGAGGTTATTAGCTACTGCATGGTCTCCTCTGTCTTGCTCTGATAAGTCATAACCACATTCTGAGAAAGCCCTGTAACTCTGCATGATCAGACTGCACCATAGAGTTGCTGTATTAAAAGCACTTTAAAAAAAAGTCAACAACTTCAATTACTAGTGAATTATCTTGTGATTATATTTGGAGCTCAATCTGTATCACCTGTTTATTTCTGTTTTGTCTTCCCAGGTGGTTACAAACCTCTATATATTACTACTTTTAGAGCATCTCTTAAAAAAAGATATATAATTTTTAAGATATACTGTCTAAATATGTATATTCATTATTTGATATGTTAACAAAAGTTTAGAAACTAGTTTTATTCGCATGTACAATATTACTACCGGTCCTGAATGTTTGATTTACAAATAAATATCCCAAATTATTATTTTTAAATCACGTTCAATGTATGTAGAGATTTTTTCAATAAATATTTACTTGTTGAATACATACATGAAAAATTAAATCATAGTCTCAAAGTAGTTAGAATTTAAGATAGATAACAAATAAGATCTATCTTTTTTTCACAAATGTTAAAAGCTTGTTTCTACATAGAGGAATATAAGTTAATAAATTACTGACCTATATAAGGACATGCTTTGCATTTGGAAGGTTGAGTTTGCTCTCTGGGTTTCAATAGTCATCCAACCTCAACCAGGAAAGACTCCAAAGCACATAACAGGAAATAGTGCCTTGGGCGTAACTAGGTGTGACATAAAATAATAATAAGTAATGGCAATTACTATGTCTTTAAAATCGTTTTCATTGTGTGTTATTTTAGAATAAATTGCTCTAAAATTCAAAATAACTTAAATAAAACAAGGAAATAGTGTTGGGATAACTGGTAATCGCATGCAGAAATGAAATTGTGTACTTATCTCACACATGACACAAAGACTAATTCAAAATGTACTAAGTACCTCAATATTAGAGCAGCGATATCTCTGGAAAATACTTTAATATTTCCATTTATGAAAATTCCAGCAGATTTCTTAAAAATTAAATTGCAGGCTTCAAAATGGTCCAATTGAATTCTGGTAAGTTACTATTATAAGATCAGTTGGTCAGTTGATTGTTATAGATTATTACCTCAGCAGTAGTGAGCTTCTATTGGGACACTGCAGGAAGCTTAAGATTTAAGTCATATCTAGTTGCACCCCTTGTGTGAAATAAATGACTATCTTAATATTTAAATTCCCTGTGCTGAAAATAAAAAATAGCAATATATTCATTGTGCAAATAGGAGACAAATATATTCTCGGGTTTTCAAGATTTAATATCTACTCACTGAGGCATTCTATATTGTAATAATAATGTTATAATGATAAGCTTTCTCTGATTTTTTCCTTTCTATTTTATGGGACTCTGTCCACAATTTCAATTAAGGCTCCATGGAAAACATTAATAACCTTTTATATGAGAACTGTTTATGATATTGGGAGGAATGCAAATTATGCATAAGAAAATACTCCAGGATTGAAGTTTCTGTCATTTCTAATTATTAACTCAGGGACATAGATGAGATATGTATTGAAAGTTGATATTCATTTAATTTATATTTTAATATTTTATATAGTCTGTGAATGAAAGAAAAAATGAAAACAATTAGAGATGGCTAAAGTTTTACACAGACATTTTCCTGCTGAGAAACACAATAAATTGTGTTGTAGAGACTGGGAACAATGTTGTCCTCAAATATTTTAAGTATTTAGAGAATCATTTTAAAGTATGTTGACTCCTGTCTGGCAAACACAGTAATATCATTAGTTTCTCTTGCTTGTTTGTTTGGAGACCACGCTTGCCAGTGCTCAGAGCTTATTCCTAGCTCTGGGTTTAGGGATTACTTCTGGCAGGGCATAGAAGATGATGTGTGGAGCAGGCGATCAAATCAAGGTCGACCATGTGCCAGGCAAGCACCTGACTTGCTGAACTATTACTTTGGCTCCAAGTCATATTATCAGTTTTCTTTATTTTAAATAAATGCACAATTATACTTACTTATATAAGCACTTCACTCTACCTCATTATTTACAAAGAATGCAAATAAAATTAAATTAAAAATATAACTAAGAAGTGAAGAGTGATAACTAGATATAAAGCCTTAACAGGGCTTATGGCACTTTTTTTTTGGGTCACTGCTCACCATTGGTCAATTCCCAGTGCTGATTATAGTACCCTGAGCATCACTAGGAATGATTCTATGCACAGAGTTGAGAGTAAGTTCCAAGCACAAACAGGTGTGGCCTAAACACCCCTTCCCCACACACAAACACCCATATTCCCTCACACATACAAATGTCTCTTAGAAGCCAAACAAAAATGGCGATAAAACAAGTTCATAACAAAAACTCCCTCAGTTTTGGGAAGACAGAAGCTCAGACAATACAAATCTGTCACTTTTCGTTTTTCCATATGGTCCTTTTCCAAATGTACAGCTGGCCTTTGCTATGGTAGCTGGTATTTTTTAATTAATTTTTGGGTGTGGGAGTGGTATAAATAAGGGAACTCTAAAGGAAATAATCTAACCTTATATCAAAATTACTTATTTCCCCCTATTTTGGGGTCACATACAGCAGTGCTCAAGAATCTCTTCTGGCAATGTTCAAAGCACCATATGCAGTAAGGTCAGTCAAGGGCAAGGAAAGTATGTGCCCATTGTACTATCGCTCCAAGTGTCTAACATATATTAAGAAGAAGCAAATAAAAAATAATCCAAAATTCAATAGAAGGAAAGATGTGATTTAAAAATTGGAGCAGAAATAAATGGAATAGAATTCAAAAAGACTCCATGAAAGATCATCAAATGAAAAGCCATTTTTATTTAACAACAAACTTTAGACTCTCAAAGGAGTCAGTTTATGACATGGGATGCCAACCTCATACGGGGCAATCTATCACTGCACTGATTTTCAGAATCCATTCCTTTTAAATATCAAATACAATAATTGTTAAATACCAGTAACAATTATAGATCTCATTCGGAATGGATTGAGGCTCTTTATGTTCCTGGAGCAAGCAGATGCCTTGGGCTCTACTAGCATGAGACAGGACATATGGAGATGTTACATGGGGCCGGCTCGAGCAAATCGATGATGAACGGGAAGACAGTGATTCCTTTTAAATATTTTTCTCCTTTAAATTGTTTTATTATTTTACCTCTTGGCATCAACTCTACACATACAGACTCTATATTTTTCTCATGTTTGCATACTTAAAAGACCCACCTGAGTTTTTGATGACTGGAGCTTATGATGTCTTAGCTTTGTGTGATAAACAGTAATCAGATTTAGCATAAAATTATACTAAACTATTTGAATAAAGAAAGCTTAGATTCTTAAGGATAGTGGATTCTAACTATATATAATGTATTATAATTGATCTACAAAAATATCCTTCCAAATAAAGAAATAATTTAACAATGCTTAAAACTTTAAAATACATGCTCAATATTGAGAATATTGAAAGTATCATCCACAAAGGAAAGATTGGTAGAAGGAAAAGCTCAATCTACTCTAGTTCAGTCCCAAACTAGCAGCTCCTCCCTTTCCCCTTCACCTCTTGAAAAGGTTCTGAAGGAGGAACAAAGACTGACTTGCTTTTGAGAAAAATTGTGAGGTAGACAAAGGAGATTCTGGCAAAGTCTCATGGTAGGGACTTGTAGAACCATGCAACAAATTCAAACTCACCTAAAATTTAAACGGCTAAAATAAAAACAAGGGCCCAAAATGAGATTGTGAAGTATGTGCTATTAAGAAATGCCAGATCTGAGCCCAGATAGATAGAACAGTGAGTAAGGCACTTGACATATATGCAGTTGACTTGGGTCCAATGCCCTAACCAGATGCGGATTTCCAAGCACTGCTAGGAGTGATCCCTGTGCACAGAACGAGGAGTAAATCCTGAGGTTCAGTAATCCAATAACCCCACTCCTGAAAAGCAATTTTTAAAAAAAATACCAGCTACTATAACAAGATACAGGTGCACAGTTTAAAAGACTGTATGGGAAAGGGGGAAGTGACAGCCTTGTATTGTCTGAGCTCTATCTTCCCGAAAGATACACCCAAGGCAGAATGCTAATAGATTCTATGAAGAAAATGAAGGGAGAAAGGAAATCAACAATCCAGCTGGTTCTGGGCAGGCCGGCCCAAGTGGATAGCAAAGCCCACCTCAAATAATGTGTGTGGGTTTTATCTCACCCATTTCTGATCACAACAACCTTCCACTGCTCACTGATGACTAAAACACTCCCTGCTCTCTCTGATATACTTTACATAGTGAAGGAAAGGGACAAGACTTGGAATATCTAACTTGTATAAAATTCTAAATATAGTAGCCACTGTTCACTGGCAAGGAGATGCTGAAAAGAAAAAAAAACAATAAAGAAGAAAGTTTTAAGATTTAAAAAATAAAAGAAGAAAGAAAGAAAGAAAGAAAGAAAGAAAGAAAGAAAGAAAGAAAGAAAGAAAGAAAGAAAGAAAGAAAGAAAGAAAGAAAGAGAAAGAAAGAAAGAAAGAAAGAAAGAAAGAAAGAAAGAAAGAAAGAAAGGAAGGAAAGGAAGGAAGGAAGGAAGGAAGGAAGGAAGGAAGGAAGGAAGGAAGGAAGGAAGGAAGGAAGGAAGGAAGGAAGGAAGGAAGGAAGGAAGGAAGGAAGGAAGGAAGGAAGGAAGGAAGGGAGGGAGGGAGGAAGGGAGGGAGGGAGGGAGGGAAGGAGGGAAGGAAGGAGGGAAGAAAGGAAGGAAGGAGGGAGGAAAGGAGGGAGGGAAGGAGGGAGGGAAGGAGGGAAGGAGGGAAGGAAGGAAGGAAGGAAGGAAGGAGGGAGGAAAGGAGGGAGGGAGGGAAGACAGAAGGAAGGAAGGAAGGAAGGAAGGAAGGAAGGAAGGAAGGAACGAGGGAGGAAAGGAGGGAGGGAGGGAAGGAGGGAAGGAGGGGAAGGAGGAGAGGAGGGAGGGAGGGAGGGAGGAAGGAAGGAAGGAAGGAAGGAAGGAAGGAAGGAAGGAAGGAAGGAAGGAAGGAAGGAAGGAAGGAAGGAAGGAAGGAAGGAAGGAAGGAAGGAAGGAAGGAAGGAAGGAAGGAAGGAAGGAAGGAAGGGAAGGAAGGAGAGCCTGGCCAGGTACGTGTGGTGTATTCGATATGCCACAAAGAGTAATAGTGGACCTCATTCCCAACTAATGGAGACATTAATGGTGCCCGCTCAAGCAAATCAATAAACAATGGGAAGACAAGTGATACAATTAATATAGTACAAGTCCACATGGAGGAAGTTTGCAATACAACTGATCGATACTCATCAAATCTATCTTAACAAAATTATGGGGAAAAATCATCAAAGACCGAACAACTGTTTTAAGGAATCTAAGGACAAAATGCAATATAGGATCATGAAAATTGAGATTTACTCACAGTTGGACACTCTCAATTTTGGTGATTTTAAATCCCTTTTCAACATGGATTGGATTCAGGATTCCAAATCTCTTCTAATTTTGGAGCAAGTTCCCCCATTGAACAACTCCCCCAACTGGTTTAAACACTTGTTTCACTCATAATCTAGAAATCTCGGAGAACAGGGCAGAAAGGAGATGGTTACAGTTAGTTATGACTGGGCTCGATATTTCTGTGACTAAATGACTCAGTTGTCAAGAAATAATTTCTGATTCAAAACTGAAGCAAATGTGCCATTATCTACAACTAATGAATGCATGTATTTTTTGTGAATATGTAATGTATTGCTACCTAGGAACATCATTGCTACCTAGGAACAACATTGAAACGTACTGATTTGCAAGTTGCAAGCTCTCTCAGTATGGCATTGGAATTCATTCAATACCAAAGAAACTTCTTGTTCAGAACCTTGAAAGGGACAAAAAAGCCCTTTCCCCTTCAATGTTCCTGATAATGACTTTCAAATGTTGCCATTTATGCATGAGCAGAAACCACTTTTCAAAGGATAATGTAACTGAATTTTTCTTTTTCTTTTGACCTTTAAATGACTTTTTTGGGTCTTGCCTTACATATCTATCTTACTTCTTGGTTTTTCCATTCTCCCTTAACTTCTGTGATCATTGAGTCAGGGTTCATAGTGACCTTCAAAGAAAGATGCTTTCTTGATGTTAGGTCTTGTTCGTTTTGGATCAAAGCTTTGGAGTTTTCTAACCCTCTGAAAATTAGAAAGAATACATTTACAGCTCTGTAATTACTAGTCACAGAATTCACTTTTAGAATCATTATTATTCAAAATAATAGAATCATAACTTCAAAAATGAGGACTCTTATTGTTTCTTAGGAAATGAACTGTATAGATTTAGATGTTTTGATGATACTTTCCTCCATAGTAATAAAATCAATGTGTTTTAAAATAAGATTTATGTACCCCTCCCCCTCCTGTCTCCCCACCTGCCTTAATAGCAGGTACCCCAGTTTCCTCTCTTTCTCTCTCTATCTCTCTCTCTGTCTCTGCATCTCTCTCCCTCTTATTTTACACATTATGGCTAGCCCTGCAGATATTTAGAGTTTGTCACTTAAGTCTCTTTGTGTATATTCAGTGGTGAGTTTTAATCTGCCATTACCATTTCCCATATTTATTAAAACACTGGTATCTATATCCTATTAATGAATGCAGTCATTCTATATCTATCCTTTTCCTTCTGACTAATTTCACTCAGCATGATAGACTCCATGTCCATCCATTTGCAGGTAAATTTCATAATTTCATCCTTTCTGACAGCCGCATAGTATTCCATAGTGTAGATGAACCACAGTTTCTTTAGCCAGTCCTCTGTTCTCGGGCATTTAGGTTGTTTCCAGATTCTAGCTATAGTGAATAGCGCAGAGATGAATAAAGAAGTACAGATAGTGTTTCTGCTATGTGTTTTTCGGTCTCTAGGGTATATTCCCAGGAGTGCTATTGCTGGATCAAATGGGAGCTCAATATCTAGCTTTCGGAGGAATGCCCATATTGTTTTCCAAAAGGGCTGGACCAGTCGGCACTCCCACCAGCAGTGGATGAGAGTCCCTTTTTCCCCACATCCACGCCAGCACCAGTTGTTCTTGCTGTTTTGGATGTGTGCCAGTCTCTGTGGGGTGAGATGGTACCTCATTGTTGTTTTGATTTGCATCTCCCTGATGATTAAAGATGAAGAGCACTTTTTCATATGCCTTTTGGCCATTCGAATTTCTTCTTTTTGGAAGCTTCTGTTCGTTTCTTCTCCCCATTTTTTGATGGGGTTGGCTGTTTTCTTCTTGTGGAGTGCTACCAGTGCCTGATATATTCTGGATATTAACCCCTTGTCAGATGGGTATTGGGTGAATATCCTTTCCCACTCTGTGGATTGTCTTTCTATCTTGGTCACCGTTTCTTTTGAGGTGTAGAAGCTTTTCAATTTTATATAATCCCATTTGTTTATCTTTGCTTCCATTTGCTTGGTCAGTGGTGTGTCGTCTTTAAAGATACTTTTCGTTTCGATGTCGTAGAGCGTTTCTCCTATGTTTTCTTCGATGTACCTTATAGAAAATGGGGCACTGGTGGAGGGATGGGTGCTGGAATACTGTATTACCAAGAACCAATTATGAACACCTTTGTAAGTGTATGTTTCACGGTGGTAAAATAAAAAAAAAATTAAAAAAAAATAAATAAAATGGACAAAAATAAAAAAATAATAATAAAATAAAATAAGATTTAACATTTTCTATATTTTAACTTAAGCAAAATCTATATTTTAACTTAAGAAGCAAAATAGAACTAAAATGCATACTAAATAGTACTAAAAGTAGTACAAAATATAATAATTATACCCTTGTTAAATATTATTGTAAATTTGAATATATACCAAAAGGATACTATGCTCTGTGAAATGTAGGACAGATTTTTTTAAGATCAATTTTCTACTTACAAATTAGAACACAAAGTGAGGAAGACTATTAATCTGCATCAATAAGAAAATAACCAACAAAAATCTTTATAAATGTTGCTATGCTCTTATATTTTTCAAGAGTCACAATGCATTTCATTATATGTAATTAAATACTATATATAAACATCATACAAAGAGTATTTTTACAATATACATTCAATAAAAATTTCATTCCTATTATCATTTTCATATAAAGAAATGTCTGTGAATATACATTTTTAGTAAGAAATTGTTATAAAAAAGAGGATATGATCTCACCAGTAAAAATATTTTAGTTCCTATTTAACAAAAATAATGAAGCCACTTATATAGTATGAAATTTATGCATATGAATGAAAGTTTATTAAGTTTTCAAGACTTTATAGAATTCTCTTGAAAACTATCTTATTTCACTGTTTATGTCAACACACCTTCAGAAGAAATAAAAATATGTAACATTCTTGGAGAAATTTTGTTTTGTAATTAACATATATATATATGTATATATATATATATATATATATATATATATATATATATATATCACTTGCATCACTTGTATCACTTGTCTTCCCATTGTTCATCGATTTGCTTGAGTGGGTGCCAGTAACATTTCCATTCATTGGGAATGAGGTCCATTATAGTTACTGTTTTTGACATATCGAATACAACACAGGTAGCTTGCCAGGCTCTGCCATGGCTCTGGATTCATCTTGGGGGCCCAGTCCTTTTCTATGTCAGACCATCAATCATCCAGGGCCCAAGGGACAGAGACCTGGGTGTAGACAAGCCTGTCTCCTATCAGTCATCTGCCTGCTATAATTTTTTGTTTAGAAATGAAACAAGTGTGGTACCACTCTATGGGGGCTACAATCCTAATTCTAAACCTAGAAACTGATTCGTTGATCTTTGTTGACGCGACCCTTCTTGAAGATAGAATTGCTTTTGTATATATAAGGGGACTGACTTTAGGTATGGCGATCCACTTTGGTAGGATACTTAGGCCTGAGTGCATGGTCTAAGTTCTGACCAAGAGCATAAGGTCTCCGAAATCCCATTATCTTGGACTGCAGTAGAAAAGCCTGTTTTATAAGTATTTAGTAAAAGTCTTTTTTGAACTGTTCTGGACTCCTGAGTTTTCATTCGTTCCCTGCTGGCCTCGAAGGTAGAAGGGAACTCATTTCCTGATATTGTTGGGGACCCCAGCAGTTCCCGGACAAATGTCAGTGTCTTATTACTTATGGGAACCTTTAAGCATTACACTTCTTGCTTTTCTATGAAAGTTTCTTAGCATGTGGTTATCTGTGTTTAAATGGCTTTGTTTTATTTTTATTTCATTGTGTATTAGATTAACTTAAGTTGTAAAAAATATTGCCAGCTTGCAAGTATCACTGTTGTTAGATGCTGAGTTAAAAGTACCTTATTTAGGAAGCTTGATCACTTGATCACTTGAATCCCGTTACTCATCGATTTGCTCGAGCGGGCGCCAGTAACATTTCCATTGGACCCTATCACGTGCCAATGTAGCCCAATGGCATCTGGTTGATTCAGGAATATGAAGAGCCTCAAACCGTTCCTTCAGGGTCTTAACAAGGAAGTCTGACCATCTTGTAGGTGGGCGGCCACGTGATCTTTTGACATCCCTTGGGATCCAGTCGGTAACGTCTCTAGTCCAGCGGTTGTCTCCAAATCGCATTACATGTCCAGCCCACCTGATTTTTGATGCCTTGGCAAACGAGACAGCATCCCTGATTCTGGAATAGCGACGGAGGTCAGAACTCCGGATTCCTTCACTCACTTGAGTGAGAAGTGATATTCCAAGCATAGCTCTTTCGATGCCTGTCTGGGGAGACCCGAATAGCATTCTCATCCTGCTTTCGTAGGGCCCAGGTCTCTGAGGCGTATGTTAATGCAGGGAGAACGGTGGAGTCGAAGAGATGTGCCCGGAGCCGGAGGTTCTTTGTCCTTTTAGCTATTTCTTCGATGCCTTTGAAGGCATTCCATGCCGCTCTCTTCCTCCTGCGCAGCTCAGGTTTTAGGTCATTCATCATGTTGACTTCTCGACCTAGGTACACATAACTGCTGCATTCAGAGATGTTTGTTCCATTGAGAGAATGGGGCCTCTGGAACTAGTTCATTTCTCATGAACATAGTTTTCTTCAGATTCAGCTGTAGACCTACCTTTCCACATTCTCGGTCAAAGTCAGCCAGCATTTGTGCCGCTTGGCTAATGTTTGGTGTTATTAGAACGATGTCATCAGCGAAGCGGAGGTGGTGTAGTTGCCGACCATCTATCTTCACTCCCATTCCTTCCCATTCTAATTGTCTCATGATGTTCTCGAGGGTGGCACTGAAGAGTTTTGGTGAGATGGTATCACCCTGTCGAACCCCTCTTTTGACATCAATGACCACTTCTTTGTAGAATGGTGAGATCCTGGTGGTGAATCCGTAATACAGCTCACGAAGGATCTTGATGTATTGGGTTTGAACACCCTGTTTGACTAGGGCTTCAATGACTGCTTCAGTTTCCACAGAATCAAAGGCTTTCTGTAAATCAATGAACGTGAGACAGAGCGGCATCTTGTACTCCCTACAAACCTCAATGAGCTTGGTTACTGTGTGGATATGGTCGATTGTGCTGAATCCTTTCCGGAAACCTGCTTGCTCGCATGGTTGTCCTTCATCTAGTGTTCTGCTAATCCTGTTCAGGATGACTCGTGTAAACAGCTTGTAGATGACAGACAACAGGCAGATGGGGCGATAGTTGCCGATGTCATGAATGTCTCCCTTTTTGAACAGTAGAACTGTCCTGCTGGTTTTCCATTGGGAGGGCACCTTGCATTCGACAGGTAGCGTGTGAACAGCCGAGCTAGTGTATTGATGAGCACCGATGGTAGATTCTTCAGATGTTCGGGTCTGACTTTGTCTGGGCCTGGTGCTGTTCCCTTCTTTACCGATGAGATGGCATGTCTTATTTCAGAAGGGAGAACGTTGGGAATGACGTATCTATCCTGTGGAATTTGGTATGTGGGCAGGTGGATGTGGCTATCAAAGAGATTTGAGTAGAAGTCCTGGATAATCTTCTCCATTGCCTTTCTGGAAGATGTGATAGATCCATCAGGGCGTCGGAGGGCAGTCATCTTGGTCTTATAGTTGGCGAAGGACAGGCGGGCAGTGCGAATACTTTTCCCGGCTTCTGCTGCATCTTCCAGTATTTCTGCTCTTCTGTCTTTGAGGTCTGCTTTTATCGCTTCTCTGCACTGTTTAGCAAGCTTGGACGTTAGCATTTGGTCTCCTGAGGCTCGCGCCTTGCCACGTTGGCGAACGAGCTCAAGAGTTTCTGAAGACAAGCGTCCTTTTGTGTTTTTCTCTCTCTCGGCATTCTTCGCACAATCATGGAGGTGCTGAACCAGTCGGTTGTATTCTTCATCGATGTCATCAATGATGGTATCTTCCCATGTTGCCGCAATGGTGCCAAAGAGTTCCCAGTTGGTGGTCGTTCTGGGAGTTCTCTTCTTAAACTTTGCAGCCTTTTCTCCCCATTGCGGGAAGTAGAATTTTGCACGAAGGAGACGGTGGTCCGATCCTGTCTGGAATTTGGGGACGACAGCAACATCGGTCAGACAAAACCGTCGATTGAAGATGATGTGGTCAATTTCATTGTGGAACTGTCCGCCAGGAGATTCCCATGTCCAACGTTTCACTTCAGCCTTCTGAAACTGTGAGTTCCCATGAATAGTCTTGGTGGACATGATGAACTCAGATAGTCTCTCACCCTGTTCGTTCCATTCTCGGCCATGGGTCCCGATGTGGAGTTCTTCAGCCGATCTTCTCGGTCCTATCTTGGCATTAAAATCACCGACTATGATCTTGTAGAAGGTGTGATCTTTTTTATAGAACTCCTCCAATTCCATGTAGAATTTCTCAATTTCATCTTCTTTGTATGTGGATGTTGGTGCATAGACAATGAAGATAGAAATTGTTGGCAGTGGGCCACATCTCCTCAAGTGTAATCGTCCTATTCGGTTTGTTAGGCATTCAAATGAATGAAGGAAGCTATATGATCTAATAGTGGGGACTTTTGTTCTTGAGATTTAGTAAAGCATAACTCATTAATTTTCAGGGGCTCCCAAAGAAAGGAATAATCTATATGTCTGGGGAACAGTGATAATCCACTTCAAAGGAACTAGCACTGAATTGTGCTATATGCAGTACTCTTTGTTTTTTACCTCCAATTTCAACATTTCAACAAGAGCTCCTCCAAACCTGTGATTTTATAATTCTGTAATTATACTTTGTTCCTATACTTTCAGTTTTGGAATTTAAATGCACAACAATATTGAATGATTAACATGTCTTAATATTAGTCACTTAAATATTATTCAACTTAACTAAGATTTTTTAAACAGCAGAAAATTCTGGGTACCAACTCTATGGAAATTATAAAGTTGAGTTTTCTTCACACAAAATGAAACTGGGTATCAGTGATAATGTTATTTTTATAACACAGAATCAAATCATAACAATTCAGACTAACATTTATCCATTTTGACTTCAAGTCTGAGTTATTAGCTGAATTTAATTTTTTTTCAAGATTACATCAATTTCTGACTGTATTTAATCTTGATTGGGAAATAGGCATATCATTTTCTTATTCTAGTTTTTCATTCTGTTTTTATGAATTTTCTAGTCATTTTAGAGAAACAGAAATTCATCTATGACTTTATAGAGATATTTGAAATATTGTTTATTTTTTATTTTATCATCTCTTTTCCTTCTCATGTTTGCTTTTTAGGGTCCTAAGGCCACTCCTGAATACACAGGTATGATAGTACATATCTGAATGGGCCAGTTGGAAGCCAAAGGTGCTTGTTGCGCAATTTGGTTGTGCAGAGAGATAGTCACAGGACCATCCCTTGAGATTTATTTAGTGCCTTGAATCAAACTTGCAACTTTATCCTTGCAAGCATGTGCTGGACATTTTTGGGTCACACCGGAAATGCTCAGAGGTTTCTCCTGGCTCTGCACTCAGAAATACCTCCTGGCGGTGCTCGGGGGGACCATATGGGATGCGCTGGGATCAAACCCAGGCTGGCATGGGCAGGCTGCGTGCAAAGAAAATGCCCTACCTGCTGGGCTATAGCTCCGTCCCCTGTGCTGGACATTTTAAAACTAGCTCTTCTTTCATTCATTTTATTTTTATTACTGAAGTGTTTTAACAGTTGGTCATAAAAATAATAATGAATATGCCTTGGTCCAATTCCATAATCTATGAAAACAATAATAAATACTAGGGACTTTAAAGAATTTATTTTTTTTTGTAAAATAAATTTGTTTTGTTTATAAATATTCTCATAAATTCATGCAGTTATAAATGTTCATGAAAACATTCACTTGATCACTTGACATCCCATTATTCACTGATTTGCTCAAGTGGGCACCAGTAACGTTTCCATTTGTCCCTGTCATGTGCCAGTGTAACCCAATGGCATCTGCTTGCTCCAGGAATACGAAGAGTCTCAAACCATTCGTTCTGGGTCTTGACAAAGAAGTCTGACCATCTTGTAGGCGGGTGGTCACATGATTTTTTGCTGTACAACGTGGGTTCCAGTCGGTAACGGCTCTAGTCCAGTGGTTTTCTTCAAGCAGTGGTCTCCAAAACATTACATAGTCCCTTATAGATTTATAAATATTTTATTTTGAAAAACAAATATTTTACCTCAAATAGTCTATATAGTTTGCACTAATTTGTTACATTCATTTCTCTACAGGTTTCTTATTATGCCACTTTAGTGTGAGATAAAACTAGCAAAAACACATTTCTTCTAATAACACCTTTAAAAGTTAAGAATTATATATTTCCTGAGGTTTCTTCATATCACACTTCTAAAAGATGTTTCTAAAATATAACACAGTTATTTAAAAGCAAGGAAACTTCTAACCTTACCAATAATTCCCATGTTGTTGGCATAACATTACATAATTGAATAATTTGTTTCATAGTATCATACTTTCCATATTTTAAATGCAATAAATAATATGTTTTAAGAGTAAATTTTCTTTTTTTTTGGCCTTTTGGGTACACCCAGTGATGCTCAGGGATTACTCCAGGCTCTGCACTCAATAATTACTCCAGGCAGTGCTTGGGGACCATAAGGAACACCAGAGATCAAACCTGGGTCGACTGCATGCAATGCAAATACCCTCTCTGCTGTGCTATCACTCTGGCCCCAAGAGTGCATCCTCTTATATCTGATTACAAAGCCTTAAATTCCTTTTCTATGTGTTTACTGCCTTAAATTATTTAATCTATATTTAATTTCATTCTTGTCTTTATTTAATCTCACATAATTTCTTGTATTTAAGAATCAATTAGTTTCATTATAAAATTGTATTGAAACATATTAACAGCCAAAAATAAACTTTTTTAAACATTATTAAAAAGGAAATTAAACAAAGAAAAATTAAGTGGAAAATTAATAATGAAATGCATTTAGTAAAATAAATACTATCATCGAAGTGCCTGTCTTTATGCATGTATTATATTAGAATAATATACTAGTTATTCTCTTACATTTTAGCTTGCTGAATACTTCCATGTGTCCCATAAGTAATGTATTCTTATACATCACTTACAGAAGAAAAATTTCAGATTCAGAAATGAGACACATAATGACCCATACCACACACCTTTACAGTTGTAGGGTTTAATGCTACTATTTGTTTATATTAAGTGGACCGTCTATAATTTAAATTAAATTCTTTCAATTTCCCATCTTGTTATCTCTGTGGTATCTATGTCTATGAGTATATAATCCTTGTCAGCAAGCTAAATTTATGACTCAGTAAGTCCCATGCATACATTCAGAGAGTTCTAACCAGCATATAAGCATATTAGGTAAGCCTATTACTAGATAATCAAAAATTTTTTTTCAAAAATTTACTACTAATTTTTATTCACTACACTTTCAAATTCAGATTCACAGCTTTTATAATTCAAAGCAGAAGCGAAAGTAGCTGAACTACAATTAAAAAGGGAATAAGATTCTTGAAAACTGTGAATAAATAACATGCACAAATTAGTTAAAAATCTTTGATGGCATCATGAATACAGAGGGAAGATGACCCATAAATTCTCACACGAAAGGGAAGTTCTAAATCCATGCACTTTCCCAAAAAACCTTGACCTGAACCCAGAACACACCCTTTCTCCTCTCACATTATAAATTACCATGTTGAAATTGGTTGCCTGAGAAATGCTTCAGATAAAGAAGCATGCCTTGTGCATTGTATTATTTTGCTTTCCTGTTTTGGTACTATAAGCAAGAGAAACATGACTATTATTTTTTATTGATTTCTTTCAGTTGTAAAAGGCAGAAAGATAATTAGACAGAAATTGCTCGAATATTCAGACTCGAGTTTGACTCTTGTTGGTAGAACTGGAAAAAACACAAAATCTCTCTGTGTCTTTGTAAGTTTATGGGCTAAAATCCTAAGATTTTTCATAAACCGTGACATTCTACAAGTCACTTGATATTTTATGGATAACATAACTTTGAAAAATGAACCACAGAACTAAGGTTCCATTCCTACTCTATTTATGAAATCACCTATAGGCACATGACAAAAAAAACTCTACAAAGGAAATACGAAATGTAGTACCTACTCCAAGAAATGTCACCTGATGCCACAAAAAAGACAAATATACACAGGGGTTTAAAATAATTATATAAATTTAAGGGAAATGTAGATGGATAATTAAAAATACTTCTCAATAGAAGTACTTCTAATGAGGTATAGCATGTCTTATGTTCAAAATTTATCTACAAATAATGATTAATGCATGCAGGAAATGAAGTTAACAATAATAATAATGCTAATAATGAATAATTCCATCAGGCTAAAATCTCATTACAGTCTGTGAACTTTCAAGACAAGTCTAAGTGGCATTAGCATGATAAAATTGTTTAATAACCCTATAACTGTAGTAACACAATATGTCTGCATAATTGCCACTTTTAGCCATTTCAAATGTCAGTAAAAGAATTACTTTTCCTTTTAATTCAATGATGTTGATAGAATATTTAATCACTTGCTATTACCCAGCAACATGAAGTATCTATTTCCACAACCATCATTTATCAGAGATAGAGCTATGAATTCTACACCATTTGTGACTGGTGATATAGCTAAGTAGGGCAATAAATTGACATTTTAAAACTCATCTAAATAATTTCTTATGCACCTATTTATCTTTGGTATATATTTTGTGAAAATGCATCATTAAAATTATTTTCTAAGGGCCGGAGTGATAGCCCAGCGGGTAGGGGCGTTTTCCTTGCATGCAGCCGGCCTTTGCCGTCCGGGTTCGATCCCGGCATCCCATATGGTCCCCTGAGCACCGCCAGGAATAATTCCTGAGTGCAGAGCCAGAAGTAACCCTGAGAGTTGCCGGGTGTGATCCAAAAAGCAATGAAATAAAATAAAATAAAATTATTTTCTAAAAGTTTTATTACGTTACAGGAAAGCGGGTATTTAAGAAAAAAGAATTGTAGAAATTGAAGAATAATTTTAAAATAAAAAATGGAGTTAAAAGTGTAGAATAGGGGCTGGAGCTATAGCATAGTGGGTAGGGCTTTTGCCTTGCATGCGGTCATCCAGGGTTCGATCCCTGGCATCCCATATGGTCCCCTGAGCACAGCCAGGAGTAATTCCTTTGTGCAGAGCCAGGGAGTAACCCCTGAGCATTGCCAGGTGTGACAGAAAAAAGAAGAAAAAAAGAGTGTAGAATAGCTGTTATTATCCCTGGAAACTTTTCTTTCTCCATTTTTTTTAAAATTTTGTGGCCACACTCATCTGTGCTCAAGCTTAACCCTGTGTTCAGGGATTACTTCTAGTGGAGTTGGGAGAACCACACGTGGAGTTGGCGTTGGGAGGCCCACATGTGGAGTTGGGAGTTGGGAGGACCACACGTGGAGTTGGCGTTGGGAGGCCCACATGTGGAGTTGGGAGTTGGGAGGACCACACGTGGAGTTGGCGTTGGGAGGCCCACATGTGGAGTTGGGAGTTGGGAGGACCACACATGGAGTTGGGAGTTGGGAGGACCACACATGGAGTTGGGAGTTGGGAGGACCACACGTGGAGTTGGCGTTGGGAGGCCCACATGTGGAGTTGGGAGTTGGGAGGACCCACCGTGGAGTTGGCGTTGGGAGGCCCACATGTGGAGTTGGGAGTTGGGAGGACCACACATGGAGTTGGGAGTTGGGAGGACCACACATGGAGTTGGGAGTTGGGAGGACCACACGTGGAGTTGGCGTTGGGAGGCCCACATGTGGAGTTGGGAGTTGGGAGGACCACACATGGAGTTGGGAGTTGGGAGGACCACACATGGAGTTGGGAGTTGGGAGAACCACACGTGGAGTTGGCGTTGGGAGGCCCACATGTGGAGTTGGGAGTTGGGAGGACCACACATGGAGTTGGGAGTTGGGAGGACCACACATGGAGTTGGGAGTTGGGAGGACCACACATGGAGTTGAGAGGACCACACGTGGAATTGGGAGTTGGGAGGACCACACATGGAGTTGGGAGTTGGGAGAACCACACGTGGAGTTGGCGTTGGGAGGCCCACACGTGGAGTTGGGATTTGGGAGGACCACACATGGAGTTGGGAGTTGGGAGGACCACACGTGGAGTTGAGAGGACCACACGTGGAGTTGGGAGTTGGGAGGACCACACGTGGAGTTGGGAGTTGGGAGGACCACACGTGGAGTTGGGAGTTGGGGAGAACCACACATGGAGTTGGGAGTTGGGAGGACCACACGTGGAGTTGAGAGGACCACACATGGAGTTGGGAGTTGGGGAGAACCACACATGGAGTTGGGAGTTGGGAGGACCACACGTAGAGTTGGGAGTTGGGAGGACCACACGTGGAGTTGGGAGTTGGGAGGACCACACGTGGAGTTGGGAGTTGGGAGGACCACACGTGGTTCTGGGGATCTAACCTGAGTCAGCCACTTGCAAGTTTAGTTCCCTGCTTGAATGCTATCACTCTGGTTATTTCTTCTTTCTGTTACTTTTCATTCAAGATGGGGCACACCTAGCAGTTCTTGGGAGACCATGTGGTACAAGGGATCAAAGACAGATATCCTGCAAGCAAAGTGTTCACAACAGATATTTTAAATTTTTCCCCAGCACCAATGCCAAGGGGATAATTTTTTGAAGCACTATGACTTATATATAAAATTATTCACAATTGAATTTCAGGCATGCGATGTTCCAACACTCGTCCCATCACCAGTGTAAGTTTCCTCCTCCAGTGTAGTCAGATTCCCTCCCACCTCCAACCTGCCTCCTTGTCAGGAATATTTTTAAGGTTGATTGTTGTCATTTGGATTTCATGCATTCAGTTCTGTTGATTCTATATATACCTATATGACACCTCTACACCATCACTGTAAGGGAGGACCCTCTGCTCTATGCTCTGCCTCTGACACCTCTTAACTGCCTAATCATATTCCATCCTCCTTGGTCTCTTCCCTTCCTTCTATATCTCATTTTTATAATCAAGGGACCAGGAATAATCTAGGCATCCCATCCTTTGATATATTACATCCTCTGTCCTGTTATTCTACGTGCTACAGATAATTAAGGACTTGAAGAATTATTTCTTCTTTAACACACCTCACTTAATGTGATAGACTCCAGTACCATCCAAGTTGCAGTGATGTGCATGATGTTACTCTTCTTTGCAGTTTCATAGTGTATATACCACAACCCAATTATTCACTACACTGCTGTTGGAAACCTAGGATAATCCCTAGGAATATGAATTATTGGTATCTATAAATTTTACTGAATAAAATTAGTACGATGATCCGGGCTGTGATGGGCTGGTCGGCTGGGTGGAGTTCTGATGAGAGGGAAGTCCAATGTGGAAAATGGCAGCGCCCATGGAGTGGGTGGGCGTCGTCTGGCTTGTTGTGAGGTTCTGCCGGGGTGGTGGGCCAAGGCTGGAACCCATCATGCCTCCCGACTGCCTCATGAGCGGCTGGGCACAGGGAGAGCAAGGAACCGCTCTGCCCCATGTCTGATCATCGACACCCACCCTGGAGCAGTTACTTCCTCAATCCGGCCCAGGTATGCTGGTCCAGAGACTCTCAGACATGGGGCAGAGCGGTTCCTTGCTCTCCCTGTGCCCAGCCGTTCATGAGGCAGTCGGGAGGCATGGTGGGTTCCAGCCTTGGCCCACCACCCCGGCAGAACCCTCACAACAAGCCAGACGACCCCCCCACCCACTCCATGGGCTCTGCCATTTTCCACATTGGACTTCCCTCTCATCAGAACTCCACCCAGCCGACCAGCCCATCACAGCCCGGATCATCGACACCCACCCTGGAGCAGTTACTTCCTCAATCCGGCCCAGGTATGCTGGTCCAGAGACTCTCAGACATGGGGCAGAGCGGTTCCTTGCTCTCCCTGTGCCCAGCCGTTCATGAGGCAGTCGGGAGGCATGGTGGGTTCCAGCCTTGGCCCACCACCCCGGCAGAACCTCACATCAAGCCAGACGACCCCCCACCCACTCCATGGGCGCCGCTATTTTCCACATTGGACTTCCCTCTCATCAGAACTCCACCTAGCCGACCAGCCCATCACAGCCCGGATCATCGACACCCACCCTGGAGCAGTTACTTCCTCAATCCGCCCAGGTATGCTGGTCCAGAGACTCTCAGACATGGGGCAGAGCGGTTCCTTGCTCTCCCTGTGCCCAGCCGTTCATGAGGCAGTCGGGAGGCATGGTGGGTTCCAGCCTTGGCCCACCACCCCGGCAGAACCTCACAACAAGCCAGACGACCCCCACCCCACTCCATGGGCGCCGCCATTTTCCACATTGGACTTCCCTCTCATCAGAACTCCACCCAGCCGACCAGCCCATCACAGCCCGGCTCGCACGGCCGCAAGGGCGCGTGGTTCATCAATAAAGGCTTTATTTGGAGGTGTTTATAGAGTATGCCTCCCGCACGGCAAGCCTAGCAAGCTGCTCGTGTTGTATTTGATATGCCAAATGCCAGTAACAATTATATTAGATCATTCTAATGACCTAATATAATGGTTTGAGGCTCTTTATGTTCCTGTACCAAGCCGATGCCCTTGGCTCTACAGCATGTGACAGGACATATTGAGATATTACTGGTGCCCGCTCTAGCAAATAGATGATTAATGGGAAGATCGTGATCGTGAAAATTAGTACAGAAACTTACACTTATATTATCCTCCTAGATTCTAGTGGACAACAGAGGCTGAAACCCACTGATAGCCAACTATCTAGCTTGGGGCTTGGTTTACATTTTTAGGCCTTATTAAAAAAATCTTTGCTTTTTTAAAAATTCTATGCTTTTTATGTTTTTTTGTCTCCCTGAAATTTTATTTTCTCTGTCTACCACCACTAGCATGCCCTATTATAAAACAGCATGCATAGTTAAAATCAAAAGTCGAGTTTTACATTTAAAACTGAACAGAATTTTTTTTTTTTTTTTTTGCTTCTTGGGTCACACCCAGGGATGTTCAGGATACTTCTGGCTCTTTGCTCAGGAATGACTCCTGGAGGTGCTCAGGGGACCAAATGGGAGTCCAAGGACTGAACCCTGGTCGACTGCCTGCAAGGCAAATGCCCTACCCACTGTACTATCGCTGGCCCCTAAACAGGAATTTTGGAAAATAAATTCTTTATGGCAATAGAACCTGAGAAATATTTATAAAATTTGGTAGAAAAGTTACAATTCTACATTATGAGATCAACCATTGCAGAAATTAAATAAGACGGAAAATTCTTACAAATTCTTTAGACTTTTTATAATGACTTGCTACACTGCTAGATATTTTGAGTGATATTCTGGAATTATCCAGAAATAATTCTTCCTAAAATTGATATACTTGGATTCTACTTAGGTGCTTATCATCTTTTATATTTTCTTCCAATTATTTAGATATCTACTATTCAACTAAGTTCTGTGTAATAAAAAGAACCCCTATTTTAATTTATTATTTATTTATTATTGTTGAGCTTTGTGCCACACCTGGCAATGCTCCAGGCTTACTATTGTCTCTGTACCCAGTAATCACTTTTGGCGAGGCTTGGGGACCAATTAGGGTGCTGGGTATCTAACTTGGGTTAGCCGCATGGAAAGCAAAATCCCTACCCATTGTCCTATTCCTCGTTTTTATAAGATTCTTAACATGCCAATATTGGCAATGATGGTTCTGACTTCTTTCCATTCTAGTTTTATTTTTCTTTATTATTGTTCAAAACATCAGTTATAAAGTTTTTATTTAAGCTTTTTAACTTTTAACTGATGTATACATGTTACCCTGCCCTCAGTGTTGCAAGTGTGGCTGCAGTGCCTGGCTGTGTGGGCAGGTGGCAGACAGGACACAGGCTTGTCTACTCCCTTGGCTCTGCCTCGTGGACCCTGGATGGTTGGTGGTCTGACATAGAAAAAGACTGGGTATCCTGGGATGAACCCAGAGCCATGGCAGAGCCTGGTGAACTACCACTGGTGTATTAGATATGCCAAAAATAGTACCAATAATGGACCACATTCCAAATGAATGGAGATGTTACTGGTGCCCACTCAAGCAAACCAATGAATAATGGGAAGACAAGTGGCATGTGACAAGTGATACATGGTACACGAAATTTTATTACTAATTTCTAATGTGTAACAGGATGGTTTTAATCTTTGTTTATATACTGTAAAATTATTGCTACAAATCTAGTTGAAATTAGGCTCTTGAGAGTTTCATTTTGTGTGCAATGAGAACTCTATTTTGTGGAGAGACATAGCTCCATATCTAGTAGTGGTCTCATGTCTCTATATCAGGGATCACTTGTGTCTATACTCAGGGACCATATGTAGTGCTAGCTATTTGAACTGGGGTCTCTGCATTTAAAACAAGTCTCTGAACTATACTATCTCACTGGCCCTGTGAACTTTAATTTTATTTTATTTATTTATTTTCTTTTTTTGGGTCACACCTGGCAATGCTCAGGGGTTACTCCTAGCTCTGCACTCAGGAATTACTCCTGGCGGTGCTCAGGGGACCACATGGGATGCCGGGGATCGAACCTGGGGCGGCACAGGCTGGCCGCATGCAGGGCAAGCGCCCTTCCTGCTGGACTATCGCTCCAGCCCTGTGAACTTTAATTTTAGAACAGTCGTATGCTCACAATAAAACTGAGCATAAAGCAAGTGGGGTGTTTGCTTTGCACACATCTGACCTGTGCTCAACCAAGGCATCCCATAGGTCCCCTGAGCACCATCAGGAGTAATTCCTGAGTGCAAAGCCAGGAGTAACTCCTGAGCATCGGTGGGTGTGACATTCCCCCCACCACACACACACACAAAAGCATAGTTACTTATTGTCTTTGCCCAGACAGACACACAGCACAACAACAATCATTCTCATTAACATTGCATATCTGAATGGTCATATTTACAAATTATAATCTTTTTAAAACAAAAAAAATTTTCCTCTGATAATCATGGTTTTGTTATTATAGTGTCGTTTAGGATTAGTTTAAAAATAAAATATTGACTGGCAAATGTGCTGTCAATTAATTGTTCATATCACTTCCTAGTTAGAATATATGTAACTATAAAAATGAAGTTTTAATTATTGCATATTAGCATATAATACAGCACAAAAATGCATGAGATTGGGGATTCTCAGGATTCTCAGAGTTCATTTTATCTCCCAGGGCACTTTTTTTTTCTTAAGTATTTTCTTGTAAACTAATCAAAATGCAAGCAAAAGTGGGGCTGGAGTGATAGCCCAGCGGGTAGGGCGTTTGCCTTGCACGCGGCCGGGCCTGTGCCGCCCGGGTTCGATCCCCGGCATCCCATATGGTCCCCGAGCACCACCAGGAGTAATTCCTGAGTGCAGAGCCAGGAGAAACCCCTGAGCGTCGCGGGTGTGACCCAAAAAAGCAAAAAAAAAAAAAAAATGCAAGCAAAAGAGGCTGTCAAATCTATTTAATGAGCGTTAGTATTATAACACTTTGTATATTTCTACTGAAATAAAATTCTGCTAGATTACGGTATATTCATCTACTATTTGCAGCAGTTATGTGTACCTACGTCGAGAACTCGACATGATGAATGACCTAGAACCTGAGCTACGCAGGAGGAAGAGAGCAGCATGGAAAGCCTTAAATAGCATTGAAGAAATAGCTAAAAGGACAAAGAACCTCTGGCTCTGGGCACATCTTTTCAATTCCACCATTCTCCCTGCATTAACTTACGCCTCAGAGGGCCCCTACAAAAGCAGGATGAGAACGCTATTTGGGTCTCCCAAAGAAGAATCAAAAGAGCTATGCTTGGAATATCACACCTCACTAAAGTGATAGAAGGAATCTGGAGTGCCGACCTCTGTCAATGAACCAGAGTCAGGGATGCTGTCTCATTTGCCAAGGCATCAAAAATCAGATGGGCTGAACATGTAATGCGATTTGGAGACTCGTTGGACTACAGCTGTTACTGACTGGATCCCATGGGACGTCCTAAAGATCACGTGGCCTCCCACCTACAAGATGGTCAGACTTCTTCATCAAGACCCTGAACCAACGATTTGAGGCTCTTCATATTCCTGAAGCAAGCAAATACCATTGGACTACACTGGCACGTGATAGGGTCAAATAGGAACGTTATTGGCACCTGCTCAAGCAAATCAGCGAATAAGGAATGTCAAGTGATCAAGCGATTGCTTCCTTTACTTGTAGGGTCATTGTGATATATGCTCATTCTTGGAGTATTTTTATATTTTAATGTAATTATTCAAGTATTAGGCTTTCTAATAGTGAATGTAGAAATATACCTCAAGAATCTGTCTCAACCACAGAGAAAGAAATATTCTATTGAGTGATTTCGTGCCTGAATGTTTTTATGAGGAACATTATTTTCTCAGAGGCAGAGTGCTGGACTTTATATTTTGCATAGTTTTGAAAATGAAAGATTGACTGTTTGTGGTTATTCAGGAAAAAAAACAGTTTAATTGACACATAATTTTAAGGTTCACTTGCTATTTTATTTCCTTCATATTTTTATGATTGTGACTCCTAGTATTATAGTTATCCTTTTTAATAGGCATGAGTCAGAAATATCCATCTTTTTGTATAGCCTCTGGTATTGTCTCATAAGTGAAAACCAAACACTATAAATTGGAGAAGTGCTTGTTTCTCAGAAATATTTTGCAGTTTTGTTTGTGTATCCCCACACTGGATTACTTACTCCCTTATTGACCTGCAGGGATGCTGGAATGGACAGATGGTACAATCTACTTTGTACTTGGCTTCTTATTTTGTTGGTTGCAATGATGAAACTAACTAAACTCAGTTTTTGGTTTGAACACCTGGAGTCAACTTCATCTGCTCCTTGTAGAACTTTTGATAAATTGATGATGCTATGATAATGTCATAAAAGTGCAAAAGTAGGAAGGGTGTTACTCTAAAACTCCCAAAATAATGGCACTAAATTTTTTTCTAGAAGAAAAAATTCTCTTATATGCATAATTATAAAATACTCTGTTGTTGCAGGACACCTAAAAGCCTAGGCCTCTGCATCTGCCCTAGATTGCCTCCGCAGGTCGCTTCATAGATAGGGGGATAGTCTGAATGTGGCAGTCTTATCTGACCATGTATTCTGTACTGGCTGGTATAAATATTCTCTCATGCTACCACAATCATCGTGGGACTAGCTAGATCTTACAGGCATATTTGCCTGGCCACGTAGGATCCCTAAGTAATTAGACCAGAGAGAAATGTTGTTTGCCTCCAAGCAAACAAGCATGGCTCCCTGATATACTCAACATCAACTAAAATACAAAACTACCATGAAGTAGAAGAGACTTGTGAAGGCTTGGAGAAATATTTAACTGGCATTAGCATTAGTATTTGGTACAGAGACATGCCATCTCAGAAACCCCCTTCTCTACCCTAGAAAAGCATTTCCAGGCAGATCTTGGCTCAAAACATTAGCATATAAAAGGGCCTAGGTGAGGTGCAGGGAGGGATTACCTAAGGGCATTTGACCCTCCCTGCTTTCCATAACAGTGGGAGGGAGGTCCGAGTTGCAGGGGTATAATACTAGCCTGCTTCCTCTCTCTCACGCTTCTTTTTTGGACTCTCTCTTTGTGAGCTCTCACCCTTCTTGGGAGTCTTGTCTTCTTCTCCTTTTACAGGGCCTTAACACGTGGTGGCCGCCATCTTGGCTTACATGTGTCTGGGGTTCTAGCTGGGAATCCTAAGCACAGGGTTTTTCCTATTGCTGACTTGTTTGCCTGAAACTGTGATAAGTAAAGCCTTTTAAAACTGCATCAGATTCCTGAGTTTTCATCCATTCCTCACCAGCTTCGGAGGTAGAAGGGAACTCACTTCCTGGCACTGTTGGGGACCCAGGCAGAGCTCCCGACACTCTAATAACATGATAATTAGACCAAAGTAACCTAATTAAAGAAAAGATTTGAATTAATATTAATAACAAATATTTCTTCTATTACTGAATATGACTTATACAGTTTTATCATCATACCATATTTTATGTGTTTTCCAGAGCTTTAACAATGATGCTTTAACCATTAGATCATGCTTTTGAGGTGCCGGAGAGATAGTCCAGTGGGTAGGGCGTTTGCCTTGCATGCAGCCTGCCCATGCCAGCCTGGGTCCGATCCCCAGCATCCCATATGGTCCCCCGAGCACTGCCAGGAGTAATTCCTGAGTGCAGAGCCAGGAGTAACCCCTGAGCATTGCTGGGTGTGACCCAAAAAAAGCAAAAAAAAAAAATCTTGCTTTTGAAATAGCACTTGAAAAATATTTTAGTTCAATTATCAAATCTACCATTAATCTCCATTAATCTTAATTAAATTTAAATTTCATTTGTATTTATTTTCCACAAATTGATATTAGTTTAAAAACTGTAATTGTTTCATGGTTATTTTAACACTTCTTCAAAAATTAAGCTACTAAACCACAGCCCCCACTCAAATATCAATAAGCCTCAATTACAGTTTATTGACCTTCCTCCACTATTCAAGTATTCTCTTCCTTATTTCTGGTAACTGCAACTGTTTTCTGAGACAACAGATTTCTCTTTGAGTTTCTCTCTCCCATTCATTACTTACTTTTCTGTACTCCCTACCTTACTGACTTCATCTAACATTTGTCTGTGTGCTTAAAATATTTCTCTTAATTTGATCCCCTTTGTTTTCATCTATATTATTCCAAAATAAAAGGGTTAATTTATCTTGTGGCTAACTGGCATTTCATAATGTGTCTATAAGTTTTATTTTATTCATTTGCCTGCTGATGGCTCTTGTGTATTTGACATAACTTGCCTACTGTAAACTGCAATGAATATAGAGCTGAGTACATACCTTCTGAATTGTTGTGTAGTGCTCAGGAATTATTCCTGACTCTGCACTCAGGAGTTACTCCTGGCATTGCTCAGGGGACCATGTGGGACACTGGTGATAGAACTCAGGTCCTTCGCATTCAAGGCAAATGTCCTACCCACTGTACTACTGCTCTGGCTCCTCCAGCTAAAAACGTTTTACACTCTGTTTTAGTCAATAATTTCTAGCTAAACACTAGGCAAACTCATATATCCCTCTCATTTAATCAATGACTATTCCATTCTTCTATAAAAATCTCCTTAGTTATGCAATGAAAGAAACAATTAATTCATCCATTGAGGTAAAGATATTCATAATAGCACAAATAATTTAGCATGTGAATATCTGACTTCAGAGCTCCACTAAATGTGCTCTTAGCTTAAGGTGCTGCAATCTCAGAAGAGCTCTCTACTCCTGTTGTTGAAGAGTGCTTCATCCTTTGTCTTTGTATGTAAGCTAAATTCTATTACCAAAACTATATTCCTCCAGAGGAATATGCTGTGAAAATTGTTGTGAAGAGCAAAGAGTTGAGTCCAAAAGAAATTAGTCAAACGATTTGAAATGGTGCACTGCATTGATTGGTCTCTTAAGTTTCTTAAAACTATAAATTAAATTATTTCAACCTAGGAGATTACTCTTTTGCAATATTTTTCATGCTTTCCATAGGGGCAAACTTAGCAAATATTAGAGATTAAAAAAGATAAGTCTTCATTACTATTTGTCTCTTTAATTGTGTATTCTTAATATAAAAGAGAACCATAGTATAGTTCTGCAGTTTATCTTTGCTGGTTAGTGCAATTATATTTTAAGTTCTGTCATTTGTCTTATATAGATTTTAATTTAATTTTATAGTCATGAAATAAATATTAAAATGTTTTCTTATTCCTTAAAACTGACTCAGATTATGTCGAGATTGAGAAACATTAACCTTTACAGTAATATCTCATCTTGACCTGGACTCACTATATTGCATCATCAATTTATGAAAGAGATCTGCTGTTGCAGGACTCCTAAGGGCCGCTGCATCTGCTCTGGATTGACTCCTGCAAATCACTTCGTAGATAAGGGGGGGTAGTCTAAATGTGGCAGTTTATCTGACCATGTATGCTGTACTAGCTGGTATAAATATTCTCCCATGCTACCACAATCATCGTGGGACTAGCTAGATCTTACCAGCATATTAGCCTGGCCACGCAGGACCCCTGGGTAATTAGACCAGAGAGAAATGCTGTTTGCCTCCAAGCAAACAAGCATGGCTCCCCTGATATACTCAAAGGCAACTAAAATACAAAACTACAATGAAGTAGAAGAGACTTGTGAAGGCTTGGAGAAATATTTAACTGGCATTAGTATTAGTCTTTGGTACAGAGACATGCCATCTCAGAAACCCCTTTCTCTACCCTATAAAGGCATTTCCAGGCAGATCTTGGCTCAAAACATTAGCATACTAAAGGCCCTAGGTGAGGTGCAGGGAGGGATTACCTAAGGGCATTTGACCCTCCCTGCTTTCCATAACAGTGGGAGGAAGGTCTGAGTTGCAGGGGTATAAACTAGCTGGTTTCCTCTCTCGCGCTCTTCTTTATGGGCTCTCCCTTTGTGAGCGCTCACCCTTCTTGGAAGTCTTGTCTTCTCCTTTTTACAAAGCCTTTACACGTGGTGGCCGCCATCTTGGCCTACACGTGGCTGGGGTTCTAGCCTGGAATCCTAAGCACCGGGCTTTTCCTTTTGCAGATTTGTATGCCTGAACCTCTGATAAGTAAATCCTTTTAAAACTGCATCGGATTCCTGAGTTTTCATCCATTTCTCGCCAGCTTCGGAGGTAGAAGGGAACTCGCTTCCCGGCACTGTCGGGGACCCCGGCGGAGCCCCCGACAATCTGCGATGTTTTTCGTGTATCTGGAAGATTCAGAGAAATGCAATTGTGTTCTGACAAATGTGCATTTCTTTGGTAAACAGATACAGATAGTAGAAAACATAATCAGCATCCATGTTTCAACTACCTTGCACAGAAAGTAATTGTGTCCTCCAATTATATACCCTACAGGCTGGACAAATGTTCTCAAATCCTCTTTCTCAATGCCTCATGCCAACATGGTTGCTTGTTAAAGAAAAACACTTTATATAAACCCTTTATAAAACCAGGCAGCAAGTATAACTTCCTCCCTATAATAACTTTATAATTGTGTGAAAATCAGTTATATATTTATATCATTCTCTGTGCAATGACTTGTCAAAATGAAAGTCTGTAAAATATAGATCGGGTCACTAAATGTGCCAAATTGGGCTAACTATAAATGCCTATGAATGATTTTTTGTGCCCTTCCACCACAATCTCTGGAACCCATTCTCTCTGCTTACTAAACTCAGTCAAAAGTCTTTGACAAAGAATGATACAAAAAAATAGTTTTCAGATGATTGATCTGTGTACCTACAGTCTTAAGGCTTGGCCACTCTTAAGACTGTTCTCCAATCTATGTTTGAATTATCGATCTGTAATTTTCTGGTATAATTAATTATTATTGATAACATTTAAATTTTAAAACATGTATTAAATATTTATCTTTTATTGATTAAATTTTATCTTTTGTGACTACAGATTTAAAGGGTGAGTATATTCATAACAAAACTTGAACTTAGTTGTTTTATGTTTGATTTTGCCAGAAAAATAATTCCAAGTTACTTGAAAATCAACATGAAGGAATAATTAAAATGGAAATATTCATCAAAAAATAATTGTTAGTATTTTTATCATCATTACTATCATCATTATTAATTGAAGCACTGTGATTTACAATATTGTTAATGGGGAGGGCATCATGCATAAAACACCCCAATACTACACTCTGGCAGTGTTAGCATTCCACTGCTATTATCTCTGTGTCCCATCCCATCTGACCCCCAACTCCACACCCTTGATAGTTGATAGTTCAGTTTGCTGACCATTTCTTAGGATCTGTTGTCATTGACAATTTGCTATTCCTTTACTGTGTTTCTTTATATCCCATACATGAGAAAGAAAATTTTGATTCTATTTTTTTAATTTAAGCTAACAATTTATAGTTGGCTGTTTATAGTAAACTATTGATTATTAAGTACCTTTGAGTATGAATGGAGAAAGATTGTAATTTATGCATGACATGAATCAAAGATGCAATCCATTGATAATGAGTTTATTTTAAGACTTCCATAGGACATAAATAATTATACTTTATTGCATGACCTTACAGGGTTTAAACAAAGGCACAAATAGTATGATTTTTCCTAAAGGCAGTGGAAATTTGCACAGCATTCAATTCAGCAGTTTATCATATTGAAATAATGGCATGTATAAAATACAATTTTAGAGCAATTTATCAGTCCAAGGCTGCACACTATAAAACCCTTGACATAAGTATGATGAAGGAACTTGTATGGATGTACCTATATGACAGGTAAACAAAATCCATCATAGATATATATGTATTTATATATATTTATATATAGTCTTGATCTGTCTTCTGTGTTTCAATAAACATGCAGTCTGTATTGATGTTTTTGAAAAAGAATAGAATAAGTTTTGTTTGTTGCTCTTGACAAATATTCAAAATAAAAAATACATTGACTCTCTTACCTCTAGTTTTTAAATATTTTATTAAAACAATTAGTATTAGATTTTTTATAAGCTCTCTGACTACTTAAATTATGTTACATTGGGTTTATTTCCATGTTCTGCCTTTCTAAGTTGTGATTTCATTAGAACAGGGAGAGCAGAGGTCTTGCTAACAGAAGTTTTAGTGTTACTATATCAACTGCTATTAGCAAGGCTATAAAAAATTGGTTTAATAATAAAAAAAATTTTCACTAACACTTTAAGATACCAAACTCTAACAAGAGTATGCTTCCTGGAAAACCACCAATAATATATACTCAGAACAACTTGCAATGTTTATTTTATAAAGCATTTTTTAAAATCATCATTACTCTTTGTCTAAGATTTGCTCTAGTGTTAGTGAATTTTTAACATTCCTTTTAAACTTTAGGTCTGCAACTTTTGTGGGTGCGAGTGTACACTAACACACTAGCATGTAATAAGATTTAAAAATTTTTGAATACTATTGAACTTTAGTACAATTTATAATATATTTGACTATCTATAGTAATCTCTGAAAGTTACTCAACTGCTTTTGTCATCATTCCTTTCAATATATAAGGTGACTTATCAATATGAAATGTATTATACTTGCCTGCGCTTTGTCTTTCACCGTATGACTGTCTCCCTTACCCTATCCATAATAAGTGCCTATTTCCTTGATGTCACTGCAAGATGCAAAATCCATCCAATTTCAGTGTTACTGTCCTGTCGGGAGGCGTTGGGGTCCCCAGTGATATCAGAAAACGAGTCCCCTTCTATTTCCAAAGCCGGTGGTGAATGGATGAAAACTCAGGAGACTACCATAGTTTTTATTTTTTAAGTATTTTATTATACCATTGTGAGATATACAATTACAATGATATACAATTAAAAACTTCATATTTGGGTTTTGGTCACACAATGTTCCAGCACCCATCCCTCCACCAGTGCCCATCTCCCAACACCAAGGTCCCTGGTTCCCTCCCTCTCCCCCAGCCCGCCTCCATGGCAGGTTCTTTATTTCTTCCATTTTCTCTCTCTTTCTCTTTTCCTTCCCTTCCAAACTATGGATTACAGAACATACATTAAAGGGTTGTCATGTGTATCTTTTGCCTGTATTTAATGCTCAGTTTTAGGTTGGTATTAGTACCCTCGACAATTGTTAGCACATTGTTCCATTTTCTGTCTTACTTAGCCTCTGACTCCCACACGTTTGTGGTGATTTCCATCTTTGACAAGACCTCCTGATACATGTTTCACTTGACCTTGGATATTGGTATCATAATATGTACATAATTATTTATGTCATGCAAATAAATGCAGTCATTCTGTATCTGTCTCTCTCCTTCTGGCTAATTTCACTCAACATAATCTTCTCTATGTCCATCAATTTATAAGCAAATTTTATAACTTCATTTTTCCTAACAGCTGCATAGTATTCCATTGTGCAGATGTACCAAAGCTTCTTTATTCAGTCATTGATTTTCGGGCACACTGGTTGCTTCCAGATTCTGGCTATTGTGAGCAATGCTGCTATGAACATAAAAGTAGGGATGGTGTTTCCGCTGCGTATTTTTGGCTTCCCAGAGTATATTCCCAGGAGTGGTATGGCTGGGTCAAATGGGAGTTCAATTTCTAGTCTTTGGAGGAATGTCCATATTGTGTTCCAGAAAGGCTGTACCAGCCGGCATTCCCACCAACAATGGATGAGTGTCCCCTTTTCCCCACATCCACACCAGCACTTGTTGTTCTTGCTCTTTTGAATAAGTGCCAGTCTCTGTACCAGTTTTTAAATGCTTTACTCTCACAGGTTCTGGTATGCAATCCAGTAAGAGGAAAACCTGGGACTTTAGGTTCCTAGTTGGGCCCCAGCCACATGTAGGTTTAGAATCCAAGGCCAAGACAGGTGCTACCATGTGCTAAGGCACAACAGGGAAGAGAACAAAGAGAAGAGGAGAGGCAAAGAACAATCAATGAGAAGCCCAAATGGCCAAATACCCTTTTCTTCTTTCTCCTAGTTTAATTTATAGATAGAAGCTTGCCAAAACTTCCAGCCCAGAGCATCATGGGCTGGACTATCTAGAGAGGAAGCCAGGTAAATGACCATATTGAAATGCAGATCTTCAGGTGAGCCCTTTGCCTCAAGCTTCACAAATGCCAGAGCTGACTCCTTGAGATACCTAGCAGAGTGGGGTGGGGCTGACTCTCCTGAACTAGAAAGCAGTTTAGAATATGATTTTTTAGAGAATGGAATTAATATTTCTTATTATGAATATATAGCCAGCTGATTCCAGACTCTAGATCCCACTAAGGTCCAAAATCTGCCAGAATAATTCACTTTGGCATTACCTTTAGAATCAGAGACAGGAAAGTTTTCCCAGAAGTTCACTGGCATGTCTCTTTGAACTAGGGGATCTTATTACATTATGGTTGATCCAACGTGGTCAAGAACTCTTGGAATATCTACATGTATGTCCCTCATGGGGACCTGTGGGAATAGGAATAGTATTGAACCGGAGCAAGCAAGATTCATAATATTCATAATAAGAATATTTATACTGTATAACATTATGAAATAATCTAATTTTGACCAAGCTCCCATTATTTCTGCTGTGGAGATTCCCTGAAGTCAAGGAGCAGCTCTTAGTATAAGGTAAATGTAGCAGGAGTCTAAGGCTCAGTAAGGCTGAGCCTTACTACCTAATACTGTCCTACCCAAATTATGCTATATTTCTATGAATTGTACAGTCCCCATATTAATTCTTCCAAAGAGTTTCTGATCTCTGATCAAGTCAGAGAGCTGGTACAAAGGATAAGGTGTTTGCCTTGTATGCGGCTGACCTAAGTTCTCTTAGCACTGGCAGTAGTGGTTCATGAGCTCAGAGCCAGAACTTAAGTCCTATCTGAGTGCAGCAAGGTATGGCCCAAAAACAAACACAAAATGAGCTGCTAATATAGTATCATTTTTTCTAATAGTCTTTTCACTTATTCATCAACTCTGAAACATTTCCCTTAACAGTGAAAACATAGCAGTATTTTTTCATGAACATTTGAATATAATTATCAATTTCAAGACCCTTCAATGTCTTTTAGCTCTTGTTAGCCTTATAATCGTACCTTTCACACGCTGTAGTTCCGTCATCCAGAAATATCGGTTCCAGATTCTCTTGGTGGAAAACTTTCCTATATTCCTGGTCTACCACCTACTTGTAATCTTATTCTCTCTTTCAAATCCTTTTCTAGCTACCAACAGAACTACCAGTTTCTCAGTGAAAATGCTCTTTACCTAAGAATTGAAGCGATATTGCTGCAAAACTTCTTAGTGTTTCCTATTAAGCTTTTCTGTAGCTGTGAATCTAACTGGATTGCCTAATTATTAATGTAATTATATTTTAGTTACTTTACTTTTTTCTAGGCTTTCACTATCAGGAGGACAAGAACAATGTCTGTCTTGTTGACATCTTGTTGATGTTTTTTTTTTTGGTTGAACTCATTATTTTATTTTTTATAATTAAACATTTTATTATACCACCGTGAGATATACAATTAAATGTTGCTCATGTTTAGAGGTTTCAGTCACATAGTGTTCCAGCACCCCACCCTCCACCAGTGCCCATTTCCCACCACCAATGTCCCCAATTCCCTAACCCCATCGCCTGCCTATATGGTAGGTTCTTTATCTCTTTTCTCTCTCCCTCTCTCTCTTTTCCTTCTCTTACACATTGTGGGTTGCACTACATAGTGTCGCGTTTTTAAAAAAGAAAATTCAGTGTTATGAAACAGAAAATCATTTTTTACAAAAAAAAATTCAGTGTTATGAAATAGAAAATCAAAACTTTAAAATTTTCCAATGTGGAGAAATATTGAGTTTTACAGTGCTCTCTAGCATTTTAACTTTCCAAAGCCATGACATATTCCTATGATATTGTGAGCTATGTCTAGACCAATATAATGAAGTTACACTCAGCAATTTTTGGGTGGTCAGGTAGTGCTGGAGTTCAAATACCATAATACTTTTAGAATTTAGTGATATCATGTAATTTAATTTTAGTTACAACAGAGAAATATAAAAACCTATAGAAATTATGTTCTTTGCCTCTAGAGTTCAATAGACTACCTATATTTTTATTCCTCCATAAGTTACCTATCAATTTGTAGTTTAGTCATTTTTCCCCATTACTCTTTTTCCTTACTTCAAGCTGAGGCTAATAACACTCTCTATATCATAAAATTGCTTTTTTGAATGAAATAAGATAGAAAAAATTCAAAGAACTTAAAACCAAGATATCAACTCAATTTGTTTATTATACTAGCTATACTAGCTTTGGTAAATTGAGATCGTTTCTAAGGCATAATCAAAATACATAACACTTGATCTAAACCCTCCCTTTCCCTTACCCTAAATGCTTTTGTAAATTCAAAATTGCTAAAATAATATATTTATTTATGACAAGTATGCATACTATTTATTAATGTGTGCTAAGCATATCTTAGTTAATATAGCATTAGCACTTTCATTTCTACTAACCAATGATTAACGTCAGTATAAGTGCACAAAAAGTATTTACCCACATGTAAAAGTATTTGCTTAATAAAAACCCTAAATGTCTAATTTACTAAGGTTTATACTTAATGTCTTAATGGATATCAATTATTTATACTTGACTTAACATAGTTTCATATCATATTCAATTAAGTTAAATTATCTTCAGTTACATCCAGACTTCCCCCTTGTCAAAACTCGACCCAACAGACCAGCCTATTACAGCCCGGCTCATTGAGATCCACCCTGCAGCAGTCTTTTTTTAAATCTGGCCCAGGTATGCTGATCAGAGACTCACAGACATGGGTCAGAGCTGCTACTAGCTCTCCCTGTGCCCAGCTGCTCACGAGGTGCCCGGGAGGGATGGCAGGTTCTAGCCCCGGCCCACCACCCCAGCAGAGCCTCGCAACAAGTCAGACGACCCCCCAACTCCATGAGGGCCTCCATTTTCCACATCCAGACTTCCCCCTTATCAGAACTCCACCCAGCACACCAGCCTATCACAGCCTTGCTCGCTCTGCTGCAAGTGGCGCATGGTTCATCAATTAATGCTGGATTTAGAGGTGACTACAGGAGTACGCCACCCCACAACAAAGCCTGGCAAGCTACCCATGTCATATTTGATATGCCAAATACCAGTAACAATTATAGACCTCATTCCCATGACCTGATGGAATACTTTGAGGCTCTTTATGTTCCTGGAGCAAGCAGGTGCCCTTGGGCTCTACTTGCATGAGAAAAGACATATGGAGATGTTACTGGTGCCCACTCGAGCAAATCGATGATGAACGGGAAGACAGTGAAGACAGACTGTGATACATGAAATAGAATAGACAGAAATAGTAGGTCTGGGCCATGTGAAAAGTGGTGAGTTCAATCCCTGCCACTGTTTTAAAAAAAAAAAAAAGATTAAATTGGGGCTAAAGAGAAGCACAGAAGGAAGGTCCTTGCCTCGTCTTCAGCTGACCGGATTCAGTCCCTAGCACCCTGTACGGTCCCCCAAGTCTGCCGGGGTGATTCCAGAGCACAGAGCCTGGAGAAGCCCTACGCACTGCCAGGTGAACTTCTCCCCAAAAAATGTTAAATTTCAAAAGTAAATAGAATAAAATAAAGGAAACAAGGACATTGTGCTGAATATTAAACACCATTTAAATATGGCTTAATTAACTTCTAAGATGTTTCTTATTTATATTGAACATTCTGCCAATAGCGGTATGAATTCAGATCAACTTTAATGAATGCATTAGTAATTAAATCTAGATGAATTTCTGAGTTGTGCTATTTAGCAATAATTTGCAATTTGTTAGAAAATTATGTTACTCGTCATTCACGTTATTGAGGAGTCATTAGGGATATATAATGGTTTATTTAAAGGGCACAGCTTAAAAGGGGTCTGTCTTTGAAATGACAGTTTCATTAAGGTAAGATTATTCTCTGGTAATGTGAAAAATTAATCATTGCTAAAAGCTTTCTTTATTAATAAATATTTTTATTTCTGGTTTAAAATAATATCTTTAAAATATATTTTGTTATCTTAAGATATAAACAGTAGGGACGTTGCAATAGTACAGCACTAGGGCATTTGCCTTGCATGCAGTTGACCCAGGTTCGATCCCCAACATCCCATATGCTCCCCGAGCACTGCCAGGAGTAATTCCTGAGCTAAGAGCCAGGAGTAAGCCTGGAGCATTGCTGGGTGTGACCCAAAAGAGAAAAAAAAAGATACAAACAGAAAAGTTCATGTAATAAATTTGGACAAGAGTTTTGGATATCTCTTTTTGCATTCTAATTTGCTTATTCAACCATTGATTCTCTTTTTATTGAAGTTTTTCCTTATGCACAAATATAAGAGAACTTAGAAGATGCTGGTTACTGTTCTAAAACTAAGATACTCAACAGGAAAAAAAAAGAAATAGTGATGGTTTCTTTATATTTAGCGTTTTATTAATTTATAAAACAAGCACATTTATGCAGAATATATTAGTATGTGTATATACAAGAAATAATTGGCCCCTGACTCAAATTTTCGCTTATAAACCTGAGTTTGGGTCTTCTAATTAGACTTTCTTCTTTATGTATGTGACACAGGACTCATGTTCTGCATTTTAAATCAGCACTTGGGAGAATAAATTAATGAATGATTCAAAAGAAACAGTCAATTCTAAATAGGATGATGTGAGTCTGTTTAAACAAGTACATACTCAAAGATATTTTAACCTATTACACTCACATGCTTTTTTAGAGATTTTTATGGTATGTTAAACTAAAGGATAACCTCAACAGGTTTGGTTCATGCTAGAGAATTGTTAAATGTAAATTTAACAAAGATGTATTTCTTCTATTAGAATGTGGAATACCTGAGCTACAGTCTTGTCTGAAATTTAGAAATTAACATTGCATAGGTTACATTTTCCTATTTTCATGTAATCTCTGAATTAGATATATTTGCTCTAATTGCAATTATCTATACCTTAAACTGGTGAAAATTGGAAAGAATTTTAATTCTGCTGCACACTTGAATATCTCCCATGGTACTTCTCAACTGAAAAGAGAAGCTTGTATCATGCTAACAGAGAAAACTTCAGTTATTAAAAAGTTAATTAAAAAATATAAAACAAACATGAAAGCCAAGTTTGTGGCCCAAACTCTTGGTTTTAGTGGTTATTTTGTGTTATTTTCTGACTTATTTTCTGTTCCTATCTAGTTTTTATTAATTTTTCTGCTGTATTTGAATTTTGTTTACTTCTCTTTTTCTAGTTCATCAAGGAGTAAATTAAGGTTATCTGAGATAGCTTCCTGTTTTGCTTTGTCTTAATTTTTTGTATGCTATTAAATGTTTCTCAATTTATTATCTGCAATTCGTTCCCCATTTATTATCTTTTTGCTATTGTACATCTTTCCAAATAGTTTACTTGTGATATCTTTTATTGAGCTACTGCTTAAGAATATATGGGTTAAAAAATGGAAAACTGGACTCTGAAACTACGGTTTGTGTGCACAATGGGTTACTACTTGTAAGAGTGTAAGAGAAGAAGAAACAATGCAAGTTGCTACTGCATGCATGTAGAGGGCATCATGCCTAGTGAAGTTAATCAGATGAAAGGAACAAAAACAGAATAAGCTCTCTCCTATGCAGATATAAATTAAAGTAGTAGGAGAATAACGAATGTGCAAAGAAACAGAGAGCTTGAGAACTGCCCTTCAATAGTCTGCAACAATGGTGGAGGGAAGCTGCCACAAGCAGGTGGTTGGGCTGGAGGGCAGCCGTGTTGTGCATGAAGTCCTATTAATGATAGTATTGACATCACAGTGCCAAAAAGTAGTGAGACAGGGAGATAATACCTGTCTTCGAGGCAGGTTGGGGTATGGAACAATCTGCAGACACTCGTGGAGGGAAGTGGATACTGGAGAAGGGAAGTGGATACTGGAGAAGGGAGTAGTGTTGGCACATTGGATCCTGAACTCAATCATGAAGGACTTTGTAAATTTGGTGCATCAGTGAAAACTTTAAAACTAAATAAAAGAATGTGTGGTTTATATTTTTTCATGCATTTTCAGTTTTTTATTAGTGATTTCTAGTCATTCTCTTGTTGGTGATTTTTCATTTCATCTTGTGATCAGGGAGCATTTTAGAGAATGTCCTAAGTACATTTGTGAAGATTAACGTTCATCTGTTAGTAGATAGAGCTTTCTGGTAATGTCTCGCTTGTTTATATTGCTCTTCAAGTCCTCTATATTAATCTTCTATTTAGTTGTATTACCAATTATTTGTAGGTGTCTTCTTAAAGTTACCAACTCTTATTAATTGGAGAATATATAAAACACAAAAAAGTTTGCATGCAAATTCTTATTGTATCAACAGGAGTTATTTTTAGCTCTATCCATGCATGCTTAATTTATTTTGGAGTTTCGCTATAGAAGTTTTTAATTTAAAGTTCATTTTTCACATGTAGTATATTTAATTGTGTTCATTTTTCACATATAGTATATTTAATTGTGTTGTCTTTTCCCATCTTTTCATTTGCCTTTTATTTGTGTCACTGGAGTGCAGTAAATGTTACAGAGAGCAAATGGTTTGGGCATTTTTTGTAGTTCTCTTTTTTTGGGGTTTCATCCATTATGCAAAACTAGTTTTTGTTAGGTAATTCAATCCACATATACTTCAGCGCTAACATTTCTCATTTATTCCACTCCTTCTTTTCTGCTTCACTAGCATGTAGTAAATGATTTCAATTCACTTCTCATTCCTTTAAGTGCATATATGTGTACCTACATGTGTTATATATTATATAAATTTTATATTTATATTCTATATATATATACTCTGCCCCTATACAGCTCTACCTTATCCTCAATCCTTCATCTTGTTTTATTACAATGCATCGTTTTTAAAAAATGATCAATAGTATATTTTATACTTTGGTCTTTTAAGTCATGTGGGAAATGAAGTATAGAATTATAAACAAAAGTTATTATAATTCTAGTGTTTTTAGTTCCTATATAATTGTCTTTACCAAGAATAATCGTGAGCTCATATAACTTGGAATTACTACTTGGTTTCTCGAATTTTAATATTTTTCCCTTTAGCATTTCTTTCAGTGCACGTCCCTTTATAATGAGTACCATTGTGCGGTTGTTTTTTTTAAATTTTTATTAAAGAGCAATGATTTACAAAGTTACTGATAGTTGAGTTTTAGGCAGATAGTAATTCAACACCAGTTCCTCCACCAATATTAGCTTCCTTGCACCGTTGGTGGTTTTTTAACTGGTAACATCTTACTTCTCCCTCATGGGTCAGTTTTCAAAATAGAGAACTTGCTAATCTTTTACTTTTTCTTTTCCTTTTTCCCCCTACACATAAATGTTCCATGCACTACTTCTGGCTTTCACAGTCTGATGAGAAATCAGTCACTAATCCTCTTGAGGACCCTTTATATGATGAATCTCTTCTTTTCCTGCTTTGTGATTGAATGCTAAAGTCATACATTAATTTTAGAAATTTAAAGACTTCTTTTTGTATAAGCTGTATTCCTTACCACGTAAGGTCACCCACCTAAGTTTCTGAGCCTCATCTTCACATACTATGCTTTGACAAAGATTTCTTGGAACTCCAAGAACTAAAAATAAACTGAAAATTTTTTTAAAAAATCTTAGTTTAGAGGACAGAGTGATAGTACAACAGATTATGCATTTGCTTTGCATGTATCCAGTCCAGGTACAATCTCTGGGATCTCTGTGGTCCCCAGAGCAGTGCCAGCAGTGATTCTTGAGTACAGAGCCAGGAAAAACCCTGAGCATTGCTAGGTGTGACCCCAAAACACCAGCAAGCTGACTTTTTGTTTGTTTGTTTTTTTAATTAAATAAATGTTTATTGCCATATTTTAAAGAGACCTAGATAAGTTTTCCCACTTATAGTTTGTTTTCATATAATTAATATTCACTGAAATATTTAAATAATATATGTCTACATAAATATGAATAATATGTCTTTGTATGTGTGTATATATATAAAGTTACACAATTTGTTGCCACAGTTGAGATGACATTCCCATTTTCTCAATTATGCAGCTATTTTTCCTGTGTAATTTATATATGCATTATGAAATTTTAATATTTTCAGATGATTCTGGGCTCCAATGAAAGATACCGATAGCATCAATCTATTCCTACTAGAATTATGGAGAAAAGGACGTCTCAGAATTCTGAGATTTCATTATTCCTAAAGTGGGGATCGCCTGTTCAATGTTTGAAAGCTAATCAATGCTATTAAGTCCCCAAAGGGAATCAGTCCAACAGGCATGTTGATGAAGGTCAATGACATTCCTTGAAGTCAGTGTTCACTGGAATAGCATTGACTAGCAGCCGAGTCACACTTTGAGCTTTGTGCTGCGATTTTCTTCAAAATTCAACAAAAGTTTTAGTTTGATCAGTGTCTCATTAGTACCTGAAAGTGAAACTAACTTTCATGACAATAAATATTTCAGTGATGGGTGTCAGGGACTGAAACCTTTTCTTTAGTCATAGGAGCACTGTTGCACAGTATTTCAGCTGCAATTCAGTCATTAGTTTATTAGGTTTTAAAAGGAATTACTGAGAGAAACATAATCCGAATTCTTTTAGTTCTTTAATTTTTATTATACCACCATTAAATATACAGTCACAAGAGTGTTCATATTTGGGTTTCAGTCATACGGTGTTCCAGCACCCATCCCTCCACCAGTGCTCATATCCCACCACCAATGTCCTCTGATTTCCCCGACTCCAGCCTGCCTCTATGGCGGGTTCTTAATCTCTTTTATCTTCCCTTCTCTCTCTCTCTTTCTCTCTTCCTTCTCTTACACATTGTGGTTTGAATACATACATTTAGAGGTTATCATGTGTATATTTTTCCTATATTCAATGCTCATTTCTAGGCTGTTATTATCAGTTTAAGCAATTATTAGCACTATTCTCTTCTTTGTCTTACCTAACCTCTGACTCCCACACGTTTCCACCTTTGACAAGACCTCCTGATTTATGTTTTGCCTGACCTTAGATATTGGTATCATACTATATCACTTGAATCACTTGTCTTCCCATTGTTCAACGATTTGCTTGAGCGGGTGCCAGTAACATCTCCATTTGTCCTTGTTATGTGCTAGTATAGCCCAAAGACCTCTGCTCACTCCAGGTACATGAAGAGCCTCAAAACATTCCTTCAGGTCATGGGAATTAAGTCTATTATTATTACAGTTTTGGGCATATCAAATACGACACGGGTAGTTTGCCAGGCTCTGCTCATACTATACAGACATATATATATATGTATATATATTATATATGTATACATATATTATATGTATATATGTATATATATTATATGTATATATGTATATACATATATGTATATATGTGTATATATACACACATATATACATCTATACATATATAATGCAAATATAGATATATAATATATATGAGCCTCATCTTCACATAATATGCTTTGACAAAGATTTCTTGGAACTCCAAGAACTAAAAATAAACTGAAAAATTTTTAAAAAATCTTAGTTTAGAGGACAGAGTGATAGTACAACAGGTTATGCACTTGCCTTGCTTGTAGCCAGTCCAGGTACAATCTCTGGCATATATAGATAAATGTTAGTGTTCTGAAGCCTTTTTATTGGGTCACTGATCCCGTTCATGAAGACTGCACCTCAGGAATGAATAAAGACTCAAAGGCCTGACTTCTAATAATACCATATTACAAATTAAGGTTTAACATTGGTGTGAGCAAAGGAAGCCCATCAAATAATATCTTAATATGAAGGCATGCTGTAGAGGAAACACTACTGTGCTTAAGTAATATAAATTGTATTCTAGGAAACAAAAGGAGCTCTATTTTAAGAAGAATCAATAAATTCAAGAAGAAACACTGAATTTCTGCTTCAGAGCCCTGCTTTCTCCATCTATCTTATTTAGGATATTTAAACTTTTTTTTGTAATGGAAATTAGGTATTTAAAATAGGTATTATAAAACACCTTCGCTGTTATCTTTAGAAATCTTCTAAAACAATTTTAGCTTCATTAGATGTGAAGTAGATAAATCAGTACATAAAGTACATGGATCAAAACACAGTTCCTGAACCATAAGTGATGTGGTTAACCATAGGCATTAAACATCACACACCATTATTTTGCATTCATGGAGTGATTGAGCAGATATATAGCTATATTATTAAATGTCTTGGAGATTTAGTTAAGATGCTTTATTTTCAGATACCTGAAAAGAGTCATGGCAGATTTATAGTGCTGTAAGAATTTTTTATAAATATGGACAAGAAACTACCAGATTATGAAATATAGATTAATTACTGTGTATGCTGCATTATATGAAAGCACAGATTTTTTGAAGAATATATTGGGATTTTTTCTTTTTGCAAGCAATATTATTTATTTGCATAAATTACTCCAGATGTTATCAAGTAGTTTGTTCTAAAGACATGTTCAATTTTTAAAAACATTATGCTTTAAAATTACCAATTAACAGAACCTGAAACTCATGCTAAAATATTCTAACTTAATTGCTAGAAAGAGTGGAAATTATTGAGTCAATTGAATGAAATTACTTTTCTGCATTTTTTTAAAAAGTGACAGATATTTTCATTGGAGTGTTAAATATATAATCACTAAAACCTATGGTCTATAAAAATCATCTGCTATCTATATACATTTGCAGAAAAATTATGCATTTACAAAAATATAACAACACAGGATGATTAGCTCATACATATTTGTTCTGTTTTTTCCTTATTTCTCTCTGAAAGTAACATATGTCATGGAATTGTGTTTCTTATTAAAGTGTAAAATAATGTTTTGGCTAGGCCTGGAAAAACCCCTAAAAATAAATCAATTTTATTGAAATTTAAATTGAAATGAAAACATCCTTTCAAAAAGCCTATTTATAAATAATGAAAACTTAAATTCACTAAACTTACTGATAATTTAAATTCTAGCATTTTAGCCTGTGATTTCAAGGGAGCACAAAATTAAGTCTCACAATGAATTAATAAAAATAAATGATTTTGCCTTAATACTTCCGTTGCTAGATATCCGAAACCTAACTTTAAAGTAAGTTCACTGTGGTTTTTAAAAGACAAAATAAAAGCCAGATGAAACTCGCCCATCACACTAGCCACCATCTTCGCTGTCCGGACGCTGAGAAACTGACCCACGACCAGATCAACTCAGCAAGACCAGTTCGAGCCCAGGTAGGCGGCTCCCAGAAGCGGGAATCACTGGGAATTCGCCAGATGGAGTCAGGGTTAAGCCACTCCCCCTCCTCCATTTTGCCGAGCCTGGTGGACCCGCCCAGGAACTGCCCGGGAACCAGTATGCAGAGCTTCGCAAGCGGCTGGGGAGACTGGAGCCCGGCTCGCGCCGAGCCCAGCTGACGATGGGATCCCAAGGAGGGCAGATGGGTTTTGGGTGTTGGCCCATCGCCTCTGGGGGTCCCGGAAGCAGCCAGATGAAGCTTCGCCCATCACACTAGCCACCATCTTCGCTGTCCGGACGCTGAGAAACTGACCCACGACCAGATCAACTCAGCAAGACCAGTTCGAGCCCAGGTAGGCGGCTCCCAGAAGCGGGAATCACTGGGAATTCGCCAGATGGAGTCAGGGTTAAGCCACTCCCCCCTCCTCCATTTTGCCGAGCCTGGTGGACCCGCCCAGGAACTGCCCGGGAACCAGTATGCAGAGCTTCGCAAGCGGCTGGGGAGACTGGAGCCGGCTCGCGCCGAGCCCAGCTGACGATGGGATCCCAAGGAGGGCAGATGGGTTTTGGGTGTTGGCCCATCGCCTCTGGGGGTCCCGGAAGCAGCCAGATGAAGCTCGCCCATCACACTAGCCACCATCTTCGCTGTCCGGACGCTGAGAAACTGACCCACGACCAGATCAACTCAGCAAGACCAGTTCGAGCCCAGGTAGGCGGCTCCCAGAAGCGGGAATCACTGGGAATTCGCCAGATGGAGTCAGGGTTAAGCCACTCCCCCTCCTCCATTTTGCCGAGCCTGGTGGACCCGCCCAGGAACTGCCCGGGAACCAGTATGCAGAGCTTCGCAAGCGGCTGGGGAGACTGGAGCCCGGCTCGCGCCGAGCCCAGCTGGCGATGGGATCCCAAGGAGGGCAGATGGGTTTTGGGTGTTGGCCCATCGCCTCTGGGGGTCCCGGAAGCAGCCAGATGAAACTCGCCCATCACACTAGCCACCATCTTCGCTGTCCGGACGCTGAGAAACTGACCCACGACCAGATCAACTCAGCAAGACCAGTTCGAGCCCAGGTAGGCGGCTCCCAGAAGCGGGAATCACTGGGAATTCGCCAGATGGAGTCAGGGTTAAGCCACTCCCCCCCTCCTCCATTTTGCCGAGCCTGGTGGACCCGCCCAGGAACTGCCCGGGAACCAGTATGCAGAGCTCGCAAGCGGCTGGGGAGACTGGAGCCCGGCTCGCGCCGAGCCCAGCTGACGATGGGATCCCAAGGAGGGCAGATGGGTTTTGGGTGTTGGCCCATCGCCTCTGGGGGGTCCCGGAAGCAGCCAGATGAAGCTCGCCCATCACACTAGCCACCATCTTCGCTGTCCGGACGCTGAGAAACTGACCCACGACCAGATCAACTCAGCAAGACCAGTTCGAGCCCAGGTAGGCGGCTCCCAGAAGCGGGAATCACTGGGAATTCGCCAGATGGAGTCAGGGTTAAGCCACTCCCCCTCCTCCATTTTGCCGAGCCTGGTGGACCCGCCCAGGAACTGCCCGGGAACCAGTATGCAGAGCTTCGCAAGCGGCTGGGGAGACTGGAGCCCGGCTCGCGCCGAGCCCAGCTGACGATGGGATCCCAAGGAGGGCAGATGGGTTTTGGGTGTTGGCCCATCGCCTCTGGGGGTCCCGGAAGCAGCCAGATGAAACTCGCCCATCACACTAGCCACCATCTTCGCTGTCCGGACGCTGAGAAACTGACCCACGACCAGATCAACTCAGCAAGACCAGTTCGAGCCCAGATCGCGCGGCCGCTGCGCGCATGATCCACTAAAATAGTGAAACAGTAATGTCATTTAATGCACTGTATTCCACGAAGAGCAGGAAAGTTTGTCGGGAAGGAGATATAGAGACGAAGGAAATGACATACAGAATCTGCCGGGTGGTTGGGGTGCGGGGGGGGGAGGGAGGTGGGGACATTGGTGATGGTAGATGGGTTTGGGTGGAGGGATGGGTGTTGGAACACTGTGGATCCAAAACTCTACATGAGCATCTTTCAATTGTATGTCTAAAATGGTGTAATGATATTTGGGGGGAAATAAAATTAAAAAAAAAAAAAAAAAAAAAAAATTAAAAAAAAAAAATAAAATAAATGTTTACTGATAAAAAAAAAGACAAAATAAATTATATACATATTAATTTAAAATTTGTTAGCATATTGACTTAGTCACTTTAAGAGAAACTGAGAAAATAAACACTTTCTCCAGGAGCTGTTCAATGTTCAACACTGGAATAGGCATATTGTCATATATAGGAGCCAATCCCTTTCTGTCTTTTGTCCAAGTTACTTTCAAGGTTGAGATTGTATATATCATAGTCTATATGTCTGCAACTGTTTCTTACAACATCTCTTAACTATTTTAACTAATAGAAAATACATGAACGGGATCAATACAGCTATTCACAGGAACATGAGTGAGAAGTTTCCCATGCAGCTTTCTATCACTTCTCACATCAAGAATTTAGTCATAATGTCGAACCTTACTTCAAGGCATTTTGGAAAGCATGGTTATACAATGCATGTACTGTCAACTGAAATTTAACAATGAAACAGAAAAATATACCAAGATATGCATTGTTCAAATGCTAGAGCACACTTTCGATATGTAACATCCTGGGTTTGATTTCTGGTACTGGATCTCCCCCCTGAGCACCACATATCAGGTATGGCCACCAAAACTAACTATAAAATATAGTGCCTTTGTTAAATGATAATGATAACATTTGTTGATATCATTGATTGGTATCTTGATTTTATACAAAACAGATGAAAGGAAATTGGAATTCTATTTTATACCATACACAAAATAAATCAACTAAAATAGATCAAAATTTCGATCATACTTGAAACTATAAACTATTAAAAAAATTACCATAGGAAAACAAAAAGAATCTCTAACACTTGTCTTGATTTTTATATAACACTGAAAGCAATAAATAAATAAATAAATAAATAAGTAAATAAATAAGTGGAACTACATCAAATAAAAAGTTTCTGCACATCAAAAAACTTAAAAAGAAGTCAAGGAATATTTGAATATTTTGATAAAAACATTTTAGTCCCATGATTCAATGAATATTCCAAGGAATATTTGAGTAGTTTGATAAAATATTTTTATTAAAATTATTTGAATCAAATGAGAGTTTTATATCATATGTACCAGAAACTAATAGTACAAGAGCTGTATAATAAGTCAAACAATAGGCAGAAGGAAGGGACTGGAGCGATAGTCCAGCTGGTATGGCATTTGCCTTGCATGCAGCCGACCTGGGTTGAATCCCTGGTATCCTATATGGTCTCCAGAGCACCGCCAGTAGTAATTCCTGAGTGCAGAGCCAGGAGTAACCTCTGAGCATTGCCAGGTGTGACCCAAAAAGCCAAGAAAGAATAGGCAGAAGGAAAAAAAGGAGGATGAGGATGAAGAGTAATTGAAGGAGGAAAGGAAGAAGAAAAGGAAGAAGCAGGAGGAAGAAGGAAGAGGACAAAGAGAAGAGGGAGAAGGAAAGAGACAAAAGAAGGGAAACAGTAAAGAGAGAAGAGAGGATGAAGAGGAGGAAGTGGAGGTGGTGGGGAGGAAGTAGAGGAGTAGAATGTGAGCTCCAGGGATAGTACAGAGCAAGCAGATTGTTTGCCTCACACTAGACCAAACCCCTTTCCATCCCAGGTCCCCATATGGTCCAGATCACAGCCAGGAGTGATCCCTGAATGAAAAGCCAAGAGAGTGCCCTGAGTATAGCTGCATGTAGACCGTACCAAAAAATAATAATAAGGAAGGAGAAATACAAAGATAACAAGTGGTGAGAATACAGGAGAAGAGAAACCTTAGTAAAAACTTGGTCAGAATATGAGTTGGAAAAGCCTCTGAAGAGATAGTTTAGGGGTTAAAGCAATTGCTGAGTTCCTAGCCAACCTTGGTTCAATCACTGACACAAACAATTCCGTGAGCACAGCCAGGAGTAATTTTTTCTCAGCATGGAATCATGGGTAAGCCCTGAGCACCACTATGTATGGTCCATAAAACAAGTAAAAAAGAACTAAAAATAGAACTATCATCTGGCTTAACAATCCTTCTTGTAGATATTGATCATGGGAATTGATAGCAGGATCTTAAAGAGGCCTGCATTTCTCTTCTCTTGTGGCAATATTCCAATATCAAAGAGAGAACATAAATGTTCACTATGCATGCATGAAGGAAAGAAAACATATATACACATATACTATTGAGTCTCAAAAAAGAACGAAGTAGTTCTGCCATTCATTCAGGAGCCCTCTGGAGAACATATTGTTAATAAATTAAATGAAATTCAGATTATGCCAAGAGTTGATCTCTCTCTTTCTATCTCTCTATCTCTCTTTCTCTCAATCTGTCTATCTGTCTATCTCTCTCTCTATCTATCTATCTAACATCTATCTATCTATCATCTATCTATCTATCTAACATCTATCTATCTATCTATCTATCTATCTATCTATCTATCTATCTATCTATCTATCTATATCTTGGTCTCTCTCTGGGTCACTGGCAGTTTTAGTCTTACTTTTTAGAGAAAAAAAAAAGACTGTTCTTTCAACAGTTTTAACCAAACAACAAAGACTAACAATATAACAGAGTCTAGAATCTTATAAACACAGATGAACAAAAATACTTGAAATGTCATCTCACTGAAACAAAGCTATCCAAATGTTCAATAAATAAAACATTTGAACAAGTGTTCTGCCACTTTAATTATTAATAAAATGCAAATAAATAGCATAAAGAAATATATTTTTCATAGACCAAAAATCTGATACAAAATAAATTGTCAATAACAAGTTTCAACAAAGTACTGGGACACTTTTTAGTAGGATAGGTGGAATAACAAAAAGGATAAAATATACTGGAAAAATATTTTTAACTATTGTTTTACACAATGTACAAATAAATAATTACTTTTACTCAATTTAACTATTTTTCTTAATTTTCTTATAGCATCAGCAGAAATAACCTCCTACTAGATGTCTACATGAAATTTATAATTATGGATGGTAAAAGATATTTCAAAATGTTTCTAAGTAGTATAACTCATAAAATATTAATATCTGCTCTATAAAATTAACTGCCCATGAGCAAATATATTCATCTTAAACATAATGTACTATACTGTAATATTAATTCATGGGTTGTTAGTACACAAAAAGTGATTCTCACAATTTCTTTTGAAAACACAAAATGTAAAATGTTGATTTGAATAAATGTAGGATTGTATTTCTTTCTTTTTAATACTTCTTCAAATAGGAAATTAGAAGGGGGACTCCAGGCTAGGACAAATAATGGTTACCTCCCCCAACAGAAGGATTGTATTTTTAAACATGTACAAACGAGGGGTCAGAGTAGCAGTACTAGGTAAAGGGCTTAAAGCACATCTGGTCCCAGTTCAAACGTTGGCACTGCATATGGTACTGCAAGAGTAACCCTGATTACAGATACGGTAAGCCCCAAGCAATGCCAAGTGTGTTTTAAATTTACTCCATCCTTCAAAAATTATAGGCCTGTAAACCAATGTTCTCAGTTTTTTAAATTTTAAAATTAATGTAGATTGCATGACTCCATCTAAAGAAGTAGCAATAATTTTTTCAATAACTCCTAGAAATGGAAAACATTGAAATGAATACTTAGTAGTAATAGCATTGAGAGGGAATGAGAATTACAATTTGGAATTTGGAAAATTCTATTTCTTTATTGGATAACAGTTGCAATGGTTGTAAAATTTTTGAAAAATAATTGAAAACCACATTAATGATTTCTATGTTCCTTGACTCTGTTATTCTTTAATAATTCATAAAATAAACTTTGTTAATTGTTCACTTACTAAAATTGGGCAATTAGTCAAGTGCACTTGAATATCTATAAAAGAAAATAACATGTCTTTCAGACTTGTGCTAAAAAATTAAAAACCCTGATAATTCATAAAAATATGCTGGCTTTTTACTAAATTACAATTATTGAAGTAGTAAAAGAAAATATCAGATACTTTATTGTCATGTATTTATTTTCTTGTTTCTGTGAATAAAATGTGAAAAGTTTGACATTCAATTTGATATGGACACTGTTTTATAAGCTGCCCAAGCTAGCATCATCTTGTATTTTAGGTTTTTATATATTGTCCTTTAGCCATCAGAGGCCTAAACATTCATGAATAGTTCTACACTTTTATGAATTAGGACTTGATGAGATATATAGAAGAGTACATAGCATATTCTGTTAACTTTAATGATTCTAAAACTATGTGCCCTGAACTTAAAGCTCAGAAATACCATCAAGATTATTTATGAAACAATAAAGATGTATAATATAGCTTAATACAAATAAATAATATAAGTGGTCCCAAACTAGTCAAATATATTGTTTCTCAAACCCTATTTTGAGACACAGTAAAATTGTCTTACCCCTGATCATAAATATTAAATTAAAAATTGGAAAGATTTATCTTTTTTTTTTTTTTTTTTGCTTTTTTTGGGTCACACCAGCGATGCTCAGGGGTTACTCCTGGCGCTGCACTCAGGAATTACTCCTGGCGGTGCTCGGGGGACCATATGGGATGCCGGAGATCGAACCCAAGCCCCCATGGGCCGGCCGCATGCAAGTCAAACACCCTACCCGCTGGGCTATCACTCCAGCCCTGAGAGCATATATCTTACATGCATGAAATCCAGCCGCAGACAGCCGCAAGGCTGCTTTGCGACCCACGCGGTTCATCAATAAATGCTCGAGTCTTGAGGTGATTAGAAGATTATCCCACCCGCATGGCAGGGCCTGGCAAGCTAACCGTGTTGCGTTTGATATGCCAAATACCAGTAACAGATGGAATGGTTTGAGGCTCTTTATGTTCCTGGAGTGGGAAGATGCCCTTGGGCTATCTTGCATGTGACAGGACATATTGAGTTGTTACTGGTGCCCGCTCGAGTAATTGATGCTCTATGGGAAGTCAAGTGATCAAGTGATGGAAAAAAATAGATTGACCAGAGGTATTCTACATCTCAGGCAGAATGTAAAATCTGACTGTAGAAATGTGAAAAAAAATTAACTCAAAACTTAATGTGCTTTTCTGGCATATTTATTCTATGACCTCAAATTCATCTTAAGAAATCACGTTACTAAAATTATGCAAGGAGTAGTTTAGTAATCCCCTGTGGAGACATCATCCAGCTAAAAATATAAAACAGTACTTATAAATTTCAAAATATAGCCATCTCCTAGGACACCTCATTTTATTCTTATCTTCACTAAGCTGATATATAATTATTGTATAAAAATAAAATAACTATGAATATAAATAAATAGCTATGTCTAAAAATAAAAATATAAATCAAATGTATCATTTACTATAGATACATATACAACTAATAAATATCTGACTTTAAAATCTAGGGTCCTGAGCTACAGTGGGTAGGGTAGCCTTGCATACAGATGACCTATGTTCCATCCCAGGTATCCCATATGCCTCCCCCAAGCACCGCCAGGACTAATTCCTGAGACAGGAATAACCTTGTACATAACCAAGCGTGAACCCCCCACGAAAAGCAAAAATAAATAAATAAAATAAAGCCTATTGTTTACTTAAGGTCATATGTTTCATGGAACATTTGTTGCGCTGAATCCACAGCTGTTTATCTTTACTATTTTCTTATTTTGAAATAACTGGATAGAGATATCATATTATCTAAATAATACTTTAGTCAATTTTTAATCATCTTACCTTATTATTCCAACATTTTGCTTGTCTATAGTATTCTTAAAGTATGTGCTTATAGTTTTACATAATATTTTTAAGCTATTCAGATAATTGGAGTAACATTTTTGTCTCACATCTATTAAAATTTCATTTTACTTTATAAGTATATAGCAGTTTGTAGTATGTTTCTATGTTATTATTTCTTAATTTTGTATTACTTTGAACCTAACTTTATTTGTTGATCATAAGCAAAGGAAAGTGATTTGTTTCCAAATCCATCAAAATATTCTGTTATTTTGATTGTTAGCAATAAGCCATTGACATTTAATGTAGAGATAGGGAGGTATGTATCACTCTATTTACATATGGATCCAGTGTTTTTCCACCTTGTCTCTGTTCCTTTGTGTTTTGCTCTCCTACTTCTTGTATTTAAATATTTTCTATTTGCCTCTTCTAGTTTATTTTGATATTATCATGAGCTTTAAATGTAGGGTTCTAAACTTATACAGCATTTTAAATTTAAAGCAATTCATATTTTATTTTAAAAGATCCTAATTTTGTTATCTTCCTTCTTATATTGTATTTTTTCTTCGTGTCTTTCTACTTCCATGTGAGATAATATCTCACTTATATTCGACCATTAGTAATTTTTTTCTGTCAAGGCACAGGGAACCACATAAAATCCTGGAATTAAACTAGTGTCTGCCTTACGCAAGACAAGTGACCTACCTCTCTACTTTTCTATCTCTACAGCCCTATTATTCAGTAATTCTTTTTTCTTTTTTGCTTTTTTTTTTGGGGTCACACCTGGAAATTCTCAGAGGTTACTCCTGGGTCTTTACTCAGGAATTAGTCCTGGCAGTGCTCGGGGGACCATATGGGATGCCGGGGATCAAATCAGGGTTGGCCACATCCAAGGCAAACGCCCTACCTGCTGTGCTATCAATCCGGTCTCCAGTGATTATTTTCTAAGCCACTTATGATCCATCACTTGATCACTTGATCACTTGAATCCCGTTATTCATCGATTTGCTCGAGCGGGCGCCAGTAACATTTCCATTGGACCCTATCACGTGCCAATGTAGCCCAATGGTATCTGGTTGATTCAGGAATATGAAGAGCCTCAAACCTTTCCTTCAGGGTCTTTACAAGGAAGTCTGACCATCTTGTAGGTGGGCTGCCACGTGATCTTTTGACATCCCGTGGGGATGTCATTCACTCTCAATGGAACAAACATCTCTGAATGCAGCAGTTATGTGTACCTAGGTCGAGAAATCAGCATGATGAACGACCTAAAACCTGAGCTGCGCAGGAGGAAGAAGGCGGCATGGAATGCCTTTAAAGGCATGGAAGAAATAGCTAAAAGGACAAAGAAACTCCGGCTCCAGGCACATCTCTTTGACTCCACCGTTCTCCCTGCATTAACATATGCCTCAGAGACCTGGGCCCTACGAAAGCAGGATGAGAATGCTATTCGGGTCTCCCAGAGAGGAATTGAAAGAGCTATGCTTGGAATATCACGCCTCACTCAAGTGAGAGAAGGAATCCGGAGTTCTGACCTCCATTGCTATTCCAGAATCAGGGACGCTGTCTCGTTGCCAAAGCATCGAAAATCAGATGGGCTGGACATGTAATGCGATTTGGAGACAACCGCTGGACTAGAGCCATTATGATCCATCAAGTTTCAAAATTTCTATTTCTCTTAAAAGCTTTTTGTAATTCTTTTAAATCAGAATGATAACCCACCTGTAATGAACATTATTAGTTTGAGTTCTTTTCATTCAACATTTTCTGTTCTGTTGATAAATCATTTGTCTTTTTTGTTTGTAGGAGGGACTCACAAGAGGTGCTCAGGGAGCCAAGGGTCACCTAAAGTGATATTTGTTCAACCAGGCCAGGGTGGCAGTTCAGAGAGGCGGCTGAGGATTTGGTACTGCTCAGGTCCTGAAATGCAGGGAACAACTAGCACCGCTCTAGCAGTGTGTGGCAGAAGGTTGCAGGTGTTTGATGAAATCTTCGGTGCTCAGTTTGAGTAAACCTGGGCTTCAAGCAAAGACTCAAGATTCTGAAGCTTATATACACTCAGTCTGAGCAAACCCAAGGAGAACTTTGAGTTCACAAGTGCTTAGAGTCACATGTGTGTCAACTTTGAACGGTCCTCAATTTAAGATCATGAGTCCCTAAAGGACCTGCATACCAATTTAAAAGTGTCTGAGCAGCAGTCACCAACACTTTGCGGTCTCTAGATTGCACAAACTTAGGTGATGTCTCAGAAACCCATGTCAGAGTGATTAAGAGGAAGCTGAGGAAACCCACACTTGGTACACTCAGGTGCATGGAGCAAGGAAACACAACTGGGACTAGAGCTCCTGGCTAACGGTTTTGGCTTGGGTGTACTGAAGGATGATCTGCTTCTAGATATGGTTGTTTTTATTCTTTTTCTTTGCCAGTGTTCTGCTACAGACTGTAATGGGTCAAGATTACTGTATCCTTTAGGTGAGAGCTCTCATAGTTTCTCTCCATCCCCAGCTAACTCGATATTTATTAGAGATGGGAGAACTCCTCTCCAAATATGCACTCCAGAGTTTTACTATTGAGAGTAAGATCCAAGATGTCAGCTACCAGAAAGGACAACAAAAGTCACCAAGATGGCATGTGCTGCTGAAGCAGTCTACCAGAGAAGATTCTGCAGTATCAGGTTCTCTTGGAAAGGTGACACTGTGCTTGTACCCCTCTTTAAACCCTACAGTTTCCTGCTACCTGCTTAGGGTTATAAATATAGTATTAGAGGATTACGTTGCCATGTGTTTGATACAACACCGCTATCTCCCCTCTGCTAGAGGCAAAATTTATATATTTTTTATTTTTTGCTTTTTTTGGGGTCACACCCGGCATTGCTCAGGAGTTTCTCCTGGCTCTGTACTCAGGAATTACTCCTGGCTGTGCTCAGGGGACCATATGGGATGCCAGGGATCGAACTGGGGCCGACGCAAGCCAGCCATGTGCAAGGCAAACGCCCTACCCGCTGGACTATCACTCCAGCAAAATTTCTAACTTTAAAATATCTACCTGCATGCAGCATGTTGGTCTGTGGCAGATGTTCTTTCTTAGCAAGATCATCAGTCAACACTAAGCCATCTGAGTGATAATTGGAAAACGTTGTTCATAAGGATGTCAGTTCAGTTTTAATATAAACTGATACATGTTTTAGTATTGGATTTAAAGAGATCACAGGCAGATGCAATCATATGTTTTCTTCCTTTGATCACCTTTTGTTTATATAATATTTAATAATACATGTCATGAGGAACCAGAGATAACACAGCAGGTAGGGCACTTGCCTTCCACACAGCCTACGTACGTTTGATCCATGACACTATATGGTCCCAGAACCCTATTAGATAGGGTCCCTGAGTGCAGAGTCAGGTGAAGGCCCTGAATCCTACTGAAAGTGGCTCAAAATACAGAAATAAAGAAACAAACAGCACATGAAATGAGAAAATAATGCCTGTGATTGAGAACCTATTATCAGACTTGTGTTTTATTGTTTGCTGGTTTATTTAATGATTTTGAAGGCTCAGAAGATTTAGAGATAGATGAGTTTTATACTGAATATTACTTTTTCCCTAGAAGAGTAAAGACATGGAAATTGCAATCTTTTTCATTTGCTTTTTACTGTATTGTATTTCTGATTTGGGGCCACACCTGGTTGTATTCAGGCTTACTTCTGGCTTTATGCTCAGGAATCACTTCTGGGAGGCTCAGGGGACCAGATTGGATGATGGGGATTGAACATGGGTTGGCTGCCTTATCCTCTGTACTATCCAACTGCTCTTAAAATTTTAAGTTTTAATAAAACCAAGCCAAAAAAAAATTATATTTTTCTTATAAAGTGCATTCACACAGTCTTGTTTCGCTTTGAAAATACATCTTCATCTTCCAGCATACAAAGTATATCTCTTATTTCCATTACTTGATTTTACTTAGCTTTATTTATCATCTTCAAATTTATAGTCCTACAGTTCAATAAAAGAGTGGAGTTCAATGTTCAATAAATACAGATGAAATATGTTAGGTGACATAACAGGTTTGACTTCACTCTTACCCCCAAGTAAATACATGCATTTCAGCAGATTTAAAATCCCTAAAACTTCCACCAACGCACAATAAAATGTTTGATTTTTTCTCACCCGCTAGAGCAAAAGCTGAGCTTGATCAAACAACTCCCCAGTAGGGGCTCCCTCCCTCTTCCCTGAACCAATCCTCTTTGATTTTTTTTTTTTTTGAGATCCATTTCTACAGCATGGCCACAAATTGGAAGTTGGATTGATTCATTTCACCCTGGGATTGTTCACATAGGTCACACAGGTGGCTTAGCTTTGATTCTTCCTTTTATTTTCAGAACTGGTATTAGTTCTTTTCTGTTGCTATCACCACTTGTTATCTCCCCCACTGTGTTTCTCTTTCTTCTGAGGCTCAGATACTTAAAGCAGGATAAGACTTTCTTACTTCACTGTTGTTATCATCCCAACAATACATCCATCTGTAATGGGAACCCACCTGTGATTTACAGCACCAGAACTAAAACTTAACTGTCTGTAAAATTCATTGTACGTTTTTTGATTCGTTTATATCACGCAATGCAGGCCCTGAGCTAAATTGTAAATTTACCTTCACATTGTTTTTCAAAGAGAATTATTGGTCATAGTTCATATGCAAATATGAAGTGAGCTGGCTCTTCCCAGAGAATTTCTTTATTGCTTCATAAAACCTAGGGTTTGAGATGCACTAAAATGCCTTTCACCCTCCTAAAGGATCATGTTTTATATTTCACTTGGGAAATATTTAGTTTTTCTCATCAAAATGTAGTAAGATAATTATGTTCAGTGTCACTTGCAGTCCTTTTTAAACAGAAAAGTTTCCTATCATAGCTTAGGCTAATTATACATTGATTGAGCAACATGTAATCTCCTACTAGGGAAAAATCAGGTGTGGCTTATTACAGAGTTGAAGTATCCTTTACTGCTTCTACATTAATTCTTAGAACAACCAGCGCTTCATTCTCCGGTTATGTTAAGAAGTTGCTAATTGGGCTATATCACCTCAGTCTAGCTTCTTTTCCATCCTGTTGCTCTATAGCTCATTAGCATCAATTATATTCCATGAATATCAATTTAAGTAAAGAAATAAAAAGACTTTTTTAAGGTTACCAGTAGGAGACCAGAAACATTATTCCTACTGCTCGGGAAATGTGGCTGTCTACATTTTAAAGTAAGTGATACATAGATAATTGTACAGACCCAGTATTTTTCTTTAATTTTGCTTTTAGACTGAACTTCAAAAATGCACAAATAACTGACTAGAAAAGAGCGGATATATTGGCATGAAAGCAACTAAAGTTGAGGATGATATCCACAAGCATATGCTAGGGAAGAGCTTTGAAGAGAGGATGTGGGAGTCTGGCTTTCTGACAAGCAGAGGTGGGGTGACAAAACAGTCCTAATTGCTTTATGGAACCTCATGCAGGAGAATGGCGGGAATGCAAAAGGGAACATTCAATTGTGTGTGTGTGTGTGTGTGTGTTTATAAAAATATAAGTATATATGATACAATATACTTGGATGTGTATACCTATGTATATTATACATGCATATCATATATGTATATTATATATTATATATGCAAATTATATGTGTATATCATATATGCATATTATATATGTATATTATATATGCTTATTATATATGTATATATATATATCACTTGTCTCCTTGTTTATTGATTTGCTCAAGCATCCCCAATAACGTCTCCATTAGTGCCTGTCACGTGCTAGTATAACCCCAAGGGCCTCTGCTTGCTCCAGTATCACAAAAGCTTCAAACCATTCGTTCAGGTGTTGGGAATGAGGTCTATTGTTGTTACTATTTTTGTCATATCAAATGTGACATAGGTAGCTTGCCAGGTTCTGCCATGCAGGTGTTCTCAGTTCTTGCAATTAGTGATGTAATGCACAGCCACTTTGTGGCTGTGTGCAACGGGGAGAGCCAGGAGCAGCTCAGCCTCGTGTATCTGTGTCTCTGGTTCACGGCCGACAGCCTGGGAGCAGTTCGTGGGTGGCAACACTGAAATTCCCGAATGGGATAGAGGTGGGGGAAAGGGACCCCAGCTCCATCTCCATGAGAGCCCAGTGACTTTAACCACTGAGGCCACACACACACACACACACACACACACACACACACACACACACACACATATATATATATATATATATATATATATATAAAATGTATATGATGCAGAAAAATATCACTAGGAGTGAGCACGAAAGAGGCTTTGAGGAAGAAATTTTTTGTGCTACTACTTCTGGCTATGATCTGGGATCCCTCCCAGCAATCCTTGGGACCCATGCAAGGCCAGGGGTCAAACTCAGGTCTCCCTCAGACAAAACTTGAACTCAGTTCATTTCTCTCTCTTTCTCTCTCTCTCTCTCTCTCTCTCTCTCTCTCCTAATAATTAGAAGCAACTAATTATTAGAGGTCTTACTTTGATAATTATCTTGTGGAGTTCGAGTTTTGAGGTGAATATGAGAGTGTTCCACCCGCACGGCAGAGCCTGGCAAGCTACCTGAGTCGTATTTGACATGCCAAATACCAGTAACAATTATAGACCTAATTCCCATGACCTGATAGAATGGTCTGAGGCTCTTTATGTTCCTGGAGTGGGCAGATGCCTTTGGGCTATCTCGCATGTGACAGGACATATGGAGATGTTACTGGTGCCCACTCGAGCAAATCTATGATCTAGGGAAGACAGTGATAAAGTGACACAGTGAATGAAGAGGAAGGTAGATAGAGGTGAAGGAAAGTTCCTCTGTGCAGTGTCCACTGACTGATAATGCCTGGCCAGTCTCATCAGTGCAAAAGTCTTCTTGAGGGTATCTTGGCCCAAGCAAAGCTCAGATAATTGAGTAAGATGGCTTCTATCAAGAGAGAGACTGTCATAATCTATACTAGGAGTCAGTTCCATCATTTTAATACGTCCTAATCCTAGAAATTCCTGATAAGGTTTTGGGTAAAAAAAATGGAACAGATTGTGGGAAGAAAGATAGTGCAGTGGACTGACAAAGTCTCTACTGACCTGGGTTCTATCCTGGAATCTCATATGATCCCTGAGCACTGCTTGAAATGATCACCGAGCACAGAGCCAGGTGTGGATGCTGAGTGTAGCATGCCTGCAATACCAAAAAAGAAAAATGAAAGACAAACAAGAAATGGGCAAAGTTGTGAAATTTTTTGATAACAGAACAAAAACATTTCTAACACACTATTAAATACAACTTAATTCAAACTGAGAAATCTGTGTTAAGGTTCCATTAGACATATGTTTCTGTGATAACATTTGATATATTAAACTTTGAATAAAGATCATGACAAACACCAGCCATTTACTTATCAACTAATGGAAAACATTTTAAGATAATGTAAGTATATAAGTTATAAATTTTAGTATCGGAATACAGAATACAGAGTAATCACACAATGTAATTCTTTAGTCTCTAATGCATATTTCCCAGCAACATTATCTATAGTTTTTACCTTAACACATAACTTCATTTAATTGATTCAAGACTCACCAACTTTCCCCAGCTTAAAATACTACCTAAATTTTGAAATGGACAGTGAAGTAGGAGGAGAAAGACAGAGCGTTATAGTAAACATTAAGAAGCTGTAAAGCCAAGTTATAATATGAGAAGTAATTCTATGGTCAGTACAAGACAGTACAAGACAGAAATGAAATCCAAAGCATTGGAGAAGGCAATAAAATAAGTTTTCTGTGGCAATTTTCCAAGTTCTTCTGCACTCATCTGCATCCTAACTCAGAATGCACCCTTCTCTAAATGATCGCTATCTTTCCTATTCACTATTCGTCTTCAGAGATTCATTCTTTTCGGAGAGACCAATGAATGAATGCAAAAAATATGAGTTTATGACTCAGAGTGAGTGAATTTTTTTCAGTAGGATTTGATTTGTATAATTGTAAACACCATTTTAAATATCTAATGTTTAAGACTTGAGATAGGGAAAATATCCTGAGCACACCAAAGTTCTTTTAATTAATATTGTAGTTTAGCTCACCTTTTCAGGTTTAATTATCCCTTTCTGAAAATTTTTTAAAGATTATAAAGATTCTAAAACGTTATTGATCAGTATGACCATATTGGCATCAATAGTATGTCTTCAAAATGGGTTCTATGCCATATCCTATGTACAAAAATATCAGAAGCCACTAGTTTTATTCATTCTTCTTTAAGGTACTTTCTTCAAATATCCATATTTTCTAACACTATTTTGTATCATATCAAACTTGCCATGCACAATGTTAGTCAATGACATTAATTATTTAGTAAAATATGTGAAGTTGTGCTAAAAATATTCACAGCTGAATATATTTTTCAATTGATATTTTTATTCTGGCACTGCTTGTTCGCCTTTCTTGCTGCTGCCATATTAAGGGCTCTTTCGGGGTCAGGAAAATAAACACTTTTGTTACTGGTTTTGACATATCGAACACGCATCGGACAGCTTGCCAGGCTCTGCCATCGCGGGCACTATACTTTCATTACATTGTGGGGCTCTCTCAGAGGGGTGGGTAGAATATATATGGTAATTTGGAGGTAAATCGCACAGCCGCTGGCAGCGCACACAACAGGGAAAGTTGGTATCTGCTCCTAGAGACTGGCTTAATCTCTAGGGTGGAGATCTTAGGAGCTGCGGAGTATGGATGGTGAAGATCGCTGCCAGCAAGGTGTGGGGGGTTTCTCTGGGTTCTTCTGAGGCTCTATCGGGATGGTGGACTTGGGTCAGAAGTCGCTCTCGTGGTCCGTGGAATGCAGGGGGTTCAACTCAACTGGGAAAGTTGGTATCTGCTCTGCCGGGTGTATCTGCGTCTGTGGCTCAAGCATTCCTGGGCTTGAAATACTCAGCACCACCCTCAAGAACATCATGCGACAATTAGAATGGGAAGGAATGGGAGTGAAGATAGATGGTCGGCAACTACACCACCTCCGCTTCGCTGATGACATCGTTCTAATAACACCAAACATTAGCCAAGCGGCACAAATGCTGGCTGACTTCGACCGAGAATGTGGAAAGATAGGTCTACAGCTGAATCTAAAGAAAAGTATGTTTATGAAGAATGAACTACTTCCTGAGGCCACATTCACTCTCAATGGAACAAACATCTCTGAATGCAGCAGTTATGTGTACCTAGGTCGAGAAGTCAACATGATGAATAACCTAAAACCTGAGCTGCGCAGGAGGAAGAGAGTGGCATGGAATGCCTTCAAAGGCATCGAAGAAATAGATAAAAGGACAAAGAACCTTCGGCTCTGGGCACATCTCTTTGACTCCACCGTTCTCCCTGCATTAAAATATGCCTCAGAGACCTGGGCCCTATGAAAGTAGGATGAGAATACTATTCGGGTCTCCCAGAGAGGAATCGAAACAGCTATGCTTGGAATATCACTTCTCACTCAAGTTAGTGAAGGAATCCGGAGTTCTGACCTCCATCGCTATTCCAGAATCAGGGGCGCTGTCTCGTTTGCCAAGGCATCGAAAATCAGATGGGCTGGATATCTAATGCGATTTGGAGATGACCACTGGACTAGAGCCATTACCAACTAGATCCCATGGGATGTCAAAAGATCACGTGGCCGCCCACCTACAAGATTTCCTTGTCAAGACCCTGAAGAAATGGTTTGAGGCTTTTCATATTCCTGAATCAACCAGATGCCATTGGGCTACATTGGCACGTGATAGGGTCCAATGGAAATGTTACTGGTGCCCGCTCGAGCAAATCGATGAATAACGATTCAAGTGATCAAGTGAAGTGATCAAGTGATTTTTAATCTGATAAATTCTTTAAGTTAGCACCTAACACAGGAAAATGGTGGAAGAGTTTGATTTTTAAAAGAGGAAATAAACTATTTTGTGGTCACTGTAAGTGGCATGCACTGGCTTAATGCTTATGGTTTGATATGAAATTAATATGATGTCAAAATGGGCACAATGATGACCCCACATGTAGCACAGTATTAGAGTAGGGGAAGGCTTAAGCTTAGGTGAATCTTTAGCAAAAAAAAAATGGTTCTGGTTTACAAAACCACTGATTTTATGAGCAATCAGAAAAATCTCAGTCCTTTGAAACCATTTTTTCCTTTTCATTCATTTTATTATTTAGGCATCATGATTTGCAACAATAGGGTTTCAGGCTTACCAAGTCCTCATCCACCAACCACCAGCAAAAGCATCTCCCTACCAATAGACTCACATAAACCATCTTTTTCTGATGAAAATAAATGTTAACTTGGTGCTTAAGGAACCCAGAACAACCACAAGAATAAAAGAATTAAGAAGATATATATGAATTAAACAGATACTGGAAACAATAATTCCGTCTTCAGATGCAATTCACCTACTACACTGACCTTTGCTGCAGTGACTTTCTCTACTTTAAGCAAACTTTTCCAAACTTTTAAGTTCTACAAATAAATCCATGCCATATACAACAATGACACAATTTATTTCTGTCTGGCATGCTAATGTGAAGCAATAATAATTAAGTAATGAGTTATAACAACTTATGACCATTCTATAAATTGCAAAATGTCAATACAGTTCAGAGAATTTACTTGTGAAATTGATGGAATTAAACACTGATCTGTGAAGTAGACAGTATTAATCTTTTAGGCTTTTAAATTTGTAAACTGAGGCACATTAAAATAAAACAGCATGACTAAATCTGATGATCTTTCTATATTTTACTGACAATGTATTTCAGAAGTATACAAAGACTAATCTTCAAAAAGAACAGTAGGAGTTATAGAGATCACCATAAATTAAACTGGGAATGTTAATATACTAATAAGATAAACTCATAACTGTCATAAGTATACATGTAAATACCTATTAATTTTATCATGAATAATAGTGCACTGATAACTAAAACACTTATTGTATATAAAAGTTGAAACATGATATTTGATATCTTTTAGGTGTTTTATTTGTCTGTTGTTGGAACCTTGTAATAATTAATAAATCACTTGATCACTTGATCACTTGACATCCTGTTAATCATCGATTTGCTTGAGTGGGCGCCAGTAACATTTCCCTTTGACCCTATCACATGCCAGTGTAGCCCAATGGCATCTGGTTGCTTCAGGAATATGAAGAGCTTCAAACCATTTGTTCAGGGTCTTGTAATAAGTAATAAGTATTACAAGTAATAAAAGTATTACACGCTTATTCCTGAATCTCAGGGATCAGCCCTGGCAAGATTAAGGGCACCAAAGGGATAGCAGGAATCACACTTTTGTTGACCATATATATGCAAAGCAAACATGCTATATGAAGCACACTCTCTCTGGTCCTGACTTTAAAAAAAAAAGAATTGCCACATCTAACAGTGCTCAGGGGATACTCCTGGCTGTGTTCAGAGATGTAACAGGGTTCTGGGGATCAAACCATGCAAAGCAAGAGCCTATCTGCCCCTAAAAAATACTTTTGTAAGTAATAAGTCTTAGCTATTTTAATTGATAGTCAATAATACATGCAAATAGCAAATTACATTAATCTGGACATTTAGTCTCCAAGGAGGATTACTGATTACCCAGAGAAATGCTTTACACATTTCTGCTCTCAGCTGGTACTGCTTCCTCATTTGTTAACTTGTTATAAATATTTTGTTTTGTTTATTTACTCTACTCATTACTCATTTATTTATTTAAAATATTGTATAACATTCTGGATCCAACTGGATCCCACAGGATGTCAAAAGATCACGTGCCCGCCCACCTACAAGATGATCAGACTTCATCATCAAGACCCTGAACGAACGGTTTGAGAATTTTCATATTCCTGGAGCAAGCAGATGCTATTCGGCTACACTGGCACATGATAGGGTCAAAAGGAAATGTTACTGGCACCCGCTCGAGCAAATCGACTAATAATGGATGTCAAGTGATCAAGAGATTGTATAACATTCTAGTGTCAAGTAGTTTATGGGAGGCTAAATTTTTTTTTGTTTTGCTTTTAGGGTCACACCCGCAATGCTCAGGGGTTACCCCTGGCTCTGCACTCAGGATTCACTCCTGGCTGTGCTCTGGGGACTATATGGGATGCTGGGGATCGAACCTGGGCCGGCATAGGCCGGCGGTGGCAAGACAAGCGCCCTACCGCTGGGCTATCGCTCAGTAACTACCTACCTACCTACACCCACACACACACACACACACACACACACACACAACACGCGCGACACTCATATTTCAAAGGAAAAACATACATTATGTTAAAATTATAATCATTATAGAAGCAGACATACTGATATATGATTTTGCTTGGGTTACCATAGCAAATCATCACGACTTCAATGGTTTAAGCATTAGATTTATTCTTAGTTCCGAAGGCTAAGAAGTCCAAAATTAAATGCTAGCAGGTGAAATCTGCTAGCATTTCACCAAGATTACTGGTGAAATCTCTCTACAAGGCTCGCAGAAGGTAGATTGGTTTAGTTCGTTGGTTATTGTTATATTTTACATAACCTTTACATTGTTTCCATAGAAAAGAAAGTCTTTTGGGTACCTTTCCCTGTTGCGGGACACCTAAAAGCCTAGGCCTCTGAATCTGCCCTGGATTGCCTCCTGCAGGTCACTTCATGGATAGGGGGTAGTCTGAATGTGGCAGTCTTATCTGACCATGTATTCTGTACTGGCTTGTATAAATATTCTCTCATGCTACCACAATCATCGTGGGACTAACTAGATCTTACCAGCATATTTGCCTGGCCACGTAGGATCCCTAAGTAATTAGACCAGAGAGAAATGCTGTTTGCTTCCAAGCAAACAAGCATGGCTCCCTGATATGCTCAAAAGCAACTAAAATACAAAACTACAATGAAGTAGAAGAGACTTGTGAAGGCTTGGAGAAATATTTAACTGGCATTAGTATTAGTCTTTGGTACAGAGACATGCCATCTCAGAAACCCCCTTCTCTACCCTAGAAAGGCATTTCCAGGCAGATCTTGGCTCAAAACATTAGCATATAAAAGAGCCTAGGTGAGGTGCAGGGAGGGATTACCTAAGGGCATTTGACCCTCCCTGCTTTCCATAACAGTGGGAGGTAGGTCTGTGTTGCAGGGGTATAATACTAGCCTGCTTCCTCTCACGCTTTTTTGGGCTCTCTGTGAGCTCCACACCCTTCTTGGGAGTCTTGTCTTCTCCTTTTACAGGGCCTTAACACGTGGTGGCCACCATCTTGGCCTACACATGTCTTGGGTTCTAGCTGGGAATCCTAAGCACAGGGTTTTGCCTATTGCTGACTTGTATGCCTGAACCTGTGATAAGGAAAGCCTTTTAAAACTGCATCGGATTCCTGAGTTTTCATCCATTCCTCGCTGGCTTCGGAGGTAGAAGGGAACTGGCTTCCCGGCACTGTCGGGACCCCGGCAGAACTCCCCAACATTTCCCTCTTCTTAAATTGGCACTAAACCTAAATACTAAGGTTAGAGCCCCTGACTTCAGACTTCTCTAATCCTTAGTTTTGTCCATCAAAGACTCCTTTCCAATATAATCACAGTGGTGGGTTGGATCTTCAATATATGAATTTGGAAGAGATATGCCTGAGTAAATCACACTTATAATGATGATCACCATGCAACAGTTAAATATAGTATGTTAAGTAAATATACAATTTCATGTTCAGTGAGAAGCAATAAAATAATTATTTTTTTAAATTAATATTTTTACTCAAACTCCAAAATATCTGTTTACTTATTTATTTTGGGCTTTGGGCCAGACCTGATGGTGCTCAAGGCTTACTCCTGGCTCTGTGCTCAGGGATCGCTCCTAGTGAGCTCTTGAGACCATAGGTTTGCTAGGGAATGAGCCTGGGTTGGCCCCACCCACGGCCCCACCCACAGTACTGTCTCTACAGCCCTGAGGCAAAAATGGTTATGAAAGAAATTTACTCAGAGGAGAGAAAGTGAGAGATAGTATTCAAGTGAGAACAGGGGCATCTCCAGAGTGTAAAGAGCCTTCCGCAAAGTATTTAAAATAGAAATTTTAAATGTTCACTTTAGAAAACAAAGAAAAATTTCTAATCATGTTCCGAATATCTGCTGATAGCATTTGATCTCTGTATACATGGATGTTTGTTATTTTCTTTTTTTCTAGCAGTGCTGGGAATAGAACCCAGGGCCTTGCACATGCAAGGCAGGTGCTGTAATGCTGAGCCATATCCTGGCCCCTTGCTTTCAGAGTTTTTGTTATTCTTTCCCCCTTCAGAATTGGGACTGTGGGCTTTATTTATTTATTATGTATGACAGTAGAGTACAGTTTATATTTAAGACAATTTAACCAGTTGAACAGTAGAGTTGTTTCAAATTAGTATTTTAGTCTTGATGGGAGCTGGAGTGATAGCACAGGGCATTTGCCTTGCATTTGGCCCCCCTGGGTTCGATCCCCGGCATCCTGTATGGGTTCCTGAGCTCCGCCAGGAGTAATTCCTGAGCCGAAGAGCCAGGAGTAACCCTGAGCATTGCTGGGTGTGAACTGAGTAGTTCCTGAGTGTAAGGCCAGGAGTAACCTTGAGCATTGCCAGGTGTGACCCAAAAAGTTAAAAAAAAAAGAATTTTAGTCTAAAGACAAAGTTTAGTACATAGTTTGAAGGTAAATGAACAGATTCAAACTTAGTATTTTTTTTCTTTTTGGGGTCACCCAGCAATGCTCAGGGGTGACTCCTGGCTCTGCACTCAGGAATTATTCCTGGCGGTGCTTGGGGAACCATATGGGATGCCGGGGATTGAACCCTGGTCAACTACATGCAAGGCAAAAGCCCTACCTGCTGTGCTATCACTCCGGGCCCAAACTTAATATTCTTTTGTTTAAGTAATTTTTTTAAAACACTTAAGGCACTTGCCTTTTCTCTTTTCTAGATTGGTCCCTAGCACCACATAAGGCCCCATAGCACTGCTAGAGTGACTCCTAGCCTTAGAGCCAGAAGTAAACCCTAAACACAGCTGAGTGCAACCCAAATCCTCCCAAAGTGATAAACAAAAAAAAACCCTTAAGTTACATGGTTACAGTATGGTTTTGTACATATAAATCATATAAATACATAGTTAATATTTATGGTTTTAGTGTAGAGTTAACTGCACTTTTTAAGTCTCTTTTTGAGACTCGCAGACATGGGGCAGAGCTGCTCTGGCTCTCCCTGTAACCAGTCGCTCAAGCGCCTGGGAGGGATGGTGTGTTCTAGCCCTGGCCCACCACCCAGGCACCTTGCAACAGCCGACCCCCCCCCGAGGGCCTCCATTTTCCACACCGGACCTTCTCCTCGCGACCTCCACCCAGCAACCAGCCTATCAGCCCGGCTCACTCAGCGGTTCACAATAAATCTGGACTTAGAGATGTCTACAAGACATGCTACCTCGCAGAGCCTGGCAAGCTACCCGTGTTGTATTCAGAATAGCCAATACCAGTAAAATTATAGACCTCATTCCGAAATGGATTGAGGCTCTTTATGTTCCTGGGCAAGCAGATGCCTTGGGCTCTACTAGCATGAGACAGGACATATGGAGATGTTACTGGGGCCCGCGGAAATCGATGATGAACGGGAAGACAGTGATACAGTGATAACTGCACTTCCACCACCTCCATCAAACTTATTTTAAAGTGTTCCAGTATAATTTGCATAAGCCAGATTTTAATTATATAGCTATTATGAGAATTTGTCTTTCACAGATTTGATAAATTTTAAATCACCCATGGATTTGGTAGTTAAAATTTCTATAATTTGGGCCGGAGCGATAATCCAGCAGGTAGGGCATTTGCCTTGCATGCGGCCAGCCAGTGCCAGTCCGGTTTGATCCCCGGCATCCCATATGGTCCCCCGAGCACCGCCAGGAGTAATTCCTGAGTGCAGAGCCAGGAGAAACCCCTGAGCATTGCCGGGTGTGACCCCCCAAAAAATTCTATAATTTAGTGAATCTAAATGTTACTGGTGCCCGCTCGAGCAAATCGATGAATAACAGGTTGTCAAATGATCAAGTGATATGTTTATTTAAAGTATTCAGGAGCCAGACATTTTCCACATCCGAACTTCCCTCTCATCAGAACTCTACCCAGCAGACCAGCCTATTACAGCCCAGGTCACGAGGCCGCTTGCGGCGCGCGGTTCATCAATAAATGCTGGATTTAGAGACTAGTATGCTACCTGCACGGCAGAGCCTGGCAAGCTACCCGTGTCGTATTTGATATGCCAAATACCAGTAACAATTATAGACCTCATTCCCATGACCTGATGGAATGGTTTGAGGCTCTTTATATTCCTGGAGCAAGCAGGTGCCCTTGGGCTCTATTGCATGAGACAGGACATATGGAGATGTTACTGGTGCCCGCTAGAGCAAATCGATGATGAACGGGAAAACAGTGATACAGTGATGTTCAGTAATGATAAAAGTGAAATTTGTAGCTCTAGATATTAATAATAGAGATAACTTGCAAAAATGATGGATTCTTTCAACATTATTATTTTCTAGATTTTATGTCTTTTAATATAAGGAACTTTTTTATAAGTTGGGAGTAAAATGTGATAAAAATCATATAGTAAAATCAGATAAAGTCGGGCTGTAGAGATAGTACAATGGGAAGGGCTCTTGCCTTGCTTTTTGCCTGAGTCAGGTTCACCCCTGGCACCTCATACAGCCCCCAAGTCAGGCCAGAGATCATCCCTGAGTCCAGAGACAGGAGGATTCCTTGAGCGTGACTGACAGTGGCCCTCAAATAAAACAAAATCAAGCTGGAATGCACACAGCATTCATTCATCAGGTTGCCTTGTTTCTGAATTTCATTAATTTTTTTTCTGCTTTCCTTAATTTTTGATTGAACCTACTATGTAATTATATATGTAAAATAAATGAGCAACCTAAATTACAATGGAAAATTGTGTTAGAAAGAGGTGTGTAGGGGCTGGAGCGATAGCCCAGCGGGTAGGGTGTTTGCCTTGCACGCGCCGGCCTGTGCCAGCCTGGGTTTGATCCCCGGCATCCCATATGGTCCCCGAGCACTGCCAGGAGTAATTCCTGAGTGCAGAGCCAGGAGTAACCCCTGAGTATCGCCGCTGGGTGTGACCCAAAAAGCAAAAAAAAAAAAAAAAAAAAAAGAAAGAGGTGTGTAAAGAAAAAATATTATTTATTCTAAATAGGTATAAATGTCAGTGCTGAAACTCCTGGAATTATGTTACCCCAGTGTGGATAGGCCACATACAGCCCTGAGAAGCTTGAAAAATTAGGCTTTGAATTCTTTGACATTTAACAGGTGATCACTGAGTTATTTTTATTCTGAAAAATGTTACCATAACTGCTGAACTGCTCACCATTAGTTGAAGGCATGTTTTCTGTTTAACCTCGACATTCTTTGATATTCTCCTAAAAGTCATAATTATGGGGGAAATAAGTTTCCTATATTCTTATTAGAGGCAGACATAGAAATGTTAGAATGAAATAGATAATTCTAAAAAAAATCTCCTAATAAAGATTTTTTAATACTTCAATTAAGTCAAATCACTTTCAGTGTAGAAGATAAATTCCTCATTGCTTGGAAACTTTATTTGGGCAGTTTTTTAAAAAGCACTTAAAGATCAAGGCAGGTCTCAACACTAATGTACATAAAATAAGCAGATTTTTAAATAATTTTTTCAGAGGTAGTTAGTAAAGAAAGCTATTTTCCCCTAGCTGTTTCCACTCATGACAACAAAATTTCTTGTTGCCATAAACTTCCAGTACATTTTTTTACACACAGTGTGGGCTCAGTAAATGTTGCTGACTAAATTGCATTAAGGATTGAAGTGAAGTGTTGTGATTATTTTCATTTGGTTGCCATAGAAACTGTAGGAAAACCTTTTGTTGAAGTGAAACTTTTCTGATTATCTCCCCAGGTAGATGAAAACCTGAGGAGTAGGAAGGAAAATCTGGCTGAACCCACGCTGAGAAGTCCTTCACCAACCCCTGACAATACTGCATTATAATGAACTATTTTATGTTTCTACTCTACGACTTCCTAATTCGATTATAGATTTCTGTAGGAGAAAAATATATTTTTATTGTGTATCTGGAAGCAATGGTTTACACAGTTTCTTCTCCAAAGGCTGCAAATAGGTGGTATTGTTTCCATGCTACAGAAGGCTTTTAAAAGCATGCCACGAAATAGTCCAAGCTTTGTTGATATCAGTAATCTTGGAGCCCTGGCCCTGCCCTTTGTTCATCCCATTACTCGTCTTCCTTTTGGTTCAATACAATCAGCATTTAAAAAATAAAATATGCACCACCACTATCTCAACCCCTGAAATAGTAAATTTTGAGTTTATAAACAATCCTCAAAATTAGTGAGTTAGGCTTTTGAGTTTATCTTTACTGATCTACTTTTTTAAACTGAAGCTAATATAGTTTTGAAAAATATCATAATATCTCAACTTTATTTTCACTTATTAGGTAAGATTTCTAGACATTTTTGAGATTTCTTGGTTATATCATAATCAGTTATTTGTAAACCAACATATACGTGTATATTAAAACATTTTTTAAAAAATATTACATATAATTACCTTGGATCTAATAAATCCAAATCCCTAACAATGGAGACACTAAATAATATTAAAAGGATATAAACAAAGCTTGATTCCTTTATCTCTGAAGAATGACCACGATTATTATGTGTAAATTTGTTAATATTTATTTTGTACTTGGTTTGTGGATTTATTATGTTTTTACCCTTTTGAAATTTGTCTTTCAGTTTCCAAAGTGTCTGGATTAATTTTTATTGTTCTTGAAATTACATATTCACTGTGATTTACAAAGCTATCAGTAATAGTTTCACACACTGTTCAGATCCCAAACATACCACATTGTCAACATCCGTCTACCAATGCCCTAAAATTCCTTCCTTCCCAGTCTGCTACTAAGCAAAACCTTTTTCATTTCTTGTTAATTTTCTTATTATGGATGATACTAGTGTTCACTCCTGAGGTTTTAATATACACAACTACCTCATTTCATATCACTGAAATGTCCAAGGTCAGTGCTTTATGCAATCCCCAGTTCCCTACCTCTACCCCGTTCCCCCAGCTTACCTCTTCTCATTTCCATAATATAGGGCCAAGGGTTTAATATCAGTTGATACCATCCATTCACTTGCTTTGTTACTCTATACCCTCAATACAATTTTTATAAATATTTCCAAGCTGTACTATTAGGATTTTCCAGGTACATAACCTCAAGTATTCTTGGTGATTTTTCATTTTATCATTTTGTAGTTTTTATTTATTATATGATATTTATCTTTCTACTTGGTGCATAATATTTTTTCTGTTTTCTAATTTAGGAACCTATAGACAGATATCCAGTGGTAGCAAAAAGCAAGGTGAACCTAAGACAAATTGGTAAAAAGTGATAATAAGTTTTTTAAAATTATTTTTGGGTCATACCCGGCAATGCTCAGGGGTTTCTCCTGGCTCTGCACTCAGGAATTACTCCTGGCCATGATCGGGGGACCATATGGGTGCCGGGGACCTTATGCGTGCAAGGCAAATGCCCTACCCGCTGGGCTATCGCTCCGGCCCCAAAAGTTATAATAAGTATCCTGTTATTTCTACCCAATGCTTAGAGAATTTTGTTTTGGTAAAATTATTAACAAGCGCTAACCAGGATAAAACTTCAATTACTGCACACTGAAAAAAAAGTTCAAATCTTAGCTATATGCTAATATCTTAATGTGGGTTGCAAGGAAGTAGCAAAAAAAAATTCAAGTTTATGTGGTTTTCCTGTGAAATGATCACAGGATCATCTAAAAAATGTGACACCTGAATGAACATAAACTAAGAAAATGGGTAGATTATGAAGCAAGTTCTTACTGTAGACCTCTGGAATGTAACCCAATGGAAAACTCTGAGAGCTGGTCTGGGACATGTTTTGCTATATGAAATGGAGAAAGCTTCTTTCATTATCTACCAATTCTAACCAGGTATTATTTGACTTTTTTTCTGGGTCCATTCATTCTCCAGCAATTCTAGCTCTTCTTGTGAAAGTAGAGTGAACTCAACTAGAAAAAAATCCACAGCGCTGCCTGCTAACAACACTGGCAACCTGAGGGGCAGGAATGACGGTTGAAATTATAACCACCATTTCTGTAATACCTGAATATCATGCTCAATCTCTCAGAAATTGCATATCCCTTTCCTCTAAATATTAAAATCTTCACTGTCACTGTATCACTGTCTTCCCGTTGATGATTTGCTCAAGCGGGCCCCAGTAACATCTCCATATGTCCTGTCTCATGCTAGTAGAGCCCAAGGGCATCTGCTTGCTCCAGGAACATAAAGAGCCTCAAACCATTCCAGAATGAGGTCTATAATTGTTACAGGTATTTGGCATATAAATACAACACGGGTAGCTTGCCAGGCTCTGCCGTGCAGGTAGCATACTCTTGTAGTCATCTCTAAGTCCAGCATTTATTGATGAACCAAGCGAGCTGGGGTGTGATAGGCTGGTCTGCTGGGTGGAGTTCTGACAAGAGAGAAGTCCGGATGTGGAAAATGGAGGCCTTCATGGAGTGGGGGGTCATCTAGCTTGTTGCAAGGCTCTGCTGGAGTGGCGGGCTAGGGCTAGAACCCGCCATCCCTCCTGGGTGCCTCGTGAGCAGCTGGGCACAGGGAGAGCAAGTAGCAGCTCTGCCCCATGTCTGTCTCTGGATCAGCATACCTGGGCCGGATTAAAAAGACTACAGCAGGGTGAATCTCGATGAGCCAGCTGTGATAGGCTGGTCTGCTGGGTGGAGTTCTGACGAGAGAGAAGTCCGGATGTGGAAAACGGAGGCCCTCATGGAGTGTGGGGTCATCTGGCTTGTTGCAAGGCTCTGCAGGGGTGGCAGGCCAGGGCTCAAACCTGCCATCCCTCCTGGGCTCCTCGTGAGCGGCTGGGCACAGGGAGAGCAAGTAGCAGATCTGCCCCATGTCTGTCTTGCTTTTATTATTCTCATAAAACTAGTATTTTCATTGAGACTTGTTATAATTTGCTTGGAAATTCAACTTATAGCTAAGTAAAAATAAAAGTAAGCATAACTGGGATGAACACAGAGCCATGGCAGAGCCTGGCAAGCTACCCATAGTGCATTCTATATGACAAACACAGTAACAATAATGGACCTCATTCCCAACTAATGGAGACATTACTAACGCCTGCTCAAGCACATCAATGAACAACGGGAAGACAAGTGACAAGTGACAATTATTGTAAATTATGTGCATCTTGTACCCGATTGTCAGGGAATACTGGATGCCCTGACAAAAATCTGGGAGCAGGGTCAGGGGATCCCCTTCTGCTCCAAGGGATCTGCAACTGGCAGACGGAGAAAGATGCGAGAATCCAGCAAAATTTCAAGCGGCTTTACTCACACTTGTTCGGGTACACAATACAACAATAGGAAAACCCCAGATTTTGGGTTTCAGGCTGGACCCTGGCCAGGTGTAGGTTTAGAATCCTAGGCCCAAATGGCCACCACCACGTGGTTGGTCCAACAGGAAGGAGAACAGAGATGTGAAGGGAGAGGCAGAAGATGAAAAGGTAAAAGGGAAAGAGAGAAAAAGACAAAAAGGGTACAGCTTTTATACCTTTTCAAGTCAGACAGCCCACACCAACAGGAAGCAGTTAGGGTCAAATCTCCCTCAGGTAACTGTTGCAGGACTCCTAAGGGCCGCTGCATCTGCTCTGGATTGCCTCCCGAAAATCACTCCGTAGATAAGGGGGTAGTCTAAATGTGGCAGTTTATCTGACCATGTATGCTGTACTAGCTGGTATAAATATTCTCCCATGCTATCACAATCATCCATCGTGGGACTAGCTAGATCTTACCAGCATATTAGCCTGGCCACGTAAGGACACCTAAGTAATTAGACCAGAGAGAAATGCTGTTTGCTTCCAAACAAACAAGCATGGCTCCCTGATAAAATATAAAACTACAATGAAGTAGAGGAGACTTGTGAAGGCTTGGAGAAATATTTAACTGGCATTGATGTTGGTCCTTGGTATAGTGACATGCCATCTCAGAAACTCCCTTCTCTACATTTCAAAGGCCTTCCCGGCTCAAAACATTAGCACAGTAAAGGCCCTAGGTGAAATGCAGGGAGGGGTTACCTGAGGGCATTGGACCCTCCCCTGCTTTCCGTAACAATGGGAGGAAGGTCTGAGTTGCAGGGGGGGTATAAACTTGCCGGTTCCGCTCTCCCAGGCTTCTTCTTCCCGGTGGGATCTCGCCTTGTGAGCGTTTATTCCCCTTGGAAGTTTCACACGTGGTGGTCGCCATCTTGGCCTACACGTGGCTGGGGTTCTAGCCTGGAATCCTAAGCATCGGGTTTTTCCTTTTGCTGATTTGTATGCCTGAACCTGTGATAAGTAAAGTCTTTTAAAACCGCATCGGATTCCTGAGTGTTCATCCATTCCTCGCCTGCTTCGGAGGTAGAAGGGAACTTCGCTTCCCGGCACTGTCGGGGACCCCGCGGAGCGCCCCGACAGGTAACTTCTTGTGTACCTCACCTAGGTCCATTGAAATGTAAATGTTGCCCAGTCAATTCTGTGTGTTCTTGGTAGATGGAGGAGGGGCATCTGAGATGAGCTGTATCTCAGAATGCAAAGGCATGCATCTGTACCAATGGGTATTCTACATTCAAGTTTATATTTCTTCAAACCTTCACAAGATTTTTTGTCTTTACTTCATAGTTGTTTTGTTTATTATCCTTTGGACTTATTAGAGAGCTTGCTTGGAGGCAAACAGCATTTCTCTCTGGTCTAATTACTTAGAGATCCAACGTGGCCAGGTAAATATACTGGTAAGACTATATTTAGTCCCACGATGATTGTGGCAGCATGAGAGAAAATACTTATACCAACTAACGTAGAATACATGATAAGATATACTGCCACGTATCAAACTGTCTGCTGCCCCTAATCTACAAAGTGGTCTGCAGGAGGCAACTCCAGGCAAGATGCAGAGGCTCTGGGCAACAATGTACTACAACATTTGATGGTGTTTTTTACAAATTTATTGGAAAGTGTAAAACAAGACTGCTAAATTATTTAGCTGCATTCTGTCTTTACAGAATCACTTCTTTTGTTTTTTTATGTCTGTATTCTCATTGCAGATGGCCGCTAAAGGTTTTCCCACCCTGACCATGATTGTGAGTCATCATACAGTGTTATTAATATCTGGCATTCAAGATCTTTAATCTCATCAAATACTGATTGTTTAATTTCCAGTTAAAATTCCCTGCATAAGTACTCTGTTGTGTCCCTTTAAGAGATTCAAGAGATCCCTTAAAGGGATGGCTTGTACTTCTTAAAGTGATGGACAATATCCAAATTATGGGGGACATAAAAGAGTTGGAAAAGCAGTTGAGTTGTCAGTTAAGACTGGGTTCTCAGCCTAGCTAGCAGGAGTGAGCAGAGAGTCTGGAAGGATCGAGAGTTAAAAGAACAGAGAGAAGGGTTGGCTGAGCTTGCCGAAGGGCAGAAAAAGGAAATAGGTGAAGAAAGGCTTAAAGGGAGATCAGAGCCTCTGAACTGGTTCAGTATCTGATACTGTCAGTTAGTTAGCAACACAGTTATAAACTTACAGTATACCATCTACCACTTTTCTCCATTCTTCCCTTTGCCCTAGGAGACTGGTGTGTATGTGTGACATCAAAAATCCTCTGCCACAGCTGCTTGAGTTCTTCCCTGGCAGAGAATTTTCAGCACATTATTGTTGAAGAAAAGAGGGGTCAGGATCACCTTTATTCTGGGTCTGACCCTACTGGTCACAAGTAGGTGATCACCAGTACTGGACATCAATAGTTGTGCCCTGCCCCTCCTCAGAGGCCTTCAGAGTTCACTGAGCTCTTTTAAGTTCCAGTTCTAAAGAGTATTTTCTCCTTTCTAACTTCAAGCTAAAGGCTAGGAAGTTCTTATCCCCACTATAATAAACTCTAAATAGAGTTTTACCTATTCCAGAGGATACTTTAATGGGCGCCGCCATTTTCCACATTGGACTTCCCTCTCATCAGAACTCCACCCAGCCGACCAGCCCATCACAGCCCTGCTCGCGCGCATAGCGGCCATGCGGTTCATCAATAAAGGCTTTATTTGGAGGTGTTTATAGAGTATGCCTCCCATACGGCAAGCCTAGCAAGCTGCTCGTGTTGTATTTGATATGCCAAATGCCAGTAACAATTATATTAGATCATTCTCATGACCTAATATAATGGTTTGAGGCTCTTTATGTTCCTGTACCAAGCCGATGCCCTTGGCTCTACAGCATGTGACAGGACATATTGAGATATTACTGGTGCCCGCTCTAGCAAATAGATGATTAACGGGAAGATCGTGATCATGATCGTGACTTTAATTAGTTCTCTCAATTAAATTATCAGATTTCCAAATTTGAAATCTGGAAAAATCTTAGATTTCCAAATTTGAAATACTGCCAGGCTGGTATAACCACTTGTGAATATTTTTCTTCTTTAATTTTCTCTTTTATCACCATTTTATCAATCTTAAAAACAAACATCTCTCAGATATCTTCTCCTCCCTATTTATTTTAGATTGCCAGTCAATGGAGTTAATTTATTTATATATTCTGAACATAAACTTACTTTCCTTAATCCTTACCATTTCCTTAATCCTTACCATTACCTTTCCTAATCCTTACCATTACCTTTCCTAATCCTTACCATTTTTTTTTTTGCTTTTTTAGTGTCACACCAGGCAATGCTCAGGGTTTACTCCTGGCTCTGCACTCAGGAATTACTCCTGGTGTTGCTTGGGGGACCATATGGAATGCCAGGGATCAAAACCCAGTCGGCTGCATGCAAAGTAAATGCCCTTTCACTGTACTATTGCTCCTGCCTCTTTTTTATAAAAAATATTAACAATTAGGAGGGAGGTATTGGGGAGAAATATCAGATCAAACGTGGCATAGGACAGTGGTGAAGAATCATAGACAGTTTGGTGGTAGTTTGCTGTAATTTTGTACATCAATACCATAGTGTTAACACTATTATAACCATATCACCTAAACTATAATCAAATTTTTAAGAGAATAAAAGCAATGTTAGTATTAATCTAGACAAAATATTATAAAGTACCTAACATTTCATGAGATATGAAAAGTATTACAATTCAATTTTAATGTTTGTGAAATATAAACTCAAATCCTTAAGGACACTTGTTGTATAACTGAAAGAAATTTAAAAAAGGTCTTGCTTAAGTTTTAGTATGTATCTGATGTTTTAGTATTCTTTCAAAGAAATAAATTTGCAGGCACACCCTACTTAATTGAGGAATAAAAGAAAACCAAGCTATGATCTATTAGTTCACACACAATAATCATTCTGTCATGACCCATTCCAGGGTTGTGCTTTACCGTGTCCTAAACCTTTCAGCTATTTGGGTTGTCAAATCTCAAACTCCTGTTTATCACTTCCTACTTAGAGTCTCCTCTTATTTCTTTTTTTTTTTTTTTTTTTTTGCTTTTTTGGGTCACACTCGGCAATGCTCAGGGGTTTCTCCTGGCTCTGCACTCAGGAATCACTCCTGGCGGTGCTCGGGGGACCATATGGGATGCTGGGGATTGAACCCCGGTCGGCATGGGCCAGCCGCGTGCAAGGCAAATGCCCTACCCACTGGGCTATCGCTCCGGCCCCTCCTCTTATTTCTATCAAGAAATATCCAACTGCCAATTCAAATAATTTTCTTCCGTGTACACAGAACTTCAAGCAACTATGTATAAATCCTAATAATGTTATCTTAGTTTACCTGACAGGTGACCCATGGGTGCTTCCAACCTAGAGAGGGAAAATAGGCAGTTGTATTTTAGTATGTCTCTTGGACATCTAATGAGAAAACAAGACTTAGGGGCCATTATCATGAAAATGTCTTCTTCGTTAGTTAGAAAAAAAGACAACTCTTAGGAGACATTCCAGTAAGGACAAGGTATCCCTTTTCTGGTGCCTCAAGAAGGAAAAGCATGTTACAGCTATCTTGTAATTCCTGCTGCAAATCCCATAGTGAGGAGCACAGCATAACTGTGCAACTATGTACACTGCATATTCTCTTTGATCTGCACAGCACAGAATCAGATTTCCTTTCTCTGGATGGAACGTTCTTCTGCCCTCTCTGCAGCAGACTACAAATCCAAAACTCTGGATTTTGAGGAGCAAAAAAATTCCAAGTGAATGCAATGTAGAAATACACTAATGCCTGATTTTATTCCTAGCTACCCTGAGATCATGAACTATCAAACATTCTATGTGCATTGTCTTTAGGGGTCCATTGATAGAACAAGATTCCAAAGTAAAACAATGGAACAGTTGCAGAAACAAAATACAAGCATCTTTTATTCAGTGCATGAATAAAGGTGACTCTTTCAGACCTAATTAGAGAGTCCGGATGAGCCACCCTAAAATTGAAATGTTATCTCAGCCTAATTGTAACTATATTCACAAAAGCAGTGACAATATAGTTGCCTAATGAATATTTTATATTAAGTCTCAGTCAATTAAAATTTTTGATAGTACATGAAAACTTTCACTGCCTATTCAGGATTTTAGTCTTTATCAATTTTAAATGGAATTTTAATATCTTTGTATTTTGTGAGCATGATACATGAAAGCTTTCAATGCTAAACTTTAAAATACATGCAATATTCAGCTGCAAAAATTTTATTGGATGGTACTTATGATTTTAGACATAAAATGCAAACTATTCTGATCATTCTCTTTTCCTACTAAAATTTTAATGTGTTGTGTCATGTGTTTCCAGTGGTGAGTCCCTAATTTCCTAATCAAGAATTGTATTTGGATAAACTTTGACAGGAAGTCTTAAAGTTTTATGCTTTTCTTTATTAAAATATTTAAACTGAGCTCAACCTTTTAGAAAGTCTGTATGTAAAGGAAAGCAGTCAGACCAAACAAATTGAATTATGAATTATGCATATCCTATAATTAAAGGTGACAGAACATTAGAAAGAAACGTGTTATAACATGTTTTTGTCAAAAAATTTCAATCAACATAGTGATATACATGGTTGTATTGCTTGCTATTTATTTTTAACTTTACTTTCAAATGTTTACTCTGTTGGTTTCTAAACTTAGTTGATCTCATTATTCTTGTATGTTCCCAAAGTAAAGAGCAAAAATAAGATATTTCTTAGTTTTAGTCTTAAAATTGGCACGCATTTTCTTTGCAATGAAGGTACTTCATTATATGAAAAGAATCAAACAAATTTGAGGTAATAGTTTCTTCCTATAGCCCAGTATACTGTAACAAACTACCTTGAATTTTGGTGACAAAAACAATATTTTTATATCTAAAAGTTTGAGAAAGCAGGAATTTAAGTAGTTGGGGCCAAAACCTGGCGCTTATTCCATGTGGTATTTATTCTGACCATATTCAGTTGGCTCTTCAGTTGTCTTGATCATCCAAGACAGATTCCTTCTTATCCATGCTGTCTTGGGAATCCTGGAGAAAATCTTTCTCCTTCAGTCTTGGACTTTTTCTCTGTTTTGTGTTTGTTTGGTGCTGTTTGGAATCAAACCAAGGGCTTCACATATGCAAGTTAAGTGCTCTGTAATTTAGACACTTTTTTTTTTTTTTTGCTTTTTGGGTCACACCCAGCGATGCTCAGGGGTTACTCCTGGATCTGCACTCAGGAATTACTCCTGGTGGAGTTCGGGAACCATATGGGATGCCGGGGATCGAACCCGGGCTGGCCTGTGCCGGCTGCGTGCAAGGCAAATACCCTACCCGCTGGGCTATCGCTCCGCCCCAATTTAGACACTTCTTAGTCCCTTTATTTGGTCTTCCATCAGGAGAGTCTAAGTTCTTACACAGTAAGTGAGGGATTTAAAAGTTTTTTTTAAAAGAATTGCAGAGTGAGGACTAAGTCCCCAAACTGCCAGTATAGCCCAAAAGTAAGTGGGGGCAGGGTGGGTGGGGGAAAGGTGCTCTTTTTAGTCTTCTTAAAGTCTAGGCCTGGAGCTGGCATAGTTACATTTTAATCATTTTACTTAACAGTCACATGGAAGTACCACATTCAATGTGGTAAAACTAGAATCTATCTCTTAATACTAAATACTCTAAATACTAAACAGTTTATGTCTGTCTTGAGCCCATCAGAGCATTGCAGTACAGTTAATGATGTCAGTGATAGCATCTGTATTTTCTACTTAAGTTAGTTTTATTTGGGCTCTGCAGCTAAGCATAGATCACTTGATCACTTGACATCCCGTTATTCGTCGATTTGCTCGAGCGGGCACCAGTAACATTTCCATTTGACCCTATCACGTGCCAGTGTAGCGCAATGGCATCTGGTGACTTCAGGAATTCAAAGAGCCTCAAACCGTTCATTCAGGTCAAGCATAGATAAAATGGGAATAATTTTGGATACGTTTAATAGTCAAGGAGTCACTTTTAAAGAGAGACTTAATATTATAAACTTCTACCTAAATCTCTAGAAAATTCTTAAAAGCAAATTCCAGAAACTTTTCTCTGCATTATGATTCCTGAAAATCTTTACTAATGTAAAGATGTTTAGTTCAGGTAACTCTACCTGGGACTTCTGTCATAGAGAAAGAGTCACAACCTCTATTCCGGGTCAAGGAAATCAGCCCACCTCCTGCATGGTCAGATAACTCTCAACTTTGAAGTTATTCTTCTTATTTCTGGAATTTATAAGTTCTTTTTATATTTTTTACAAGCCAAGGCTTTAAAAATTGGTTTTATTTGAACCCTTTAATCAAGCTGGGATTGATAAATATAAAAGGAGTCAGCACTGACTAATGCAATATTGGCTTCTTTTTCCCTATTTACATGACATTTGTCTAGTAGCAATGGTAGCAAAATAATTTTAAAAGATATTTCCCAAATTCTGCCGCCTCCTTTCTAGAGAAACAAGTGCAGAATAATTAATAAAATAACTCATCAATAGTATAGTGCTTTTATTGATTAAAATCAAATGAATAAAATAGTTTCAGTAATGTTGTTTATCTGTGGCAATTAGAGGGGAGTAAATGAGCTCAATAGAATAATAAATGTTAAAATTAGATTGATCTTTTCCTTCCTTAATAGCATATCGAATTTCTTGAATCCCAGAGCACATGTAAACCACTTTTATCTTTTGTTTTTGTTTTCTCCTATTTTCCTTCCTTCCAAACAACCAAAGAGCATCATATATAAAATATACCTCCTCAAAAGATACCAGGGGGCCGGAGCGATAGCCCAGTGGTAGGGCATTTGCCTTGCACGCAGCCGGCCTGTGCCGGCCCAGGTTCGATCCCCGGCATCCCATATGGTCCCCCAAGCACCGCCAGGAGTAATTCCTGAGTGCAGAGCCAGGAGTAACCCCTGAGCGCCTCTGGGTGTGACCCAAAAAGCAAAATAAAATATATATCAGGGTGTTAGGATGGTTACCTTTATCAAATAATTTTAATTGGATAATTTGTACTAGAATGAATGAATAAAATGAATTGGGACTTGTATATAGTGAAGTTTTATATCTGCATGCACTAAACTCTAGTGAGCAAAACAAGTTCTGAAAATAGATTATTTTTTATTGTGATCAATTTTTAAGTACCTTTTCCTGTAGCTTCAACTTTCTGTCCTTCATTGAGCAAATGACTTTTACCTTAGGTGAATATTATTGTCTCTTACACATTGCCATTCAAATGAGTGTCTGATATATGATGAATGCGAGTGGACATTAAGTTCTAATTAATTAACTGTATTACTGTCCTCCCGTTCATGATCGATTTGCTCGAGTGGGCACCAGTAACATCTCCATATGACCTGTCTCATGCAAGTAGAGCCCAAGGGCACCTGCTTGCTCCAGGAACATAAAGAGCCTCAAACCATTCCATCAGGTCATGGGAATGAGGTTTATAATCGTTACTGGCATCTGGCATATCAAATACGACACGAGTAGCTTGCCATGCTCAGCCGTCCGGGTAGCATACTCTTGTAGTCATCTCAAAATCCAGCATTTATTGATGAACCGCGCGGCTGCTTTCTGCTGCGCAAGACGGGCTGTGATAGGCTGGTCTGCTGGGTGGAGTTCTGACGAGGGGGAAGGCCGGATGTGGAAAATGGAGGTCCTCATGGAGTGGGGGGTCAACTACTTGTTGTGAGGCTCTGCTGTGTGGCAGGCTAGGGCTAGAACCCACCATCCCTCCTGGGCGCCTTGTGAGCGGCTGGGCACAGGGAGAGCCAGTAGCAGCTCTGCTCCATGTCTGTGAGTCTCTGGATCAGCATACCTGGGCTGGATTAATAACCCCTGTGCATTGCTGGGTATGTCCCAAAAAGCAAAAAAAAAAAAAAGTGTTGCCTGAGGTGGGGATAAAGTCCATCCTTTCCATTAGTCACAAGACTGGCTTTCTTTTTTAAATTTTTTATTATACCACCGTGAAACATACAATTACAAAGGTGATCATAATTGGTTCTTGGTAATACAGTATACCAGCACCCATCCCTCCACCAGTGCCCCATTTCCACCACCAATGTACCCCACCCCCTCCGCCCACCCCCAGGCTGCCTTAATAGCAGACAGCCCCATTTCCACTCTTTCTCTCTCTGTCTCTCTCTCTGTCTCTGCATCTCTCTCCCTCTTATTTTACACATTGTGGCTAGCCCTACAGATATTTAGAGTTTATCACTTAAGTCTCTTTGTGTATATTCAATGGTGAGTTTTAATCTGCCATTACCATTTCCCACATTTAGTAAAACACTGGTATCTATTTATGTCCTGTTAATGAATGCAGTCATCTATATCTGTCCTTTTCCTTCTGACTAATTTCACTCAGCATGATAGTCTCCATGTCCATCTGTTTGCAGGTAAATTTTATAATTTCATCTTTTCTGACAGCCGCATAGTATTCCATAGTGTAGATGAACCACAGTTTCTTTAGCTAGCCCTCTGGTCTCGGGCATTTAGGTTGTTTCCAGATTCTAGCTATAGTGAATAGCGCAGAGATGAATAAAAAGTACAGATAGTATTTCTGCTATGCGTTTTCCGGTCTCTCGGGTATATTCCCAGGAGTGCTATTGCTGGATCAAATGGGAGCCCGATATCTAGTTTTCGGGGGAATGCCCATATTGTTTTCCCAAAAGGGCTGGACCAGTCGGGCACTACCACCAACAGTGGATCAGAGTCCATTTTTCCCCACATCCAAGCCAGCACCGGTTGTTCTTGCTGTTTTGGATGTGTGCCAGTCTTTGTGGTGTGAGATGGTACCTCATTGTTTTGATTTGCATCTCCCTGATGATTAAAGATGAAGCACTTTTTCATATGCCTTTTGGCCATTCAAATTTCTTCTTTTTGGAAGCTTCTGTTCATTTCTTCTCCCCATTTTTTGATGGGGTTGGCTGTTTTTTCTTGTGAAGGGCTACCAGTGCTTGATATATCCTGGATATTAACCCCTTGTCAGATGGGTATTGGGTGAATATCCTTTCCCAAACTGTGGATTGTCTTTGTATCTTGGTCACCGTTTCTTTTAAGGTGCAGAAGCTTTTTAGTTTTATATAATCCCATTTGTTTATCTTTGCTTCCATTTGTTTGGTCAGTGGTGTGTCGTGTTTAAAGATACTTTTTAGTTTCGATGTCATAGAGCGTTTCTCCTATGTTTTCTTCGATGTACCTTATAGATTCATGTCTGATGTTGAGATCTTGAATCCATTTTGATCTGACTTTTGTGCATGGCGTTAGAAGGAGGTCTAAGTTCATTTTTTAACATGTAGCTGCCCAGTTTTCCCAGCATCATTTGTTGAAGAGGCTTTCTTTGCTCCACTTAATATTTTTTGCTCCTTTATCGAAGATTAAGTGGTTGTATATTTGAGAATGTGTTTCAGGATACTCAGTTCTATTCCATAGGTCTACAGGTCTGTCTCTATACCAATACCACACTGTCTTAATTACAACTGCTCTGTAGTAGAGCTTGGGGTTGGGGAAAGTGATACCTCCCATCTTCTTTTTCCCAAGGATTGCTTTAGCTATGCATGGAGTTTTATTATTCCATACAAATTTCAGGGAGTGTTTGTTCAATTTCTTTGAAGAACATCATGGGTATCTTTACAGGGACCGCATTGAATCTGTATAAAGCTCTAGGGAGTATTACCATTTTGATAATGTTAATCCTTCCGATCCATGAGCAGGGAATATGTCTCCATTTCCTCAGGTCTTCTTTTATTTCCTGAAGTAACGTTTTGTAGTTTTCTTTGTAGAGATCCTTTACATTCTTTGTCAAACTGATTCCTAGGTATTTGATTTTCTGCAGCGCAATTGTGAACGGGATAGTTTCTTTAATGTCCCTTTCTTCTCTTTCGCTGTTTGCATATAGGAAGGCCATTTACTTTTGGGTTTTGATTTTGTACCCTGCTACTCTGCTATAGGAATGTATTATTTCTAGGAGCCTCTTGGTAGAGAGTTTTGGGTTTTCCAGGTATAATATCATGTCATCTGCAAATAGTGATAACTTGGCTTCTTCCCTTCCTATCTGGATGCCCTTAATGTCTTTTTCTTCCCTGATTGCTATGGCAAGTACTTCCAGTACTATATTGAATAGAAGTGGTGAGAGTGGGAAGCCTTGTCTTGTCCCTGATCTTAAGGGGAAGGCTTTCAGTTTTTCCCCCATTGAGAATGATGCTCGCTGTGGGCTTGTAGTAGATGGCCTGGATTATCTTGAGGAAGTTTCCTTCAATCCCCATTTTATGGAGAGCTTTCATCATGAACGGGTGTTGAATCTTGTCAAATGCCTTCTCTGCATCTATTGATATGATCATATGGTTTTTATTTTTCTTTTTGTTGATATGATGTATTATGTTGATTGACTTGCGGACGTTGAACCATCCTTGCATTCCTGGGATGAGTCCCACTTGGTCATGGTGTATAATCTTTTTGATGACTCTTTGGATTCTATTTGCTAGTATTTTGTTGAAGATCTTAGCATCTGTATTCATCAGGGAGATTGGTCTGTAGTTTTCCTTTTTGTGGCATCTTTGTCTGCTTTGGGTATCAGGGTGATATGTGCCTCGTAAAACCTATTTGGGAGTGTTTCTGTTTCTTCAATTTGTCGGAAGAGCTTAAAAAGAATTGGGAGTAGGTCCTCTTTAAAGGTTTTGTAGAATTCACTGGTGAATCCACCTGGACCTGGGCTTTTGTGTTTGGGGAGACTTTTGATTACCGATTGTATTTCCTCGATATAAATAGGTTTGTTGAGGTATTCCAAATCTTCTTATTGCAGACTTGGGAAACTATAGGAATTCAGGAATTTGTCCATTTCTTCTAGGTTTTCTTGTTTTGTGGTGTACAGGCTCTCATAATAATCTCTGATGATCTTTTGAATTTCTGTGGTTTCTGTTGTGATGTCCCCGTTTTCATTTCTGATTCTATTTATTTGGGTTCTCTCTTTTCCTTTTCTTACAAGTCTTGCAAGTGGTTTGTCAATCTTGTTTATTTTTTTCAAAGAACCAGCTTTTGGTTTCGTTGATCTTCTGGATAGTTTTTTGACATTCCATCTCATTGATTTCTGCTCTAAGTTTTATTATTTCTTTCTTTCTGCTTGGGTTGGGTTCCTTTTGTTGATCACTCTCTAAGATCTTAAGTTGTGAAGTCAGACTGTTTATGATGGCCTTTTGTTCTTTTCTGATGAATGCTTGAAGAGCTATGAACTTGCCTCTTAACACTGCTTTCGCTATATCCCACAAGTTCTGGTAATTCATGTCTTCAGTCTCATTTGTTTCCAGGAATCTTTGGATTTCCTCTTTGATTTCTTTTATGACTTGCTGGTTGTTCAGCAGTGAGCTGTTTAGTTTCCAGGTACTTGGTATTGGTCTCCGTTTTTGTGTACAATTAACTTCTATTTTCAGTGCCTCATGGTCTGAAAAAATAGTTGGCACAATTTCTATCTTCTTGATTTTATGGAGGTATGATTTATGGCTCAGCATGTGATCTATTTTGGAGTATGTTCCATGTGCACTGGAGAAGAAAGTGTATTCAGCTTTTTGGGGAAGAAATGCCCTGTATATGTCTACCAGCCCTCTTTCTTCCATCTCTTCTTTTTAGGGTATTTCCTTGGTAAGTTTCAATCTTGTTGATCTATCCAGGGTTGATAGAGCAGTGTTGAAGTCTCCAACTACAATTGTGTTGCTGTCAATGTCTTCTTTGAAGTCTATTAGTAGTTGTTTTAGGTATTTTGCTGGCCCCTCGTTGGGTGCATATATGTTTAATAGAGTGATTTCTTCCTGATATATGCATCCCTTGACTATTAAGAAGTGACCTTCACTGTCCCTTATGACCTTCCTCAGCCTGAAGTCTATGTTATCAGATACCAGTATGGCTACCCCAGCCTTTTTGGATGGGTTTTTTTGAATGAAGGATTGTTTTCCAGCCTTTCATTTTGAGCCTGTCTTTGCTACGATTGTTCAGGTGTGTTTCTTGAAGGCAGCAGAATGTCGGATTCAATT
>JAJIBD010002653.1:0-66967 GCA_021461705.1 Cryptotis parvus
AATCGCTGAGCAGGGCTATTTGCCCTGGGGGACTGCCCTTCCTTTCTCAGTCTATCAGTTTCCTCTACCCTTCCAAAAGGGTCAAATCATAACTAAAAAATTAATCGATCAACTGTATATGTGTATGTGTGCACGTAGCGTGTGGTGGCTACCAATTGTTTGCAGTTGTCTTGTCGTGTAAAACATTGGAGTGTTAAATAAACCAAGTTAAAATCAAAAGCAAATTGTTAAGCCAGGGATAGGCCATGCGTTCTAAACTAATAAAAAGCAGGAGAAAAAAATCGACGTGCTCAATCTAAATCCCATGGTAAGGGGGTTAAAATATATAATTGTAAACCTTTTAAGGGTTCCTAATGCCTAAAATTCTCTCAGCTGCAAAACTTGGAGCTGTTAAAAAGGGGTAAAAGCTAAAGTCAAAAGCAGGAAAAAATAAGAACTTTGTAAAATTGCAAAGCTTTACCTTATAAACCTTAGTCAAATTCTAATAAAAAAATTAGGCTGTTTTCAAAATTAACTAAGGTACAAAAAACTGTTGTAATTAAGTCAAGAAAATCTTGTGTTTCACAAAAGTTGGTTCAAATGCCGTATGTTGATATGTCTACATATTTGTTTTATTTCTGTAATGGGGTTATCTCAAGATCTCAGTCTGATAAATCTAAAGCCACAGCATTATGCCTTAAAGGCTTTTCAGGTGAAATTCCAAAGCAGCCTCAGGGCTAAAGAAAGTCAGCCACATTCAAGGAGCCAGGAATTTCTTTCAATTTATGGCTTCTAAACATAAAAAAAATTAAGACGTGCAAAGTAAATGACAACAATCAGTTTTTTCCTTTTCAGGCATTGTTTCTAATCTGCCCAGTATGTGCTATTATTAAAATAGCTTTAATATATGTAAGCTTTGTTACCAGGTATCAACCTAGTCTTAAATTTTAAAATCTTTCTCCAAGCGTAAAGTCACTGTTTCTTGGTAGTAATCTTTTTAAGTATTTTAACTTTACATTGTTTATGTTCTCCTAAAATATAAAATTACTGCTTTAAAGTAGCTTGTCATGCTAAATAAAAAATAATTAGCAAAGTGTTTCCAAACTTCTTAAAAGATCAGCCTGTACTAAGCTCTGTAAAATAAAAAGTTAATACCTTTTAGGGTGCAACTATAAGGAGTCTAAATAATGCATTTTAAGTAACAAAATAATGAATGAAGATGTCTCTGGGAAAAAAAAAGAAATTCTGTTAAAGTAAAGGCTTGTTTTTGCAGGAAAGCTACAAAACAGAATAAATGTAAAGAAATGTGTAAAAGGTCAGAGAATGTTGAGTAAACTATAAAACTCTTTTCTAAAGTATCTAGTTGGTAAGATCTATGGAAAAAAAATATTAAACAGATGGTATAAACTCCTGTTACAGTGCTCCTAAAAACTGGTAATTAGGGTTTTGTTTAACATGGAGTTAAATAAGTTACACAGAATACTGTTAAACTGTCTGCTCTATTTCAACAGAACTTTATGCTTCTTTTAAGCAGTTCCAACAGCAAATTGTGTATTGCACTTCATTGTGAGTAAAGTGTAATATATGCTTTTCTCTCTTTACACCTTCAGTACGTCTTTTGATGTTTCATGGCACTATGTTGGTTTGCATAAACTCAAACAAAATATTTCCTCTGTAATAGGGCCTAGCCCTCATGCAGACAGGAAAGTCAGTATGGAACCCCAAGGCCCTCTTCCAGGAAAAATAGAAGTCAAAGGGATTGGTCTAAATGACAGAAGCATGTAGTTATCACAGGTACAGCTGCAAGTACCCTACAAACCTCAGGGAGACCCTGAGGCAGGTCAGCTTAAAGGAAGAACCGAAGATCATCTCTGCTGTGAGGAACGAGAAATCTGCCAATCTGTGGTGGACCTGACAACTGCCTGGGCCATGCAACAAGAGCGACTGCTGCAGTAGGAAATGGCTTCAGCCCCAAAGAGGGATGTTGTCACGCTCTGCTCAACACAGTGAAAAGGCCCGAGATCACCTGTAGCTCATCATGGAACCCGATCTTCATGGCCAAGCCTGGGGTAGCCCTGACGTAACAGGTAAAAACATTAAAATACCATAATTGGTGTTTGCCTGCTCTGTCTTAGCCAATTCCCAAAACTTCTTAGTAGTAACGGGTACCCTAAGTGGAAAGTTCTCCAGTTTTGCTGTGTTTATGCAAAAGAACAAGTCAGGTTTATAAAGTCATTTGGCAAATTTAAAGCGAAGGGTGAAGAGAAAAACCATATTTCTATAACTTTTGTAAAAATCAAATTCTAGCTACAAAAGGCAATTAAATAAATGTATGTATCCAAAATAGGCTTGATTTAAAAGGTACCCCTTAAATAATCCAAATAGAACTTGCTTTACTAACTGTAAGTAATCAGCCTAGTCTAAAAAAGAAAACTCAAGTTATACATGTCATCGGTCTAACCAGGAACATCAGCTAAAAAAGGCAAATGTACTCTAAAGTCTGCTAATAAGCCAAGAGTCTTCAAGTTAGCATCCAAACTGGTTAAGTGTTCATTCTCGGTTCATAAAAACTGTAGTAAAAACAACCGTCCATAAAAAGGGACTAAACAGGGCAGTTAAAATAAACTCAACTGTGCTTCATGTGTCAAAGATTAATCTTAAGAATTGGCAACTTAAGTTCATGTAAATGCTCAAATGTTCAGGGTATAGTTACCCAAACCTTCAGTAAAAAGGGCCGAGTTTTTCTGTGTTATACAAAAAGCCAAAAAGGTGGCTGGTGTTTCTACCTTAACATTGGTGTTTTCCATCAGCAGCAAACCACTCTGCCCCTCACTAGGGCAAAAAGGAACTCCTTTGCACTCCTTCAGGGTCTAATCATTTCAAAGTAATGTTTCTTAGCCTAATTAATCTGGTCTTTGTCTTGCAGATAAACAACTTCAGAAATCTAACCTTCATTCATTGCCTGGGCCCCACTTAAACTAAGGTAGTAAGAAGATTTCACCCCTTGTAGGCAGGGTCTACAAGCCCCTCTTGTCAGCAGGAAGCAAATACAGAAGACGGACCTTCGACCACTTTCCCCTTAAAGATTTAAGGGGGGGGGAAATCTCTAGGGGGATTTGTTGTAGGCAGGCAGACAGGGGGCGCCACATGGCAATAAATTCCCTGAAGAAGAGATCCAGAGCCACACCTGACTGAAAGCCCGAAACCAAACTTGATAAGACCATATCAACAATAGACCCTGGAGGAAGAAAAGGCCAAAAGGGAATGCGAAAATCTCCTGAGGGAGATGAATCAGCCTTCCCGCCCAGGACCCAGCTCGAAGGAAGACCCCAGGACATTCCAGTCAAAGAAGACCACTCCCAAAGTCTACTCCCTTGGCAACGGGGCCCTAGCAACCGAGGTTGAAGCCCCATATGGGAGTAACTTGGGAGAAATCTATAAAAGCCGTCCTGACCAAAGGACGGCGCCGCACATGCTGCCTAGGCTCACATGTTGCATGCGCGCGACATGCTGCCTGGGCTCACATGTTGCATGCGCGACATGCTGCGCTGGGCTCACGTGTTGCATGCGCCGCGACATGCTGCCTGGGCACACATGTCGCCTGCGACATGCTGCCTGGGGACACATGTTGGCCTGCGCGCACATGCTGCCTGAGCACGTGTGTTGCCCCGCATCTCCCCCTCTTGAGATGTGAACTCTCTCTCTTACTCGCTCTCCGCCTTTGGAGCAGCCCGCTGTTTCCTCCCTTGAGCGCCAGCACTTTTTCCTTTCTTTCTCTCCCTCCCCCTCACCAAAAACCTCCTTAATAAAACCTACTTTACTTCAAAAAAAAAATAAGTAATCTTTAGTAATAGAGAAACACCCTTTCAAAACCTAGCAAACTTTATTAGCTTCACACTTCAGGGTTAATTATTTCCTAAAAGCAAATTTTATTGTTTTATGGAATAAATTTTTCTAACATATCATTTTTTTCTCTTTCCTGCCTCAATCCCCCCTTCCTAGTAACCCCACCCCTAACTATTTGGTGTATACTATTAGAAAAAATTGCAGTATTTATTTTTTTCCTAGAAAACCACCAGTATAATCAATGATAATTCAGTATTTTGCATCACTGGCAATGGGTTATGTTACTCAACTTCATGTCCTCTCTACATAAAAATGAGAAAAGGAAAACACTATGCAAGTCTCGAAGCACATGGCAAATTAGGAGAAATAGTTGCAATTTATACAAGGTAAATAAATGGTTTATTAGGAAATAGGGAAGACCCATTGCTTAGAAACTCATTTCTGGGGCTCAGAGTGTGATAGCACACTTGCCTGGCATGTGACCCAGTTGGTTTCAATCCCTGGCATCTTAAATGGTCCCACAATCCCTTCTAGGAGAGATCTCTAACCACAGAACCAGGAGAAGCACAGCTGAGTGTGGCCCCCAAACAAAAGCAAAACAATAGCAAACAACAAAAAAGAAACTCACTGCTGTGTTTCTCCTCTGCTCTCTACTCACGCCTCTACCACATTGACCATCATTTTGACAGTGAGGGCTTCTCATGCTAAGTAATTCTTTTTATTTAAAAATATTTAATTTTTTAAATAGAATCACCATGAGATACACAGTTACAATGTTTTTCATAATTGAATCATTGTGAGATACACAGTCATACAATGCTCCAACACTCAGCCCTTCACCAGCGCATTTCCCACCAATGTCCCCAGTTTTCCCCTCCCTCATGCTCAATAATTTTGTGACACCAGCTGGATGTCTACAATTTAGCACAAGTCTGAGACTATCTGGAAGTAGTATCAGATCTCACAGGTAAATTGCAATCCACAAACTCCTCCCCCTCCCGACCTCCTCCACTTCTGATCCACTTTGCAAGCCCAGATTGCCACTCTGCATCTGATGGTTGACTGTGCATCAGAGGGTCCTACAACCCCCTTTTCTGGCTTGACTGAGTTTGAGCAGTTGAAAGAACTCAGGGAAACAGTTGCTGACTGATTAGATGTTTATTATAGGAGACAATAAAGAATCTGATGAAGATTCAGATGGAGGAGATTAATTGGGCAAGATATGAGAGGAGGATCACAGAGCTTCCAGCCTACTGTTTCAGGCCCTCCACAATTTTACCAACACATAAAAAAGTCAAAAACAGATATTTGGGATTTTTTTTAAAAATGGAAGCCATGTCCATTAATTCTTATCACCACCCAGGTGGCTCCAGGGACTGTAGGTGCTATGGTGAATGCCAGGACAAAGACCAACATTAAAACAGAAGATAATCCTCATGCTAGTGTTCCTTCTCACTTAGGAAGTTATGAGGTTTGAGGATCACTGGCAGGAACTGAGGAAAGATGTCTAATATATATTCATATATCTATGAGCCCAACATATGAGGGCTCTGTTGTTGTCTAATATATATATATACATATACATATCTATACATATATGCGTGTATATACATATTCACTTTATACACATATTATATATACACATACTACTTTATTCACATGTTATATAATGTTGCAGTACACTGCTGCCCAGAGCTTCTTTATCTGCCCAAAGCCACTTCCTGCAGGCCACTTTGTAGATAGGAAAGATCAGAAAACAGTTTAGATCTGCCACTCTATGTAGCAATATATCTTACCAAGTAATTCTATGTTCAGCAGAGCTTGGCAAGCTATCCGTGGTGTATTTGATATGCCAAAAACTGTAACAATAATGGACCTCACTCCCAACTAATGGGTACATTACTGGTGCCCACTTAAGCAAATTGATAAATGGGAAGACAAGTGATACAAATGATTCTATGTTAGGTGGTATAAATATTTTCTCTCATGCTACTACAATCATCATGGGACTAGACAGATCTTACCAGTGTTTTTACCTGGCTATGTTAGATCTCTAAGTATAATATAGTTATAATTAAATCAGAGAGAAATGCTGTTTGCCTCCAACCAAGCAAGCATGGCTCTCTAATAAATCTAAAGGCGAATATCCAAACCAACTATGAAGTAAAGACAAGGATCTTGTGAAGGCTTGGAGAAATATGTACCTGGCTGTAGAATATCCATGGTACAGATACATGCCCTTCCCCCCCACCTGCATAGGGCCTGCAGGGAAACTGTAAGGACAGACATTGACTGGGGGCAATATTAACATTTCAGTGGAAGTAGGTAAGGTCCTGGGAGAAGCAAACCCAAAGGGATTGACCTTAACTGCTATCTGCTGATGTGGGCGTTTAGGGCTGAAAAGATATAAAAGCAGTATCCTGTGCTCTCTCTCTCTCTCTCTCTCTCTCTCTCTCTCTCTCTCTCTCTCTCTTCCTCTTTGTTTTCTGCCTTTGCACTCCTCTCTCTGTTCTCTGCCCTGTTTGGCCTTAGCACATGGTAGCGCCCATCTTGGTCTAGGATTCTAAACCTATACGTGACCAGGGCCCAGTCAGGAACCTAAAGTCTGGGGTTCTACTATTATTGAATTGTATACAGAACAAGTGTGAGTAAAGCTTTCTCTGTCCACCGCCGCCAATCCCCTGGGAAAGAAGGGGATCCCTGTCCCTGCTCCCTGATTTTGTCAGGGAATCCAGGGTTCTCCAACAAGTGGAGGTTCCACCAAGATACCCGTATCCTGCTCCCTAATTTTGTTGGGAACCCAGTGTTGTCAGACAAATGGAGGTCCCACTGAGGTTTCTGACTTGCTCCCTGATTTTGTTGGGGAACCCAGCATTCTATGACAATATAATGAACATATAATGTATATATACAAAGATATAGATATATAAACACACACAATTTCTTCCTATATTTCACACCACTAACAATTGAAAAAACCCAGTGAAAAAAAATACATGGTACTCAAGTAGCAAGGAAGAGCTTTGCAGAAAAGGAGTTAACCTCCCGACCTAAAAAGTTCTAGGAAGCCTACACAATTACAGCTACTCACTTCCTAGTCCTGTCATCCCCTTGCAACCTTTGCTGTGCTAAACAATGGGATCCCTGATGCCCAGCTCCACCCATGTCCACCCTGGATTGAAACCCTGTGAAGCAATTCCATTTATCTCAGAATCATGTCCAGATCCCTTAGTTTGTCCCAGAGAGCCTCTGGGATTGGGCCTTGGCCTCCTCTTTCTAAGACTTACCTTTAAAATTTAATCTTCTTGTAACCTTTGTACTGTTTTGTAGGACCAGAAAAGTCCTCATGTTATCTTATAATTCTGCTTGTCCCCTTGTTGGGAACCCCCCATCTCCTCTCGCCTCTTGGTTCACGCCTTCTTAAACAGTTAAGACATCACTCAGCTCTCTTTCACTCCACCAGATTGGTTTCAGTGGCCCCCCTTCCAGTTTCCTGAAAGATCCCATACATATCCCCAAGGGATGTGTATATGTGTTGGGGAGGGGTGGAAGGGGGGATTCAATCTTGGTACCAGTGAAATCTTTTCTTTTTGTTTTTTTTATCTACCAATTTGTATCTTAGTTGACTCTCAGCCAACAACTTGACCTTGCTGTACCTGTTTTCTCTTTTAACAACCAGGTGTGATGATTTTATTTTGCTTGATAGCTAGGTGGGTCAAGTGGGGTTTTGAATACAAAGGCTGGCTCACAGTGTCTGCCTCTGTGAAGCAAAGCCACCGGAGCACTTACAGCTGCACTGGAGCACGGGGCTATTGTTTGTCTCTATTGATGTCTCTACCAGAGAAGTGCTCTATTGATGTGCTTTGCAGTTCTGGCCTTCCTTTTGGCCTCAGGGGATGAGGAGGGATCGTCTTGATTTTCCCTTTATCTCTTGTGTTATTAAGTTGTATATTTTAACATTTTATTTTTATTGAGGTACCATGATTTACAATGTAGTTCACAATAGAGTTGTTTCTGGCATATAATGTTTCAACACCAATCCCACCACCAATGTCCCCTGTCCATCCCCAGTTATTTACTCATAGTTCTTTCCATGTTTATTTAGGCCCCATGATATATAGTACCTCCAACAGATGAGTTGGAGGCATATAACTATGCCAGTTTCACACCTACCACTGCTGCGAGCACCCCTCCAGCAGTGTCTTGGCATATCCTTTCACCTTCTCTCTATTTCATTCCTTTAAAAACGTATTAAAAAGTGGTTATTATAAATTGGGTCATACGTTAACACTTATGGTTTAGTTGTACATGGTTGCCTCACTGAGCCACCACCCTTCGCCCTCCACCAACATCCTTATCATCCGCCTCCACAGTCTCCCCTCACTTGGTTTTATTCTCAGTCCTGTAACCCAGGGCTAAGGGTTTGCCATCATTTGATACTGTTAATCCCTTGGCCTAAGTCTCTAAATGCCTCAAATCACCTTGTATTTGTAGCGAATGGGGGGGGACACACCATCTTTTGCCACGTCTCTCTGAATCTCTCTATCTTGCCCCTCATCTGTGCCTAGAGCAGTCTGTGGTTCACAGGAAGCACCTGCACATACTTGTTGAAATCAGCAAATTAAATACCAAGTATAAAAATGTCTTAGAAAACATACGTGACTCCAACACAGTCATAAAGATGGCAGTGACCTACGGTGAAAAAAATGGCACAGTACACTTGTCTCGCCTTTCAATGTCACAAGGAGTGGTCACATACTTTTAAACTCTGTTGCTTACTCTATTTTTCATCATCAAAGAGAGTGATTATTCTCCAGTGCACCCGCTCACACAAAGAATGTGTTACTTACGGCATTAGTTTAAATGTTTGTAAGAAATGTACCTGTGAGCGATCCCTTTGATGAATCTGACCTATAATTTGATTATATAAGAAAACAGATCTGCAGGGGTCCCTCAAGAAACAGGAAGGAGCTCACAGGAGATGGGGAGCAGGAGTCGCTGATGGAGAGGACACAGCAGGTGGCAGAGAGGGGTGGTGTCATTAATAAAAGAACCAAGGCAACGAAAGAGTTTCATCTGAAATGAAACAAGAGAGGAAACCAGCTGCATTTAGACAAGATGGGATGATTTGCTTCCATTTATGGTCATAATGGGGAAAATAGCCTGAACATTGGGTTTAAAATTGGATTGATTGAAAAGAAATCCAGCTGGATAAAGTGGTGGATCAGAACCAAAGTGTAAAGTATCCCTGAAATGGCAGCAGACATGGCAGGGAATGGTCATGCTTTTAGGGTAAGTGACCATTCTGCTGCCAGAGGAGCCCAGGTACATATTCACTTAAACCTTCCTGGCCTTCCCCTCTTCAGAGCTTGCAGAAGCCTCCTTTTTGCTGGTCTCAGTCTATGCCAAGGTTTACTCTGGCATTGTGTGGCAGTGAGAAAGAGATAGCCTGTGTATGGGGACCAATATTCCCTCTGCAGGCAGAGGACCTGTATAAACTAAAGCCTCAATCTACCTTCAACTCTTGCCCGTGCTCAAGTTATCACTTTTCACTTGGCCCAGGGTATCATTCTTCCAAGCTAGAAATGGAGGCACCATTTCTCATTCCCTTTCCCTTCCTTCCTTCCTTTCTTCTTTTGCTCCCCACCCTCCCTCCTTCTTTCCCTCCTTCCTCCCTAAATTCCTTCTTTCCTAAATTCCTTTCTTTCTTTCCTACATCTGGTGATGCTCAGGGTTTGCTCCTGGTTTTATGCATAGGGATAATTCCTAGAAGTGCTCAGGGGATCATATAGGTGTTGGTGATTGAGGCTGGGTTGGCAACATGCAAGACAAACACCCTCCCCACAGTGCTGTTGCTCTGACCCAATTTCTCATTCTTTCTCTTCCTTCAAATTCCTGACCTAGTCATCAGCAGTCACTGTCAATGTTGCCTCCTCAGTGTATTTCTGACTGAATGCCTCTCTCTTTCTTTAAAAACTATTTGTTTTCTTTTAGTTGTTGTGAAGCCACACGGTGTTGTGCATGAAGCCCAGATCTCACACATGCAATTTATGTGCTCTGTCACTTAAGCTACACCTTTAGTTCTCAAATGCCTCTCTCCTTCTCTTTCTCCACTCCCAAGTCTGTACCATGTTTTACATATGACCTGGTATCTCTGATCTCCCTAATCCCTTTTTCAAACCCAATCCCCCAAGAGAAGCTAGAAGGAGCTATTAGATCTGCCAGGGACTTGAATGAAATCAGTCTTCTTGCCCTCACTCTCTCGTATCATGTGGTCCAAGTTTTCCACTCAAACCCTTTGCACCTATCTCCCTCTCATTTATCACACTTAGGCTTCTTGTCTTTGGAACTTTCTTGTGTTCATGCATGTTCTGCTTATCAGTGGCCATCAGAGCCTCCAAGTTTACTTCAATCAATTTCATATGAACATACAGTTCACATGAGCATACATCTCAGGATATCTCAATGCATGAATAAGAATATAATGACATAACCAAGCAACAGTTAGGAGAAAGTTATTGAAATATTTTTTTTGCTTTTTTTAGATCATGCCTAGCGATGCTCAGGGGTTACTTCTGGCTCTGCACTCAGGAATTACTCCTGGAGGTGTAATTGACTCGAGGGGACCATACGGGAAGCCAGGGATTAAACCCAGGTCAGCTGCATACAAGGCAAACACTTTCCCCACTGTCCTATCACTCCAGCCCCAAGATACTGATTTCTATAAGAATAGAAACTAACATAAAAATTAAAAGATGAGTAAAAGTGTCAAGAAAATATTCCAGGTATTGGAGCTAAAATTGGAGAGGTGAAAAATATGATAAAAGAGAATAAAAATTAGACAACCAATCTAGGGGGTTGAATATTTAGCTAATGTGAATTCTAGAAAGAATAAGGAAAAGAGAAATTGAGAAAAAATTACCAAAGAAATAGTATGGGGAAATTTTTCTGACTAGGAAGATATTACTTTTCACATGCAACTCCCAACTCCCTTTAATCTGACATAGTGAATGCAAAGAGACCCACAGCACATTATAGCAAAATTTCACGTGAAAGTAAGAAGCATCATCATTTAAAAATGAAAATTCAGCTCAGAACTAAGAAATTAGATTCAGGAAATACAGTAGGGGTGCTAAACGATAAAAGACAAAAAGTGTGAACATTTCTAAAGAATTTGAAGGAAAATTCTTTATAGCACTAATCCTTCTATAAATCCCTTCCGTCAAAGCCTGGGTGTAAACTAAAGGCGCTGCTAGAAAAGCATTTTTAAGTGTTACCTCCTATACATCCTTTGTCATGTTGGAACACATATTTCAACACTGTACATCCTTTGCCATGTTGGAAGACATGTTTCAACAAAAAGGGGAATCAACTGCAGGGAGAAAAACAGGCCAGGATCACAGGCTCCAACGGACAGGTAGGGGACAGACAGTCCAGGTCAAGACCTAGGATGAGTCACTCTTGAAAATCCGCCATTTTGTGTTCAGTTTTCTGGTCCCCACAGGGGCATAGACAACTAGGGAGTGTCTAGTCAACTCCAGTTGCTGCAGAGATGTAAATTCCATCCTGAGAGCAAAAGCAATGCAAGTTTACTGGCTATGGTACAAGGGGGTGGGGAGTGGGGAAGGTGCTGCCAGGGTGTTCAGAGCTATAGAGAGTCTCTCTGCTTTGAGGTGCACTGCAGTAGCAATCAATGTATGGCTATAAGGAAACTCTTCAGATCAGAGATCCCTGACCCCCAAGGGACAGGCAGGAAAGTGTCTGGAGCTGACAGATGTATGGGAATGCTGACTTTTCCTAATACTCAAAGTGGGAAGACTCATAAGGCAGAAGACTTAAGTTATAAATGAGTCAATGAGTTGGTCTTCGTGATGAGGAAAAGCAAACCTGATCTACCACCCAACCAAAACTTATCAGGTAGAAAAAAAAAGGCAAGAGGACATGACCCCTTAGTGGGAAAAGCAGCATGAATTGAAACAGGTACAGAAGTAATAAAACAAATAAAAGACTCACCCCTGTATTCTGTTTATGTAAGAGCCAGAGAAGAGACTGAACATATTAAATAGAGGGAGAGATGAGAAATGAAGAAGAACGAAGTTAAATTGTGAAGATTAAATATTACAATGTCTGGGCTGGAGCAATAGGATAATGGGTTGAGTGTTTGCCTTGCATGCGGCCAACCTGGGTTCTATCCCCAGCATCCCATAAGGTCCCCAAGTATGGCCAGAAGTAATTCCTGAGTACAGAACCAGGAGTAACCTCTGAGCACTGGCTGGGTATGACCCCCAAAAGACAGAAAAAAATTACAATGCCTGAGAGGAAAAACACAGTATAGAGGACCAACAGCAGATTAGACATGGGACAGACCTATCTCAACAGCATCACCATTACGCAGTAGCTGCATGTAGTTTTCAAATTCTGACAGGAGCAGTTCTGGCACCTTAATTTTCATTAATAACCAAGACTGGATTTTCCTATTGATTGAATATCTGAGTGAATGAAGAAATAATTTGACTTTCCAGGGCTGGAGTGATAGTCCAGCAGGTAGGGCGCTTGCCTTGCACGCAGCCGGCCCATGCTGGCCCGGGTTTGATCCCCGGCATCCCATATGGTCCCGAGCACCGCCAGGAGTAATTCCTGAGTGCAGAGCCAGGAGTAACCCCTGAGCATTGTCGGGTGTGACCCAAAAAAAAAAAGAAATAATTTGACTTCCCTGTTAGGAAACCTGGCAATTCTTCCTCAAAACAGACATTTCCAGCCCACAGGAATAAAAGCTGCCACTTTAGTATACTAAATGGTTGGTTTCTTGTCATGATAACCCCCTTTCTTTAAAAAAATCTTGAGTAAATAATTGTGCTTTACAAAGTTATTGATAGTTGAATTTTATTTTATTATCTTTTTTTTTTTTAATTTTGGATTACACCTGGCGATGCTCAGGGGTTCCTTCTGGCTCTGCGCTCAGGAATTATTCTGAGAGGAACTCAGGGGACTATATGGAATCCCAGGATCAAACCAAGCTTCAATCTAAACTGTGAAATCTGTAACCAGATTATCAATATTCAGATCAGAGTCAGTGTTTTAGCATTCAGTTATTGTTTATGAAATGAGTTCAGAGCTAAAGTATTAAGAGAGGTGCTTTTTCTTGCAATTACATGGGTTAATCATGGCATGTTACAACTGGACATGAACTTAGATATTTTCCTGACAAGACCCATTTTTCCTCTGAGTGGGGGATGGACTGTGACACAGTGTGAAATAATGGCTTGGGGGAGTGACTTGGGGTCATATAGTATTGAGCCACCACTTAGTGAGGGCTGGTGAATCTGACATGCTCAGTTTCTCTATATGCAAAAATGAAGTCAGTAAAAATGATGTCACTGAATTTTACAGAAGCTGAAATGAGCTTCTGCATCCGAGTGCTTGGCATAGGATGTGGCGCTTGGCACTAGCTGGTAGCCTTTATCACCAGAACCCAGATGTCCTGATTTCTAGTCCAGGCATATATTCCACCCTCCATTTGGCCAACCAAATCGAGGTAAGTGTGAGATAATTCCATAGATGAAAAGGATTTGCTACATCCCAATTTCTGCTGTGAGTTTTCCTGATTTTTTTAAGATAGAAAATAAGAGACAAAGGAGCAACTCTTAGAGCTGGTTTTTAGCTTTATTTCCATTATGGACTTGATATTTGTGGTTCCTCCTCTTTTCATCCTATTTTGCAGGGTTTTATTAATTAATTAATTTTTTGTGACTACAACATTTATTGTCAAAGCCATTTCTTATAAAAAGACAGAAAAGGAGACAAACATGATTCATAAGAACTTGACCCTTGTTCTCCTGTAACTTAGTATTATTGTTTTTTTTTCCTGAATGTGGGGCCACACCTGGTAGAGCTCCAGAACTACTCCTCGCTTGGCTCTGGAGAAGGAAATTGGGCCTATTGCATGCAAAGCAGGTGCTCCTGCCCTTTGAACTATTTCCCTGAACTCTAGCCCAGGTATCTTCCTAGGAAAGTGCTTCCTTAATTGGGTGTTCTACCAAACAAGCATTCTCTGGCAAACTTAAACTTTCCAAGATAGAGCTCATGGGTCTAGAATCCTAATCCTGTAAATTTTGGAATGTGGCAAACGTTTCCTGAAGTCCTATTTCCTTCCCAAGTATATCAGAGCTTGCAAACTTAGATATAACAAATGGAGCCATTAGGGTGAAAAATCACTCAACAGCATAAGTTATTTTAATGGGCCCATCACTTGAAACTAAACTTCCACCATCTGTTCTACCCTTTAACTGCAAATGCAAAAAGAATATCATTCCCAGTGGCATCATAAAAAGTTAGATATAAGTGATTTAAATGCATGTTTCAGTTCTGTATTCAGAAAAATATAGATCTGAAGGAAGGCTCATATTGGATTTTCTTTTTTTTATGACAAAATCAAAATTCAAGGTAGGAGAGTGCCTCTGTTTATGAAAGAGTGGCTTTATAGTTGGCATGGAATGTGTTCTACTGCACGATTCATTTATTCATTGTTTCACTAGATGTCCTCTATAACTAATGTATGGCGCTCTACCATGTGCTTAGTGCTGGGATTATACTAGATACTAGGAGTATGGAAGATGACAGAGAGAGTTGGTAGGACCTCTGGCTTTAGAAAATTTTTGTTAAAAATTATATATATATATATATATATATTTCATATAAACAAACAAAAAACCCACAAGCAAACAAAGCATAAATTCTGTGTTCTTCAGAAAGGAAATGTCACTGAGAGGGGGTTTACAATTAGCCAGATCTTTTAATTCTCAACTCTCCTATAATATGTGTTTGTCCTTTTCCTTATCACATTTATTGAAATAACCATTTCTTTTCTGGAATGTAGAAAGAATATGAGTATTGTTTTTTTTTTATTTTGACAGTACTCAGAGCTTACTCCTGTCTCTGTGTTCAGGGCTTACTCATGGTGGTGCTGAGGGGACTATATGTGAGTTGGTAAAGAAATGGAGTTATGTATTCACAAAGGAATAATATTCAACTGCAAGAAAAGATAAAAATTTAGCCTTTGGCTGCAAATTAAATGGAAACAATGTCATGTAATATGACATGATGGGTGATCTTACTCATAGGTGGTATATAAAGTAACACAACAAGGGAATGGACAGTAGCCAATAAAGACAAACTCTTTTTTTTAAATTTTTTATTATACCACCGTGAAACATACAATTACAAAGGTGTTCTTAATTGGTTCTTGGTAATACAGTATTCCAGCACCCATCCCTCCACCAGTGCCCCATTTCCACCACCAATGTACTCCACCCCCTCCCGCCCACCCCCAGGCTGCCTTAATAGCAGGTACCCCAGTTTCCTCTCTCTCTCTCTGTCTCTCTCTGTCTCTGCATCTCTCTCCCTCTTTTTTTACACATTGTGGCTAGCCCTGCAGATATTTAGAGTTTATCACTTAAGTCTCTTTGTGTATATTCCATGGTGAGATTTAGTCTGCCATTACCATTTCCCACATTTAGTAAAACACTGGTATCTATTTATAGCCTATTAATGAATGCAGTCATTCTATATCTGTCCTTTTCCTTCTGACTAATTTCACTCAGCATGATAGTCTCCATGTCCATCCATTTGCAGGTAAATTTCATAATTTCATCTTTTCTGACAGCTGCATAGTATTCCATAGTGTAGATGAACCACAGTTTCTTTAGCCAGTCCTCTGTTCTCGGGCATTTAGGTTGTTTCCAGATTCTAGCTATAGTGAATAGCGCAGAAATGAATAAAGAAGTACAGATAGTGTTTCTGCTATGTGTTTTTCGGTCTCTCGGGTATATTCCCAGGAGTGCTATTGCTGGATCAAATGGGAGCTCAATATCTAGTCTTCAGAGGAAAGCCCATATTGTTTTCCAAAAGGGCTGGACCAGTCGGCACTCCCACCAACAGTAGATGAGAGTCCTTTTTCCCCACATCCACGCCAGCACCGGTTGTTCTTTCTGTTTTGGATGTGTGCCAGTCTCTGTGGTGTGAGATGGTACCTCATTGTTGTTTTGATTTGCATCTCCCTGATGATTAAAGATGAAGAGCACTTTTTCATATGCCTTTTGGCCATTCGACTTTCTTCTTTTTGGAAGCTTCTGTTCATTTCTTCTCCCCATTTTTTGATGGGGTTGGCTGTTTTTTTCTTGTGGAGTGCTACCAGTGCCTGATATATCCTGGATATTAACCCCTTGTCAGATGGGTATTGGGTGAATATCCTTTCCCACTCTGTGGATTGTAAAGACAAACTCTTGATTTTAACAACAGAACTAAAGGTTCCAAGGGCAGGCCTAGAGGGTGGAGGGGAGGCCGACTAGGAATGACAATCAGGACAGGGTGGAGCGTTATAGATTTGCAGCATTTTGGTGGTGGAGGAGTTGTGGGAAACTTCTACAACCTAAAAGTTAAACATTAACACTATAATAACTATGTCACTTCTGTTCTTTAAAAATGACATTCTAAGTCCTATATTTCTGCTCTACCATCCTCATCTTCAGCATTTGGGCTTTAAACTCTCATGCAGGTGACCTCATAGTCACAGGACGGCTGCTGCAGATCTGGGTGTCATATCGGATCCATGCTTGAGGTGGAGGTGATAAAGGGAAGTAGAGTGGCTTAAGATTATTATTGTTTTTTAACTTGGCCAAATGGCGCAGAAGACTAGTCACTGAGAGGGAGAGTACTGTTATGTGAGGGCTAAGCAGAGCCCTCTTTCCAGGCTATGTAGAGAGCAGCGTACCTTCTCAGGGAGGAAGAACGTTCTGTACATTACCTGAATCGGGAAGAGGTGGTGACTGAGGGTGAGCCACAGGGACAAGCTCATTCTTCACATCCCCTGATGCCCAGCTCACCTTGGCAGTCCAGTAGAAGAAATTCCCTCTGCTGTCTCTGATGCATCCTGCACCAATCCCATCCTTTGTGTAGTGAACTCTGCTGGACACCCTCACTGTTCTGTCTTGCTGGCAAATATATCCTCATATTCTTTGAAGACAAGTTCTTTTCTCCTTAATTTTTTTATTTTTAATGGAATCACCATGAGATAGATATACAGCAACAAAGTTGTTGATAGTTGAGTATTAGTTATATAGCCTTCCAACACTTGTCCTTCCACCAGTGCACATTTCCTGCACCAATGTCCCAGTTTTCCTTCATCTTGCCTCCCCCCAACCTCGTGCCCACAGTCTGCCTCTGTACCAGACACTTTAATTCTCTCTCTCTTACTTTCTAGACATTGTGGTTTGCAATATTGTTCCTGAAAGGGTATCATGCATATCCCTTTACCTCTTTTCAGTACTCAGTTCTTGTCCAGAGTGATCATTTTCAGCGACCATTGTCATAGTGGTCCCTTCTCTGTCCTAACTGCCATCCTATCCCCTTTTGTGGCGAACTTCTCAACATGGACCAATCCTCCAGGCCCTTGTTTATATATGAAGACATGTTCTTCACTGTCACTATATCACTGTCTTCCTGTGCATCATCGATTTGCTTGAGTGGGCACCAGTAACATCTCCATATGTCCTGTCTCATGTTAGTAGAGCCCAAGGGCACTTGCTTGCTCCAGGAACATAAAGAGTCTCAAACCATTCCATCAGGTCATAGAAATGAGATCTATACTTGTTACTGGTATTTGGCATATCAAATACGACCTGGGTAGCTTGCCAGGCTCTGCTGTGAGGGTGGTATACTCTTGTAGTCACCTCTAAATCCAGCATTTATTGGTGAACCGAGTGGCCACAAGCAGCCACGCGAGCCGGGCTGTGATAGGCTCTTCTGCTGGATGGAGTTCTGAGGAGAGGGAAGTCCGGATGTGGAAAATGGCAGCCTCTCATGGAGTGGGGGGGGGGGGGTCGTCTGGCTTGTTGCGAGGCTCTGCTGGGGTGGCGGGCCAGGACTAGAACCTGCCATCCCTCCTGGGCGCCTCGTGAGCGGCTGGGCACAGGGAGAGCCAGTAGAAGCTCTGCCCCATGTCTGTGAGTCTCTGGATCAGCATACCTGGGCTGGACTTGAAAAAGACTGCTGCAGGCGTGGGTCTGGATGAGTCGGGCTGTGATAGGCTCTTCTGCTGGCAAATAAACTGGAACATGTGTTCCTTCAGAAGAATTTTGCTAAGACTGTGTGTTTTTCCACTGTGTTCCCCTCTCCCCCCTCCCCACCAACTCATATGTTGATGCTTTCGCTCTTAATGTATTTGGAGATAGAGTCTTTGGGAAATAATTTGATTACCTAGAGCTCTGTCTCTCTTTCTCTCAGTTCTCCCACCCTCCCCTATCTACCAGCACTAGAAGAAGTCATGATCTTCCCAGTGGGAAAAAAAAACTGATGGTTTGGAATCCAAGGAGAGAGCACTTCCAGCAGACGCTCACTCAGTGGACAGCACCTTTTTTCAGGATTTCTTCTTTCTCTCCTGACAGTTTGTCCCTCATGTCAAATCTGGCTGTGCTGCTCCAGGCCGACTGCGTTCCCCCTCATATTTCTGCCTATAAGTTCTAACCGCCTCCCTCCCCTTTGGTATTCATTTGGGGAGGCTGATAAACAGCAGGCATGCATTTTTCACAGTTCCAGAAGTTCCAAAGACCCTGATAAAGGTTTTTGTAGATTGGTGTGTAGAAAGGACCTGCGGGCTCCTGAGGTCTCTTTCCTCAGGGTTGCTGGTTCTACCCATGGGACTCTGTCTTTAGGATTGAATCTGTCTTCGAGGTATATCGATCTAAAAGTAATGCCAGTTATTTTTAGTAAATAAATAGCTTTATTTGTTGATTTTCCACATGTTTTCTGGTTTATTGGTAAAGGTGATATGGCAGAGAAACTGTTCTTTTGTATGTTACTAATGTTATGTTTTCGTGAAGTAGGAAATTTATAAATTTTTTTAAATTAAAGCCCCATGACTTACAATGTGATTCATAAATGAACTTTAGGCATTCTCTTTCCAGCACCAATCCCACCACCAGCATCCATTTCCCTTTACCAGGTTCCCAGCCCTGATCCCCAGCCTGCCACCTTAACAGGCATTTATTGGTGCATTTTAAGACAGCAGTTTTCTTCAATTTTCATGGTGGAAATTGACATTGGTTTGACACCTTATATGCTTTAGGAGTTGAGGTTCCTACTCTTTTTTTCTATCTTACTTATTTATCCATTTATTTATTATAATTTTATTATAACTCTGTGAGATAGACATTTACAAAGCTGTTCGTGATTGGGTTTCAGTTATACAATGTTGCAGCACCCATCCCTCCACCAGTGCACATTTCCCACACCAATGACCTCAGTTTCCTTCCCCTTTCCCACCCCTTGCCTGCCTCTATGGCAGGTACTTTGCCTCTCTCTTTTCTCCCTCTCTCTTCTTTTGCACATTGTGATTTGCAAAACATCTACCAAGGGGCTATTATGCATGTCTCTTTATCTACTTTCAATAATCAGCTCTAGCATTGCATTACCATTTCCAGCTATTATTGGCAAACTGATCTCTTTTCTAGCCTACCAAGTGTCAGCCTCTGCACCCTACACTCCAAGGTTCCTACTCTTCAGATGTGTGTTACCACATTTCACCTACCACCAAAGTACTAATAACCTCACCATGGGACCCCTTTCCCTTTGCTGCCGCCACCTGGCTTCATAGCCCCACTTCTGCAAATAGAGTCTAAAGGTGGGCTTTTGTCTGTTCTACCTCACATGAGTGTAATTACTGGTATTGGTCATTTTCTTTTGGACTTATTTCATTTAATTCCCTCCAGCTCCACTCATCTGATCACAACTGGCAAGACTTCATCTTTCCTGATGCTGACCACTTCCCATGTGGACCATGTCTTTCTCCATTCATTAGTCATGGGACATCTAAGTTGTTTCGGGTATTACTAATTACAAATAACGTTGCAGGGAATAGGGGCATACATGTCTCATTTGTTATTTATTTCCGTACTTTGAGGTGGGTGCATACCCAGTGGGGCTGAGAGGCTGTTCTTGACCCTGTTTTCAGAACTAACATCTGACTGGTGCTAGGAGAATTTGAAACACAGTTATGGCGAATACCTTATCTGCTATTCTCTCTCACTGAGAATATACCTTTCAGATAAGTAGATTGGTGGGTGGGGGATTGCTAGTAATGAGCTCTCTGTAGGTAATTAAAAACCAAGATGGGATTTTTAGAAGTAACTTTCCTTAGCTCTAAAGCACTATAGCAACACCCACTTGTGGACACAGAAGGTGAAGTCTCAGAAGACTCCACCTGGTGGGGCCGGAGCCATAGCACAGCGGGTAAGGCATTTGCCTTGCACGTGGTCGATCTGGGTTCAATTCCCGGCATCCCATATGGCCCCCCAGGAGTAAATCCTGAGTGTAGAGCCAGAAGTAACCCTGAGCATTGCGGGTGTGACCCAAAAAGCAAAAAAAAAACCCCAAAAAACAAAAAAAAACCAAAACCACCTGGTGCCAGCAAGGGCCTAGAGGGAGGCTGGATCCCTTTCAGAGACAAGTTCCTACAGGAACAAAAGGTTGGTTGGTATAAGAGCATGAAGATGGGCACCCTAGAAACCTCCCACTTGGAGACAAAACCTATAAAACCAACTCTACAAAGGCAAGAAGGAAGATTCCCCATTCTGGGACTGGAGAATGACCAGTATCTCTTAACTCCTCCTACTGGAGAAGTTCCTGCTCTCTCTTGAACATTCTCTCTCATTCGTTCCTCACACTTTCTAAATGAAATGGGTTCACTTCATCCTCACCTTCTAATGGGTTCACTTCATCCTCACCTTCTCCTGAAATTATTTTCTGTGAGGGAAGTGACATTCTTGGAAGATGTGGGTAGAATTTAGGACTCACTCTCCTTTTCTTGCAAAGAGGAATTCTTAGCTCCAGTCTGTGTTTCATGGCTCCCCAGGGATTGGGTAGCAGGGATCATTTTCCACGCTGGGCAGAACAGTGGAACCCAGGTGTGGTTTGACAACTGACTCTGGGGGCTGGTGAGACATAAAGTCTGCACCATGCAGGTGCTCATCACAGACTCTCATCAATTCTAAACCTCCCCAGGCTCTTCCTGAGTGATCCAGGTGGGTAGGGGGAAGTGGCACACTCCCTTCTCCAGGCGGCTGCCTCCTCTCACCCCACTTCACATGAGCCATCCACAACAGGTTGGTTAGCGATGTAATATTAGCAGCTTTGTAACATGAACACACAGCCTGGCATACTTGTCTCCCAGTCCTTGATTCACGCATTCTCTCATCAGCAATTCACCAACACCAGGGTACTTGATTCCAACTCTGTTTAAATAGAATTATTCTATTTTTAGGCAAGTATCTTCAGCTTGGAAGGTAAACAGAAAAAACGGTTGTGATTTTAATATGCCTGCAGAGAGATAAAAATGACACAATGTGATCATAATGAAAAAGTGCTTATGTTGGTTAATTATGATATAAGAAGAACTGCTTGGGAGAAGTATGAAATAGGGATATAGAGAAATGATAGCATCTGACAGAGATGCCTCTTTAATGACTCAGATGTAAATGCAGTCCCTTTGAAAACTTAAAAATATTGAATGAACCATTCTGAGATGTATGTTATCATAGGCAATATAATTAGTGCCTGCTAAGGGAGCAGGCATGGGGAGGTGGGAAACTAGGGTCTCTGTGGCAGTGAGGACACATTGGTGGTGGGACTGGTGTTGGAATATTGAATACCTAAAACAAGTGTACTATGAATAACTTTGTAAATCACAGTGTTCAAACGAAGTTAAAAAAATTTAAAAAATACTGGTTAAGATACTAATGAAGGAGGAAGCCCTCAGTTTCCCTTGCCGACCTGAGAGAGGCCTCAGTTTCCCTTGCCAACCTGAGAGAAGCCCACAGTTTCTCCCTTGTCAGCAGCTCCAGTTCTCCCATTAACCTACCCTGCCTCATCCTAAGGCCCTATCTCTAACATTCCCGACTTTCCCAGAATCATACAATTCTCTTTGGAACCAGGAGTCACAAGACTAAGATAACAAACAATACCTGAGGTGGATAGCCAGAAAGACCCAAACCAGTCAGACCACCCTGAAGATTTCTGGCATTCTCTGTAATACTTGGTTGATAACAATGCAGGAGGCCTTTAAAAAGAGTCTATACAATCACTTACTTTAAAAAAAAAACATTTTATTATACCACTGTGAGATATGCATTTACAACGTTGTTCGTGTTTGGAGGTTTCAGTCACATAGTGTTCCAGCACCCCGTCCTCCACCAGTGCCCATTTCCTACCACCAATGTCCCCAATTCCCTCCCCCCTCCCATAGCCTGCCTAAATGGCAGGTTCTTTATCTCTTTTCTCTCTCCCTCTCTTTTCCTTCTCTTAAACATTGTGGGTTGCACTACATACACTTAGAAGCCATCATGTGCATTTTTTTGGCCTGTATTTAATGCTCAGTTCTATGTTGGTATCAGCCCTTTTGACATTTATTCGCACATGTTCCCTTCTCTATCTTACCTAACCTCTGACTCCCACATGTTTGTGGTAATTTCCACTTTTGGTAAGATCATCTGATATATTTATGTCATGCAAATAAATGCAGTCATTCTATGTCTCTCTCTTTTCTTCTGACTAATTTCACTCAACATGATCCTTTCCATGTCCATCCATTTATAGGCAAATTTCATAATTTCATTTCCTACCAGCTGCATAGTATTCCATTGTGTAGATGTACCACAGTTTCTTTATCCAGTCATCAGTTCTCGGGCATACTGGTTATTTCCAGGTTCTGGCTATTGTGAATAATGCTGCTATGAAAATAGAAGTGCGGATTGTGTTTCCACTGTGTGTTTTTGGCTTCCCAGGGTATATTCCCAGGAGTGGTATTGTTGTAGGCAGGCAGAGGGGGCACAAGGCAATAAAAATTCCTGAATAAGAAAAAACTGGTCCTTCAGCTATCCAGAGTCACACCTGTTGCCACAAGGGAACCAGACTTGAGAAGACCATATCAACAATAGACCCTGGGGGAAGGGAAGGCCAGAGGGAATGTGTGAATGGCCTTAGCTGATTAAATCTCCTGAGGGAAATGAATCAGCCTTCCCACCCAAAACCCAGCTCAAAGAAGACTCTAGCATTCCAATCAAAGAAGACCACTCCCAAAGTCTACTCCCTTGGCAACAGGCCCTAGTAACCGAGGTTGAAGTCCCATATGGGAGTAACTGGGGAGAAACCTATAAAAGCCGTCCTGACCAAAGGACAACACGCACATGCTGCCTGGTCACGTGTGTTGCCTGCGTGCACATGCTGCCTGGGCACACATATTGCCTGCGCACATGCTGCATGGACACACATGCTGCCTGACCCCATGTGGCCAAGCACATGTGGTGCCTAAGCATGTGTGTTGCCCGTATCTCCCCTCTTGAGATGTGTACTCTCTCTCTCTTTTCTCTCTCTCCTCCCCCTCTCCTAAAAACTCCTTAACAAAGTCTGTAAAACTTCACTGCTCGTCGACTCCTGAAAATTCTTTTCTGAGAGGAAGACAAGAACCCGTTCCTAAGGCAGCCCTGGGTAAGGTCTAGGACTGACTTTCCTTTCCTGCAAAGAGCAATTCCTCGCTCCAGCCTGAGTCCGTGGCTCCCCGAGAAACCTCGGGTGGTGGGGATCAACTCCCGTGCCTAGAGATCAAGCGGGCATCAGGTGTGGCTTGACGGCCACCTGGTGGGGCTGGTGGGGCTCAGGCCCACGCCGCAGGGGCTCATCGCAGACTTTATCAGCCCTTAGCCTGCCCAGCAGGTCCCGGGTGGCAGAGGCGGCTGGGGAGAAAGCGACCATCTCTCTCCCTTTCCGGCCTCACATAAGTCACCTGTGGGGTCCACCTGCAACAGTATGGTTGGGTCAAAAGGGAGCTCAATTTCTAGTCTTTGGAGGAGTGTCCATATTGTTTTCCAGAAAGGTTGTGCAAGTCTACATTCCCACCAACAATGTATGAGAGTCCCCTTTCCCTGCGCCCACACCAGCACTTGTTGCTTTTACCCTTTTTTTTTAAACATTTTATTATACCACCGTGAGATATACAATTAAACGTTGTTCATGTTTGGAGGTTTTGGTCACACAGTGTTCCAGCATCCCGCCCTCCACCAGTGCCCATCACCCACAGCCCATGTTCCCAATTCCCTCTCCCCCTCTCACGTCTTGCCTAAATGGCAGGTTCTTTATCTCCTCTTTCTCTGCTTTTACCCTTTTGGATATGGGCCAGTCTCTGTGGTGTGAGGTGATATCTCATTGTTGTTTTGACAATCACTTTAACTTAGTCCTATACTAATTCCTCCCCACAAGGGGAGTTCCTTTCCTTTCTCCTCTACTTTCCAATAAACTTTACTACTTTCTAATTCTGAGTCTGAGCACTTTTATTATTCAATATTTTCATTCTTGAAAATATTGAAGAACCTGGGAATCGCGATCTAACACAGAGACCAGCGTCTACCGCTGCTTCTGCCTCACCTGCATCACTATGACTTACAATCCTGCTACTAATGGGTGCCTGTGTACATAATTTCAAACCACACCCACTACCAGTGTACCCTCCCCTCCCCAAGGTTCCAAAAGACCCTCCCTTTCAGTCCCTTCACCCCAACTCAATTTTGTGTATCAGTTATCTAAGTGTGTTGCCCTTGGTCCTGAAATTGTTACTGAGACTTACCAAATGTAAGTCTCACATATAAGAGAGATCATTTTGATACATACAGACCTTACAATATAGTGTTCTGGGTTTAAATACCCTTGGCTTGTTGTTCCTGGTCCCAGATTAATCACGAAGCAGGAAATTCATGCACATTCAACACATCACAGTAACATACAGGTTTCATATAATTTGGGAAAGTTTAGGGCCAAACTGGAATAGTGAAAGCATAACCCAATTTTTTTAAAGGATGGGAGATAGAAATAAAATAATTAAGTACCCTTTGCCTTCTAATGAACTGACTTGAAAATGGGTCCAATTTCCACTCCACTTTCCCTTTGATCTCTTTCAGATTTCCCTTGGTCAAACCTCTTCTGTTTGAATTGCACTAATTTGTAACTCCCCGTCTTCCATCTGGGGATACAGATTTGTGCAGGCCCGTTCCACACTGGCTAAATTTGCTCAGCACCTGGCTGAACATATTGGTTTCGCATATTTGCCCAAATTGTTAGTAAAACATCAGAGGCAGTCCGCTCCCGCAAATCAAATTGTAAGCAGAATCCCTGTCACTTATGCTAATACAATTTAGAGTTGAAATTCACAGGCTTGTGAATTTCCAGGGCAGCTCCTGGAACCCTGGGTGAAGTTCTGGGGAGAGGGGGACACTTCCGTGAGGCCAGTTCAGCTGCTCTCAGCCTCCTGTTTCATACATATTCTGTAGATAATTTTTTCCGACCCTTCCTTTTCATCTCATTTTAACTTCCGCAAATCCTTTGACTAGGATTGTGTTGAGAGCTATTGCCAATCTCATTTCCTGTGGTCTTTTCAAATTCAATCTTTTTAGCTCCCCTGTCTATGGTGCAGGGATTAGTGCTTCTTAGCCTTCAAGCCAGTTTTGGAATGCAGGTTGAAGGTCAACGGTGAAGAGACCTCTTCCCCCTGCCCTTTTTTGGCTTCAAGTATTCTTTCTTGATTTACAAGTCTGGAATCAAACAAAAGCCTGCTTATTTTTATTGTAGCTGGAAAATGGCCCAGTTCCAGCCCAATCCTTTTGCAGGAAAGATTCTTTGCCTCTGCTCATGCCTTGTGCCGAAGAATTCATGATTGTAATGCCTTGTTTACTTACATTTCTATTCCGTGTGATAATGAGCTTTCAGTAGTTAGGTTTTAAGGTTTTGGCAGTGGAGGGAAGACCAAGAAAAAAAAGTGAATGAAAAAGTGAATGAAAAGAGGATTGGGTGAAGGAGCTTGGCCTGAGACTTGCTTCTTTAAGTGGATACAGAAGACATTGTTAACTCTTTGTGTCCTTCCTAACTTCCTTAAGGAAACTAATCAATGGCCATGAATATACTGATCTATTCTCCGAGCTCACTTTCTGGCTGGAGAGTCACTACTTCAGAGGTCAGTCTCTTGTCACCCCTTGTCGGGTACTGGAGTGTCTCATGATGTAGGCAAATTACTGCTTCTCTGACGCTCTGTCAGAAGTCCCGTCATCTTTAGCTAGAGGGAAGAACCCTGCTCTCCCACACGGGCCAGGACTAGAGACTGAAAGAAGGCAGAAACCCCACTTTCCCGACCAGGGCAGGCCTACTCATGGAAAGTTACCAATTTAGGGCCTGAGTGTCCTTTTCATCTTGAAGTAACCTTTTTGTTATCTACAAAAGGCCCAGAACAAATTCCTGTTAGAAGTTATTAGACCCCCGCCCAGAATTTACTATCTGGCCTGAATTGCCTGGATTGCATTCCTGCACTTAAGCATAGCCATTGCTGACTCATGATCCCCCACGTGTATCTAGCCGCACCAAATATAGAAAGATGTATTAAAAATGATCTGATTGGTGGGAGATGGTTACTTGGTGCAAAGTGATTGGCTGCCTGCGTGCAGACCTTGATATGGTATTTTAAATCTATTGGATGGTTATGCGCGGGCTTTTCTGTAGCGGCGGGGAACTATCCCTTAAAAGATCCTCCCTGGAAGGGTTCGGGGCTCTTAGCCACTGACCACTTGGGGTCATGCTATGGGCCCGAGTATACTCGCTTATTAATAAAACCCTTGCTTTTGCATAGGACCCGGTCTCTCAGAGTTTTCCTTGGTAGGTGCGGCGCTCCGAGGCTCCCATCAGTCACCCCATTGGGTGGCCAACCCTTACAAGACAACAATACTTTCAACAATCAGAACATATTTGAGAAAATTTGATTCTCTTTTACATAATATTTTATTAATGGTGATGATAATGAGGCTGCAGTCCCAGAGGGGGGATCCAGAGCCTCAGATATTCAAGGCAAATGCTCTGATGTTGAGCTACACTTCTGTACCTATGTAGTATTGATACCACAGGAGGGACTAGTTGGGGCACCAGGTGATGTTAGTTGGTCACTTTAAATCTTACCTATGGACAGGTACCCAACCAGAATAGATAATGGTTTGGGGTGGGGTATGGAAGCTCATAAAAGGAGATCCCCAACGCCCCTTCCCCTCACTCACACATATGCAGCCTCTCTCTCTCTCTCTCTCTCTCTCTCTCTCTCTATCTATCTATCTATCTATCTATCTCCCCTTCTCTTTTCTCAACCATCATCTTTTTTCTCCTCATAGACTACAGGGCTCCTGCCCCAAAGGACAGTGAAGTACAGGCCAGCCTCATGGGCCTCATAAACAGGGGCTGAGTATAGACAGAACTCAGACACCAGGAATGCTGGATTCAGGCAGGGCTTGGAAGTCCTGGCAGGCAGAAAGACCAAGCACCGGAGACTCACCCACATGCACTTAGTCATACCCAGAGACTAGGAAAGCTGGGGCAGGACAACAAGAACTGCTGGAGTATAGTTGGGAGGCCCAGCAGTAGTTATATAGTCTCATCCTTGCTCAGATACGGAGCACAGGAGTTTCAACCATGCGTGCACAAGATAGAGAGCAATGCAGGGACAACAGCTGGCTGTCGTTCATGGGAGGTGAGTAAAAGGCATGGGAAGAGCCAGGGACAGGGTCAAGGACATTACCAGTGACATCATCCAACAGTAAAGGAGAGGGGTGGACATCTTGGGAGGGGCTCATATACGTTAACTGTACAATAAATTACTTTTTGGTCATCTGAGTTTTGTGTGCAAAAATCTTTTTGTACAATCCTCAAGAACCCACCAGAGCAGGAAAATCCATTTTCACACTAACAGTATTTTAATAGAGAGATTTTAATTTTCCCAATTTATACCTTAAATTTTGTTTCAAATGTTACCTTACCCATGGAACAGGTACTCAACCAGAATAGATAATGGTTTGGGGGTAGGGTATGGAAGCACATAAAAGGAGGGCCTTTGGAAATAATATTCCAAAGAAACTTTGGAAATAATATTCCAAGGGAATATTTGGAGGAACTTTGGAAATAATATTCAATACACAGAAAAAATTAATTTGTGAAATATATAAGAAAAAGTAGTAGAAACCAAAGAATAGAAAGAGCAAATGAGAATTTTAAAGTAAACCATAGTTAGAAACTAAAAACTTTCTGCATATGAAATCTCCCTTTGGCCCTAGAAAACAATTATACAAAATAATAAAATAATTGAGAACAATCATTTGGTATTAACTGGGTATTCAGGCCCTGGCCCAATGATTAAGTCATAGACTCATGATCAGAAAATCAAGTCACAAAACATCAAGGGCAGTGGAAGGGGCACACATAGGAGCCAGAGAAAGCACCGAATGCAGTCCCGGGTAGAAGAGGGCAGAGATGGCTCTGGAGAAGGGAAGCCAAACCCAATCCAACCTAAGGGACAGTCAGAGGAAAGGGTGGCTTCTGCTTCATATTCATCAGCACAATGGCTCGGTCTTCTTGGAATTGTTGAAATACAATGGAGGCTGTGCAAGATCTAGCTGGTTCTTCACATACTCTAGATGAATGGTTCAGATCATTCACTGAGCATTTGCTATGGACCAGTGTTTGCTGTGACCAGAGTCTGGTATTTTTCTTTTTTATTATTTTGGTTTTGGGGCATATCAAATGATGCCCAGGCTTTACTCCTGGCTCTGTGCTCAGGAATTACTCCTGATGGTACTTGAGGGGACCAGATGGAATGCCAAGGATCAAACCCAGGTCAGCAGTGTGCAAGGGCAAGTACTGTACTATTGTTCCGGCCCTGGGCCAGAGTCTGTTTTCTTTTTCTAGGACTATAGATTATAAAATGGAGATTCAAACCCTTTCCTTCTCACTGTACCCTGGAAGCTCCAATTCCATGGCCACTCATGGCCAGTTGATCAAGAAAGAGTGATATTAGAAATATGTCTGCTAGTTGGAAGATCACAGTCCAAGCCCACAGAGTCACCAGTAGCATTTTGTACAGGAAGAGATTGCAAAAGGCTGTCCCTAGAAAGGGTAGGTTGTAGGATGGTGGGGACAGCTTATAAACAAAGCCATTGTGGGCTGGTGCTCCAAGTCATAAGGGTCCAGCCAGTGTGTCAGCTTCCTTGCAGATACTTGCTGGAAGGAAGAGCAAAATTCTTTATGTTGTCAACAACTCAAGCCCATAGGAGTTTGCTAAGCTTAATCCTGAGTTCTACTGTTAATTCTTTCTGGTTCTGTTTCATCATGACATTTATTAAATCCTGCTCAAATGCATAAATTTATTGTTACATCTGCTTGGCAGGACTGAGAGTATCCTCCAGATGGGGATACTGAGTTATTGCTGTCTTCAACGTATAGCATTTGGCATAAAGCCTAGAACATAGGAGATACTGGTTAAAGACCTGTTAAAAGATTAAATAAATCACTAACTAAGTAAACAATAGCAAGTAAACCAAACATGACAGTTTATTTATAGTGAAAAAAACACTGTAAATTATCTGAGGTCCTATTGGCAGTTGGGTACCTTTCTAAGACTAACCCTTTGACATACTTGTGAGTACTGTAGTCAAAAACTTATGCCTTAGGTAAGCTTCCCAGGGAATAAAGCACAAACAAGCATTTCTATTCATGAGATTTATCAGGAAGAACTCTAAAAGAGGAGGAGGAAGATAAGTAGGGTAAGGGATGGGGAAAGAAAGCTCAGTAAGAAAGTGGTTTTAGTCTGTCTTTGAAACAAGGGCACTTGCCTTTCATACTCACATGTCATCTATAACTGACAAAGGTCTTGCTCCTAAGATGTGCATGGGATATAGTTCCATAAAGCCAACGGTATTACATTTGCCCATTTATAGGACAGAGAGCCACTTAGAAACTGTATGGAGGATCACTTCCATGACAAATTATTATATATTATTTTTTGCTTTTTGGATCACACCCAGCAACACTCAGGAATTACTCCTGGTGGTGCTCAGGGGACCATATGGGATGCCAAGGATCGAACCCAGGTAGCCTGCATGCAAGGCAAACAGCCTACCCATTGTGCTATCACTTTGACCACAACAAATTAATTTTTTTCCTAACCCATTATATTCCAGTAGTTCTATGTCCATATGAGAATTAGGATCTATTGCCCATGGCATACTAACTACTTTCTGTGACTACTAGACTATTTCCACAATTTTCCGTCCAACAACCAGATATCATCTTCTGGGTCTCTAAGGAAAGCACCCCCTTCTCTGTAGACCAGGACCCCTGTGCCCAGAGTCTGTCTATGATTGAGAGTCAGGGAACAAGCAGACACCATTGGGCTACACTGGCACGAGATAGGGACAAATGGAAATGTTACTGGCTCCCGCTTGAGCAAATCGAAAAATAACGGGATGTCAAGGGATCAAGTGATTCTGACTTTTAAAAATGACTCTATACAGTTTTCTATAGTGGATGCACCTATTTATGTTTCCACCAACACTCTGTATGGGTTCTCTTTTTCAGTTTCTTCACCATCACTGTTTTTTGTTTTTGATGATCTCCATTTTCTCTCCTGTTACTGCTATTTTTTTTTTTTTTTTTCCTTTTGGCAGAAGAGCTGGGAATGTAATAATGTGTACATTGGCTTGTTGTTGCAAAATTGTGTTTTCTTGGATATCTTGTTTCTCCTTTAGTCCTGGGCTCTGCCTCCAAGAACTCCTTGGTCTATATTGGGCAATCCAGCACCTCACAGGAGCAGCAGGTGTTAGCACCCTGATCACCCATTCTCAGAACTTACATGATATTTTGCTTTAAAAAAGTTTATTGAAATAAAATTGGTTTATGACTTTTTTGTATTTATGCTTCTAATTATGCATCAATATAAATTGCCATCTGTCTACACTATGTTTTGTTTACCTCTAAAGGTCTAGTTCCATCCACTATCATGCAATTGATTCTTCTACCCTATTTACCAACTTTCCCTTTTCCTTCTGGTAGCCACTGGTTTGATATTATAGATGAAGAGTTCATTTTCGTTTTGTTTAATTTGTTTATCAGTTCTGTTTCATTAGCTCCCACATATGAGTGAAATCATATGTTATTTGTCTTTTTCCATCTGGATTATTTCACTGAACATAATTCTCTCTAGGCTTATCCATGTTGTTCCAAATGCCATGGTTTTATCTTTTTCATATATAAGTAGTATTCTATTGGGGTACATATACCTCCTACTTTTTTTAGAAAATTATGTTAAGCAGTGGATGTGTTGGCAACCCACCTGTGCTGCATTATTCTCAAGAAAATCATGTTCAACAAACCATTTCTGAGATCCAATGGGTCGTGTATCCCCAGCTGTCTTTTCTTATGGGTGCTTATTGGTGGCAAATATCTTCATTTTAAAATATTTTGATTATTAAAGACTTCCACAGGGCCCTTTTATTTTATTTATTTATTTTTGTGGTATTGTAAACTTTCTTTTTTTTATTTTATATTTTTCATTTTTTGTCATTCTTAAAAATTTTTTTTATTATACCACCGTGAGACATACAATTACAAAGGTGTTCATAATTGGTTCTTGGTAATACAGTATTCCAGCACCCATCCCTCCACCATTGCCCCATTTCCCACCACCAATGTACCCCACCCCTCCCGCCCACCCCCCAGGCTGCCTCAATAGCAGGTACCCCCCCCGTTTCCTCTCTTTCTCTCTCTGTCTCTCTCTCTGTCTCTGCATCTCTCTCCCTCTTATTTTACACATTGTGGCTAGCCCTGCAGATAATTTAGAGTTTATCACTTAAATCTCTTTGTGTATATTCAATGGTGAGTTTTAGTCTGCCATTACCATTTCCCACACTTAGTAAAACACTGGTATCTATTTATATCCTATTAATGAATGCAGTCATTCTATATCTGTCCTTTTCCTTCTGACTAATTTCACTCAGCATGATAGTCTCCATGTCCATCCATTTGCAGGTAAATTTCATAATTTCATCTTTTCTGACAGCTGCATAGTATTCCATAGTGTAGATGAACCACAGTTTCTTTAGCCAGTCCTCTGTTCTCGGGCATTTAGGTTGTTTCCAAATTCTAGCTATAGTGAATAGCGCAGAGATGAATAAAGAAGTACAGATAGTGTTTCTGCTATGTGTTTTTCGGTCTCTAGGGTATATTCCCAGGAGTGCTATTGCTGGATCAAATGGGAGCTCAATATCTAGTTTTCTGAGGAATGCCCATATTGTTTTCCAAAAGGGCTGGACCAGCCGGCACTCCCACCAACAGTGGATGAGAGTCCTTTTTTCCCCACATCCACGCCAGCACTTGCTGTTTTGGATGTGTGCCAGTCTGTGGTGTGAGATGGTACCTCATTGTTGTTTTGATTTGCATCTCCCTGATGATTAAAGATGAAGAGCACTTTTTCATATGCCTTTTGGCCATTCGAATTTCTTCTTTTTTGGAAGCTTCTGTTCATTTCTTCTCCCCATTTTTTGATGGGGTTGCCACAGGGCCCTTTTTATCCCAAGTCTCTGTCACCTTCAGTTATTAGTAATTCACTCTGTACCAGCATCTGTGTTGATCAAACCTCACTAAAAGAAACTTACTCTTCAATTTTTCATTACTTGTTACTCTCTCACCAGGTAAGTTGTCCCCAGAGATACTCCAAGGAACATGCTTACCTGCAACATTTTCTGGTCTTAGATAGTAGGTATTTCCCAACTTCCTCCACTTGTTCAAGGCTCATAGTTTCTTCCTTCATAGTTTTTCCATGCTACTCTGACGTTCCTTCTTCATAAAAGTTGGGCTATTACTTTTATTAGGCTTCCTGGAGTTTAGAACTGTGTTTATAACCATCTCTTGGAGCCTTCTGAGAGGATGTATTAGCCTTTGTTGGAAAAAAATTTTTAAGGGTGTGCCACAGATGGAAGAAAGATAACTGAGTAGTAGATGGAAAGGAGGCATGGATATGGAATTTTCACTGAGCTTAATGAAATAACGTGTTTGCTATTGGAAAGGAAAGAATAGAAAGTTGAAAATGAAAGAGCCTGAGTGGGTTTTGTTCTTCTGACAGACCCATTTTGATCTGTATCTTAGAGAGAATTTAGAGGAATTCATTGAATAGAAAAGGATCCAGAGAAGAGTTTGTATGTTGTGGGTTATCCTGTCCAAAGAATTTATATTTCTTTATAAATAAAGCAGTATTTGTGCAGACTATTCTACAAACAACCTCTTTATTGAAAGCAAAAGGTAATTTGTTCAAAAGCTGCTCTGGGTACTACAGCAGGTTAACCAGTATTATCAAATGTTCAGTGTTGTAGTTGCTTTTGGAAGTTCCTGCTGGAAATCTCAAGAAAAAAAAGCACATGGCCCTGACTTCTACTTCAGGGGAAGTCCTAAAGTGCTTCCCAAAGTAAATAAAAACATTATTGACTTATCACTGATTTTCTATAGTATGAAATTTAGGAGAGCCAGTAGCAGCTTTGCCCGTGTATATGAGTCTCTGGATCAGTGCACCTAGGCTGGGCTTGAAAAAGACTGCTGCAGGGTGGGTTTGTGACTAGCAGGGCTGTGATCAGCTCTTCTGCTGTGTACACCCATGTACGCTGATCCAGAGACTCACATACATGGAGCAGAGCTGCTGCTGGCTCTCCCTTTGCCCAGCTGATCACGAGGTACCTGGGAGGAAAGGCGAGTTCTGCCCCTGGCCCCCCACCTTAGCAGAACCTTGCAAGAATCTAGAGGACCCCCCACCACCACCATGAGGGCCACCATTTTCCACATCTGCACATCTGCCCCCTCTAGTCAGAGCTCCACCCAGCAGAAGAGCTGATCTCAGCCCACAAGCGGCTGCGAGGTTCATCATGCTAGAGATTAGAGGTGACTACAAGAGTATCCCACCTGCCGGCAGAGCCTGGCAAGCTACTCGTGTCATATTTGATATGCCAAATATCAGTAACAATTAGAGACCTCATTCCCATAACCTGATGGAATAGTTTGAGGCTCTTTATGTTCCTGGAGCAAGCAGATGCCCTTGGGCCACACTAGCATGTGACAGAACTTATGAAGATGTTACTGGTGCCCGCTTGAGCAAATCAATCATCAACGAGAAGACAAGTGATACAAGACAAGTGATGAAATTTGGGGGTGGTGGTGGTTTGGGCCATACCTGGCAATATGCAGGGTTTATTCCTGTCTCTGCAGTGAGAAATTACTCCTGGTGGTGCTCTGGAGACCATATGGAATGTCAGAGATCAAACCCTCTTTGGCTGTGTGCAAGACAAATGCCAACCTGCAGTATTATTGCTCTGACCTCATAGTACTACCGAGTTTTAAGGGTTTATCTTCACTCATTAAAAATGTATACTTCTCACCAATCCCACACCACAAAGAGCCCCCACTGCTCATCATTTTCCTTCTGGTCACCACTATAGTTTTCACTGTGTCTCAGAACAAGTTTTATTGTTTCCAATGAATTTACTTGCCTTTGTAATTCCTATGTCACATAAATATGAATTACTAAATGAGTTAAACCATGTGATAATTGTCTTTGACTTCCTGACTTATTTCACTTAGCAAAATCACCTCAAGTTCCATCTATTTTGTCCCAAATAACAGTTTCATCATTCTTAAGATGAAATTTTAGTATTCCTTAGAGTGTTTCTTAGAGTATATATACCATGGCTTTTTTCCTGGTGGCCAATAGATGAGCATTTAGGTTGATTCAACATTTCAGTTCTTGTTTAACAGTGATTTTTCTGAGCATAGAAGTGCAAATATATTTTAGAAAGTTTTGATATTCCTAGGTGTAAGACTTTTTTTGTCTTATTCTGTTTTGTTGAGAATCAACAGGACCTCATATATAAAGGGCATGTGCTCAACATGTACTACATTATGATCCTGACCGAAGAGTTTTTTTTTTATCAATTTGCCTAATCAATAAGGACAGTTCTTTTCAATACAGTTAATTTAAATATCTTAATTCCTCATTCTCCATTCACCCCCCCATAAAGTGCCTTTGTGCCCACATACATCATATATTATGTATGTCTTCATTTTTTTGGTCTATATCACGTCTTTAAGTAAAAAGCAGATGTTTTTCAATATTTGCCCTTTGTGTGTGGAGTATTACTGACCTGTGTACAATTGGTGTCATATTCTGAGACCTGGGAAAATGATTTTCCATCTAATCACAGATATGTACATAATCAAAGATGGGGGTAAAAGTGGTTGATTATGATGGTAAGTCTGAGCATCATCGGACATGTTCTTTGTCTGTCATGATTGTTAACAAATAGGCCTTTGGATGCACATCAATTTGTTGATGGGATGACTGTATGGTCAGAGGCAGAATTCATGAATTAGTGAAAAACATGTAGCTAGATTCCTCTGCTATTTCTCCTCAGCTGTCTCTATTCTTTTAAGCATGAAAAACACATTGCCTGTGCTTTTTTAAAAAAATATTTTATTATACCACTGTGAGATATACAATTACAATGTTGTTCGTGTTTGGAGGTTTCAGTCACATAGTGTTCCAGCACCCGCCCTCCACCAGTGCCCATTTCCTACCACCAATGTCCCCAATTCCCTCCACCCTCCCATAGCCTGCCTCCATGGCAGGTTTTTTATCTCTTTTCTCTCTCCTTCTCTTTTCCTTCTCTTATATATTGTGGATTGCAATACATACACTTAGAGGCCATCATGTGCATTTTTTTGCCTGTATTTAATGCTTGGCGCAAGCAGCCGTGCCAGCGGGCTGTGATAGGCTCTTCTGCTGGGTGGAGTTCTGATGAGAGGGAAGTCCGGATGTGGGAAATGGCGGAACACATGGAGTGGGGGGTCGTCTGGCTTGTTGCAAGGCTCTGCTGGGGTGGCGGGCCAGGGCTAGAACCCACCATCCCTCCCTGGCGCAACTGGGCACAGGGAGAGCCTGGTGAGCAACTGGGCACAGGGAGGCCTGTAGCAGCTCTGCCCCATGTCTGTGAGTCTCTTCTCTCTTCTGGTAGAGAATAGCTCTAAATGCTGGATTTAGAGGTGACTACAAGAGTATCCCACCCGCATGGCAGAGCCTGGCAAGCCTCCCGTATCATATTTGATATGCCAAATACCAGTAACAATTATAGACCTCATTCCCATGACCTGACAGAATGGTTTGAGGCTCTTTATGTTCCTGGAGCAAGCAAATGCCCTTGGGCTCTACTAGCATGAGACAGGACATATGGAGATGTTACTGGTGCCAGCTCGAGCAAATCAATGATGAACAGAAAGACAGTGATACAGTGATTTAATGCTCAGTTCTAGGTTGGTATTAGTCCTTTCAACATTTATTCGCACATGTTCCCTTGTCTGTCTTACCTAACCTCTGACTCCCACATGTTTGTGGTAATTTCCACTTTTGGTAAGACTTAATCCACATTTCGCCTGACATTGGATTTAGGTATCATAATATGTATATATATGTATATATATGTATATGTATATATATTTATGTCATGCAAATAAATGCAGTCACTCTATATCTCTCTCCTTCTGACTAATTTCACTCAACATGATCCTTTCCATGTCCATCCATTTATAGGCAAATTTCATAACTTCATTTTTCCTAACAGCTGCATAGTATTCCATTGTGTACATGTACCAAAGTTTCTTTATCCAATCATCAGTTCTCGGGCATACTGGTTGTTTCCAGGTTCTGGCTATTGTGAATAGTGCTGCTATGAAAATAAAAGTGCGGATTGTGTTTCTGATGTGTGTTTTTGGCTTCCCAGGGTATATTCCCAAGAGTGGTATGGTTGGGTCAAAATGGAGCTCAATTTCTAGTCTTTGGAGGAATGTCCATATTATTTTCAAGAAAGGTTGTACAAGTTGACATTCCCACCAACAATGTATGAGAGTCCCCTTTTCCCTGCATCCACACCTGCACTTGTTGTTTTTACCCTTTTGGATATGGGCCAGTCTCTGTGGTGCGAGATGATATCTCGTTGTTGTTTGATTTGTATCTCTCTGATGATTAGTGATGATGAGCATTTTTTCATATGCCTTTTGGCCATTCAAATTTCTTCCTTGTCAAAGTTTCTGTGCATTTCTTCTCCCCCATTTTTTAATGGGGTTGGCTGTTTTCTTCTTATATAGTTGTAACCAGTGCCTGATATATCCTGAATATTAACCCCTTATCAGATGGGTGTTGGGCGAATATTCTTTCTCATTCTGTGGATTGTCTTTGTATCTTGGTCACTGTTTCTTTCGAGGTGCAGAAGCTCTTTAGTTTTATGTGGTCCCATATGTTTATCTTTTCTTCTAGTTGCTTTGTTTATGGTGTTTCACCTTTGAAGATGTCTTTAGCTTCAATGTCATGGAGGGTTTTTCTTATATTTTCTTCAATGTACTTTATGGATTCAGGTCTGATATTGAGAGCTTTAATCCATTTTGATCTGATTTTTGTGCAAGGTGTTAGACGCAGGTCCAAATTCTTTTTTTTACATGTAGCTGTCCAGTTTTCCCAGCACCACTTGTTGAAGAGACTTTCCTTACTCCAGTTAGGACTCTTTGCACCTTTATCAAAGATTAACTGATCATGTCTTTGAGGCTGGGTGTCAGAATACTCAACTCTATTCCATAGGTCCATAGGTCTGTTTTTATTCCAACACCACACTGTTTTAATTACTACTGCTTTGTAGTACCTGTGTTCTTTTCAACATGGAAAAGGTCATTGTTTCAGGCACTAGAAAAAGGTCTATCTTGTCTTCTACAGGTAGCTATGCTGTCAGGGACAGAGCTTACTGTTTCTTATTAAGAAAGGAATTGTGATTTGTTGAGAAGAATACAGACATAGAACTTGATGACTGGTTAAAACCTAATTCAGTTACGTTCTAGCAGTGTTATCTTGGGTCAGTCACTTAACCTCTCTCAGTCTTTCCACACATCTACAAAAAAAAGCAGAATAATAGCACTCTGTTGTAGAGAATTTTGGTCAGGATGAAATGATATAATGCCTTAGAAAGTGGTTTGTGTGCCAAAAGCAATGCAGAAATTTGAGCTGTTATTCTCGTCTTTGAGAGAGGCAATATAAGCCCTTCCTCTTTCATGAATTCCTGGGAGATTTGCTATCTTTTCATTTCTGTGTAGAATACATAGAGGCAATGTGAATGCTACTAATCCATGGGACAATAAGCAGAAGAATGACAGCTCCTGCCCAGTAACTGAATGGCTTTACACGGAGCCAAATTTCACAAGCTCTTATTCAGACTTCACAGCAGGCCTGGGCTCTGGATGTTCAAGTGCCCTTAGAATGACTGTGAGACTGTGCCCTTCCAGACATCCCCCTCTAGAGGGAAGGGCGACAGAGTGGCAGAGTGCACCCGCAATTCCCTCTGCAGAAAGTCAGGAGTAGACAGGATCCCACTGGTGGGGATGACTCCGCTAGGACTATAAGTGCTCTCTAAATCACGGTTGACACCAACTGAGAAATTATTTGATGTATCAGTGTGACGGGGCATGCGATGCTCAGAGACTTGACTCAACAATATTCTGTGTGTCTGTGAAGGTGTTTCTGGATGAGATTAACATTTGAAGCAACACTGAGGAAAATTGATTTCCTCCCTAATATAATGGGGTCTTAACTATTCATTTAAAGGCTAAAATAGAGCTAAGAGGCTAGAACACTAACTACTTGGCTGCCTCAAGCTAACATATTGATGCCTCTGCATTTCCAGCTTGCTGTCTTTTACACAGGAACACAATCAACAGCTTCTCTGAATTTGCAGCTCATCAATTGCAGATCTCATAGCTTCTTCACTTCCAGAATGTATGAGTCAATGCCTTATAATAAATTTTCTACACCTTCAAATACATATTTTTGTTTGTTTTAGGGCCATAACTAGTGATGCTCAGGGCTTACTCCTGGGTCTGCTCATGGCTCATTGCTGGCTTTGATCAGGAAACCATATGCTTTGCCAATGATCAAATCCGGGTCAGCTGGGTGCAAGGCAAGTGCCTTACCTACTGTACCATCTCTCCAGTTCCAAGAAATTATTTCTTGATCATTACTTTTAGGTTGAAAGAAAGTTTTTCTTTTTTACTTTTGTAATTTCTGTGCAAAATGAATGGATGGATGATTGATGGATGGACAGATGGGTGGGTGGATGCACAGATAGACAGAGGGTTAGGCATATAAGTAATTGAGAGAGAGAGACTTACTCTAAGTTTTGTTACAAACCCGGAATGTAAGTAACTTGGAATATTTTAGTACTGAATACAAATTTATAAAACAAACACAAATTATTAAATCTCTTTTTCAATTGGTCAGTTATAAATGTATAAATATACTTTAAGATTTGCCATGTTGTTTTCTCTGAGTGACTCAAGCAGTATATATTCTATGCAAAAATACATGCATGTATACTTACATGCAAAAATACATGCACACATCCATGCAAAAAATGGCACTGGAAAACATTAAATAGATTGTGTGTGTGGGAAGGTTCTATTAAAATGACATGCATATACGTTTCTGAACTCACACAAGACAATAGCATTTGGAGCCATACTATTTGTTTCAAAGGACATTTGAGAAGAACAACTTTGTGAAGAACAGTAAATTGTTTCTTTAAATGACAACAAATGCTATTTTTGAAACACAGTGATATTAAAATGTTTGATAATTTTGTATGTAAATATTTTTAAAATAATCAATCTTTTAACTAGCATTAATTGTTAGGTTCAGTCATTATTTTGGATATAGAGGGATGGTTCCTCCTGAATCAACCAGATGCCATTGGGCTACATTGGCACGTGATAGGGTCCAATGGAAATGTTACTGGTTCCATTAAATTAGTATTTATTTAGTTAAAACAACCATACTAGCCAGTGTACTTTCCTTATGTTTAATTAGAAGGAAAAAGTAGACGTATCTCAAGTTTAGCATCTAAAATAATCAGTTTAAAATTCCCTCTCTTAAATGTGACTCCTAATCTCTCAAGGGCATAATAGTTTTATTTTCATGTATCTACTCTGTTACTTTAGATGCAATAATGGAGTAACTTTTCAGTATCTCCCAGTTCATAGAGTTTAGGACAATTTATGCTGATCACCATCAGACACTGAAAGTGTTTTTAAAAAAATTTTTCCCATATTTTTTTTGCCATGTTTGCCACATAGTTTACCATATTTCCAGAGAAGACTTAGTGGGTTTTGACTGTAGTAAACTGTAGTAGTCAAATCCTGTCAGTCAATTCCTATAGCATATGACTTGGCATCTCATAATTATTGCATTTTCTCTTTCATCATTATTTGGGTTCAGCTAGACTCATTTCAAGCATGCCTTTACTAAGATAAATAAAAATGCTTTTATTTACTTGATGAAAAACAATTCTGTAATTTCACTTGAGTCATAAAAATTTTTTATATTTGCCAAATCTATGTTTTTGTGAAAACTGACCACTGAAACCTTACTGAGTTAGTTAAGTCAATCTAGTTGTAATATGCTGTGATAGGGTCTCATAAAAGTGCGTGAGACAATTAGAGACATAGTGTAGTTGGTAGGGTGCTTGCTTTGCACATGGCTGACTCCCTGGTACCCATATTGTCCCCCAAGCCTGCCAGGAGTGATCCCTGAGTGCAGAGCAAGAAATAAGCCCTGAGCACTTCTGATTTTGCAACCAAAAGAAACAAGTGAATTGAATATGCTGTTTGACGGAAAGACCAGTGCATTAATTTTTTTAAAAAATGTTTTATTAGCTATCCTTGGGGGTTTATTATTTCATACGAATTTCAGGAGTGTTTGGTCAATTTCTTTAAAGAATGTCATGGGGAAGAAGAAGATGGGAAGCATCAGCTTTCCCAACCTCAAACTGTACTACAAAGCAGCAGTAATTAAAACAGCGTGGTACTGGAATAAAAACAGACCTGTAGACCTATGGAATAGAGTTGAGTATCCTGACACCCACCCTCAAAGACATGATCAGTTAATCTTTGATAAAGGTGCAAAGAGTCCAAACTGGAGTAAGGAAAGCCTCTTCAACAAGTGGTGCTGGGAAAACTGGACAGCTACATGTAAAAAAAGAATTTGGACCTGCTTCTAACACCTTGTACAAAAATCAGATCAAAATGGATTAAAGATCTCAATATCAGACCTGATTCCATAAAGTACATTGAAGAAAATATAGGAAAAACCCTCCATGACATTGAAGCTAAAGACATCTTCAAAGGTGAAACACCATTAACAAAGCAACTAGAAGAAAACATAAACATATGGGACTACATGAAACTGAAGAGCTTCTGCACCTCGAAAGAAACAGTGACCAAGATAGAAAGACAGTCCACAGATTCACCCAATACCCATCTGATAAGGGGTTAATATCCAGGATATATGAGGCACTGGTACAGCTATATAAGAAAAAAACAGCCAACCCCATCAGAAAATGGTGAGAAGAGATGAACAGAAACTTTGACAAGGAAGAAATTCGAGTGGCCAAAAGGCATATGAAAAAATGCTCATCATCACTAATCATCAGAGAGATGCAAATCAAAACAACAATGAGATATCCCTCACACCACAGAGACTGGCCCATATCCAAAAGGGTAAAAGCAACAAATGCTGGCGTGGATGCAGGGAAAAGGGGACTCTCATACATTGTTGGTGGGAATGTCGACTTGTACAACCTTTCTGGAAAACAATATGGACATTCCTCCAAAGACTAGAAATTGAGCTCCCTTTTGACCCAGCCAAACCGCTCCTGGGAATATACCCTGGAAAGCCAAAAACACACAGTGGAAACACAATCCACACTTTTATTTTCATAGCAGCACTATTCACAATAGCCAGACCTGGAAACAACCAGTATGCCCGAGAACTGATGACTGGATAAAGAAACTGTGGTACATCTACACAATTCAATACTATGCAGCTGTTAGGAAAAATGAAGTTATGAAATTTGCCTATAAATGGATGGAAATGGAAAGGATCATGTTGAGTGAAATTAATCAGAAGGAAAGAGAGAGACATAGAATGACTGCATTTATTCGCATGTCATAAATATACCAGGTGATCTTACCAAAAGTGGAACTTACCACAAGCGCGTGGGAGTCAGAGTTTAGGTAAGATAGAGAAGGGAACATGTGTGAATAAATGTCAAAAGGTCTGATACCAACATAGAACTGAGCATTAAATACAGACAAAAAAATGCAAATGATGGCTTCTAAGTGTATGTAGTGCAACCCACAATGTGTAGGAGAAGGAAGAGAGAGAGGGAGAGAGAGAGAGAGATAAAAAAACCTGCCATTTAGGCAGGACATGGGAGGGGGAGGGAATTGGGGGGCATGGGTGGTGGGTGATGGGCACTGGTGGAGGCGGGGGTGCTGGAACACTGTGTAACCGAAACCTCCAAATGTGAACAACGTTGTAATTGTATATCTCACGGTGGTATAATAAAATATTTAAAAAATGTTTTATCATACCACTATTAGATATACAATTACAAGAGTTTCATGTTTGAATATTGTTTCTACAGTTTTCCAACACCCATCCCTCCACCCTGCCCATCTCCCATCACCAATGTCCCCACCTCCCATCCCCCTTCCCCCCAGTCTGTCTCCATGGCAGGTTCTATATCTCCTTTCTCTCTTTCTCTTTCTCTCTCCCTCTTGCTTCCCTTTCTTACACATTATAGATTGTAATATATTCTAGAACATAATTGGTACCACTAGTTTGATGTACTGGGTCCGGACCACAAAAATGGCAGCTATTATGGTGAGCGAATCTCATCCAGTTGCTTCCGAGGCCCTACAGAGGTGATGGGTCAACTTCCAAAACCCATCTTGCCTCCTGGAGCTTCATGGTCAGCTGAGCTAGGGAGAGTCGGATGGCAGCTCTCTCCTGTGCTTCTGAGTCTCTGAGTCATGGATGAGAGCCCTGAGGCAGTTTTTGGGTAGGGCCACCAGGCCTCTGGGATGGGTCAGAGAGGGGAAGGGGTACCCCAGCTCCATATCCAGGAATGCTGGGTGACTTCCGCCTCTGAGAGCTGCCTACCTGGGCTCGAACTTGGATGCTCTGAGATGGTCTTGAGATCAGCATCTCTCTTACGTGGGTTCTGCTGAGCTGTGGTGTCCTGACCGTGATAATTGTGGTTATTATGGTGAGAGAGTCTCATCTGCTGCTTCTGAGGCCCTACAGAAGTGATGGGCCAACATCCAAAACCCATCTTCCCTCCTGGGAGCCTCATGGTCAGCTGAACTAGGGGAGAGCCGGATGGCAGTTCTCCCCGTGTGTCTGAATCTCTCATCTTTCTCTCTATCTCTATTTCTGTCTCTGTATTTCTCTCTCTTCTCCTACACCTGTTACTTGCCTTATGGTTTATGATGCAATTATCTATGTGTATACTCAGTAGTGACTTCTAGTGTGACATTATAGTTCTTTATTCCCCATCAGCCTCCCCAGTTTGTTACAACTACAATGATCATTATGGTGTACAGATGTGAAAGATCCTGGGAAGGACCGGGTCCTAGCCTACTTTGTTATCTAAGCCTCTTGCGCAGCTGTACAGTTTTTCCTATGTCAGACTATCCACCATCCAAGGCCCACAGGGCAAAGCCTTAGGGGTATAGAAAACATATCTCCTGTCTGCCACCTGCCAATGCAGCTGGGCACTGCAGTCACACCTGCAACACCTCTTGGGGCAGGTGGCCCAAGATCAGTGCATTTAAAGGACCAAACTTAGTTAATTGACATCACAATGTGATCATTTTTAGTTTGTCTTTGAGAATATTCTTGCAATTGAGCATGTGGAAAATGAATAAAAGGGGACTAAGAAATAGTCCAGGAGGTAATGTTCTTTTCTTGAATGTGGCTGATTCAGCCTTGATCCCCAGAACTCCAAACCAGGCTTGGTCCTGATCTGCCAGGAGTAATCCTTAAGTGACAGTTACAAGTAAGCCATGAGGACTACCTGGTATGACCCCCCCCCATAAAAAAAAGAATGCATAAAAGCTATGTTTAAAGATTGGGCTATATTTTAATATTTGTAAAATAAAAGTTTGATTAAAATGGACACTGCATTAAAATTTATTGTCATTTCAATAAAAAACTAAAACAGAAAAAATGTTTGCAAGAAAGTATTATGAGAATATGTATATTTAAACACATTGGACAGCCTAAAAGAATAAAAAGTCTTACATTCATACAACCTTTCAATACAGAAATAGGAATAAGTAAATAATCTTGAACAGACCCATCACAAGTACAGAAATCAAAGCAGCAATCCAAAGTCTGCCTAAAGATAAAATCCCAGGCCCATCTGACTTCACCACTGAATTCTATAAAACTTCCAAAGAGGATATCAGATTAATTTTTCTCAAACTCCTCCAAAGAGTATAATGGTGGGTGGGAATATTTCCTAACATATTATACAAAGCAACATTATTCTCATTTTAAAATCATATAAAAACAACATGTACAAAAGTCATATTACAGAGTGATATTACAGAGTGATATCTCCGAAGAACATCTATACAAATATCCTTAAAAAATATTGGCAAATTGAATCCAACAATATAGCAAAAAGAATCATACACCATGACCAGAAGAGATTCATTCCAGGGTTGCAAACATATGCAAATCAACAAATGAGTACACCATATCAACAAAAAGATAAACATCACATGATCATATCAACAGACTCTGAAAACACATTTTGACAAGATTCAACACTCATTTATGGAAAAAGCCTCAACAAGTTGGGAACAGAGGAATTTATTTTAACACAATAAAGGAAACATATGGCAGTCTGCAACTAATAAAAAAGAAAACCCAAAAAGAAGAATGTGGTACTTTGTGCTCTTGTACTTTGCAAGTGGGGGTGTACGTTGGTGGCTTTTCTTTGGCAGTGAGTTTGGTAATAGCTAACAAAGTTGGAGATACACATGACCCTATGACATCCACTGTAGTTCTAGTACCAAGTACATATCATGTGTTAGCAACCTTCAAATGGCACTGGAAATATTTCCTAGGAATAGTTGAGGAATATTTGTGGAAGATTACTGGGAGTGGGGGGTGGAGGGTGGTTGCAAACAGAGGTAGTTTTTCTTTTAATTTTTTATTATACCACCATGAGACATACAATTACAAAGGTGTTCATAACTGGTTCTTGGTAATACAGTATTCCAGCACCCATCCCTCCACCAGTGCCCCATTTCCACCACCAATGTACCCCACGCCCTCCGCCCACCCCCAGGCTGCCTCAATAGCAGGTACCCCAGTTTCCTCTCTTTCTCTGTCTCTCTCTCTGTCTCTGCAACTCGCTCCCTCTTCTTTTACATATTGTGGCTAGCCCTGCAGATATTTAGAGTTTATCACTTAAGTCTCTCTGTGTATATTCAATGGTGAGTTTTAATCTGCCATTACCATTTCCCACATTTAGTAAAACACTGGTATCTATGTATATCCTATTAATGAATGCAATCATTCTATATCTGTCCTTTTCCTTCTGACTAATTTCACTCAGCATGATAGTCTCCATGTCCATCCATTTGCAAGTAAATTTCATAATTTCATCTTTTCTGACAGCTGCATAGTATTCCATAGTGTATATGAACCAGAGTTTCTTTAGCCAGTCCTCTGTTCTCGGGCATTTAGGTTGTTTCCAGATTCTAGCTATAGTGAATAGCACAGAGATGAATAAAGAATTACAGATAGTGTTTCTGCTATGTGTTTTTCGGTCTCTCGGGTATATTCCCAGGAGTGCTATTGCTGGATCAAATGGGAGCTCAATATCTAGTTTTCGGAGGAATGCCCATGTTGTTTTCCAAAAGGGCTGGACCAGCCGGCACTCCCACCAACAGTGGATGAGAGTTCCTTTTCCCCACATCCACTGCCAGCACTTGCTGTTTTGGATGTGTGCCAGTCTGTGGGTGTGAGATGGTACCTCATTGTTGTTTTGATTTGCATCTCCCCTGATGATTAAAGATGAAGAGCACTTTTTCATATGCCTTTTGGCCATTCGAATTTCTTCTTTTTTGGAAGCTTCTGTTCATATCTTCTCCCCATTTTTTGATGGGGTTGGCTGTTTTTTTCTTGTGGAGTGCTACCAGTGCCTGATATATCCTGGATATTAACCCCTTGTCAGATGGGTATTGGGTGAATATCCTTTCCCACTCTGTGGATTGTCTTTGTATCTTGGTCACCATTTCTTTTGAGGTGCAAAAGCTTTTCAATTTTATATAATCCTATTTGTTTATCTTTGCTTCCATTTGCTTGGTCAGTGGTGTGTCGTCTTTAAAGATACTTTTTAGTTTCGATGTCGTAGAGTGTTTCTCCTATGTTTTCTTTGATGTACCTTATAGATTCATGTCCATTTTACGGAGAGCTTTTATCATGAACAGGTGTTGAATCTTGTCAAATGCCTTCTCTGCATCTATTGATATGATCATATGGTTTCTATTTTTCTTTTTGTGGATGTGATGTATTATGTTGATTGACTTGCGGATGTTGAACCATCCTTGCATTCCCCGAGATGAATCCCACTTGGTCATGGTGTATAATCTTTTTGATGACTCTTTGGATTCTATTTGCTAGTATTTTGTTGAAGATCTTAGCATCTGTATTCATCAGGGGGATTGGTCTGTAGTTTTCCTTTTTTGTGACATCTCTGTATGCTTTGGGAATCAGGGTGATATGTGCCTCGTAGAAGCTATTTGGGAGTGTTTCTGTTTCTTCAATTTGCTGGAAGAGCTTGAAAAGAAGTGGGAGTAGGTCCTCTTTTTAAAGGTTTTGTAGAATTCACTGGTGAATCCATCTGGACCAGGGCTTTTGTGTTTGGGGAGACTTTTGATTACTGATTCTATTTCCTCGATGGAGATAGGTTTGTTGAGGTATTCCAAATCATCTTGTTTGCAGACTTGGGAGGCTATAGGAATTCAGGATTTTTGTCCATTTCTTCTAGATTCTCTTGTTTCGTGGCATACAGGCTCTCGTGAGTAATCTCTGATGATCTTTTTGAATTTCTGTGGTTTCTGTTGTGATGTCCCCATTTTTTTTTCTGATTTAATTTTATTTTTTATTATTCCCCCCAAATATTATTACACCATTTTTAGACATACAATTGAAAGATGCTCATGTAGAGTTTTGGTTCCACAATGTTCCAACACCCATCCCTCCACCCAAATCCATCTCCCATCACCAATGTCCCCACCTCCCTCCCCCTCCCCCACCTCAACTACTTGGCGAATTCTGTATGTCATTTCTCTCCTCATTATCTCTCCCTCTCCAAACTTTCCTGCTCTTCGTGGAATGCAGTGCACCAAAAAGACATTACTGTTTCCACTATTTTGATGGACCACGCGGCCGCAGGGTGGCTGTGCTACCTGGGCTTGAACCCGGTTTAGCTCTGTTAATCTGGTCGTGAGGCAGTTTCCCAGCGTCTGGACAGCGAAAATGGTGGCTAGTGATGGGGCGAAGTCTCATCCGTCTGCTTCCGGCACCCCCAGAAGTGGCGGTCCCACTCCCCAAAACCCGTCTGCCCTCCTGGGGGTCCCATATTCAGCTGGGCCGGGGGTGAGCCGAGTTCCAGCCTCCCCAGCCGCTTCGTGAGCCTCTTCATGCTATGGATGATGGCTCCAGGGCAGCTCCTGGGCGGGGCCACCAGGCTCACACAAAATGGAGAGGGGAATGGCCGAACCCTGACTCCATCTGACGAATTCCCAGTGATTCCCGCTTCTGGGAGCCGCCTACCTGGGCTCCAACTGGTTTTGCTCTGTTAATCTGGTCGTGAGGCAGGTTTCTCAGCATCCGACAGCGAAAATGGTGGCTAGTGTGATGGGCGAGTCTCATCCGGCTGCTTCGGGACCCCCAGAGGTGGTGGACCCACTCCCAAAACCCGTCTGCCCTCCTGGGAGTCCCATATTCAGCTGGCCCCGGGGTGAGCCGGGAGTTCCAGTCTCCACAGCCGCTCGTGAGCCTCTTCATGCTCCCCCATTTTAATTTCTGATTCTATTTATTTGGGTTCTCTCTTTTCCTTTTCTTACAAGTCTTGCAAGTGGTTTGTCAATCTTGTTTATTTTTTCAAAGAACCAGCTTTTGGTTTCGTTGATCTTCTGGATAGTTTTTTTGACTTTCCATCTCATTGATTTGCTCTAAGTTTTATTATTTCTTTCTTTCTGCTTGGGTTGGGCTCCTTTTTGTTGATCACTCTCTAAGATCTTAAGTTGTGAAGTCAGACTGTTTATGATGGCCTTATTTTCTTTTCTGATGAATGCTTGAAGAGCTATGAACTTGCCTCTTAACACTGCTTTTGCTGTATCCCACAGGTTCTGGTAATTCGTGTCTTCAGTCTCATTTGTTTCCAGGAATCTTTGGATTTCCTCTTTGATTTCTTTTATGACTTGCTGGTTGTTAAGCAGTGAGCTGTTTAGTTTCCAGATACTTGGTATTGGTCACCATTTTTGTGTACAATTAACTTTTATTTTCAGTGCATCATGGTCTGAAAAATAGTTGGCACAATTTCTATCTTCTTGATTTTATGGAGGTATGATTTATGGCTCAGCATGTGATCTATTTTTGGAGTATGTTCATGTGCACTGGAGAAGAAAGCGTATTCAGTTTTTTGGGGATGAAATGCCCTGTATATGTCTACCAGCCCTCTTTCTTCCATCTCTTCTTTTGGGGCCAGTATTTCCTTGGTAAGTTTCAATCTTGTTGATCTATCCAGGGTTGATAGAGCAGTGTTGAAGTCTCCAACTACAATTGTGTTGCTGTCAATGTCTTCTTTGAAGTCTATTAGTAGTTGTTTTAGGTATTTTGCTGGCCCCTCGTTGGATGCATATATGTTTAATAGCGTGATTTCTTCCTGATATATGCATCCCTTGACTATTAAGAAGTGACCTTCACTGTCTCTTCTGACCTTCTTCAGCCTGGAAGTCTATGTTGTTGAATACCAGTATGACCACCCCAGCCTTTCTAGATGGGTTGTTTGAGTGAAGGATTGTTTTCCAGCCTTTTATTTTGAGCCCGTCTTTGCTCCGATTGTTCAGGTGTGTTTCTTGAAGGCAGCAGAATGTCGGATTCAATTTTTGATCCATTTTGCCACTCTGTGTCTCTTAACTGGTGCATTTAGACCATTGACATTGAGAGAGATTATTGTCATGGGATTTTGTGCCATCTTTCTGTATAGGTTGGTTGTTCTTTTGGGTTATGTCTCGTCTTATAGTAGATCTTTCAGTCCTTCTTTTAAGGTTGGTTTTGATTTTACAAAGTTCCTAAGCTGTTGTTTATCCAAGAAGTTGTATATCTGTCCTTCAAATCTGAGTGAGAGTTTAGCTGGATAAAGGAATTCTTGCTGAGGCATTCATTTCATTAAGTATTTTTACTATATCCCACCACTGCCTTCAGGCTTGAAGGGTGTCTTCTGAGAAGTCTGCTGAAAGTCGAATGGATGCTCCTTTGTATACAATTTCCTTCTTTGATCTTGCTGCCTGAATAATGTCTCTGTCTATGGCATCCATTACCTTGACTAGGATGTGTCTTGGGGTCTTTCTATCGGGGCTCTCTTCTTGCTGGTTTGCGTTGGGCTTCTTGGATCTGGATACCTTCGCTTCCTTAACTCGGGAACTTTTCAGCCAGGATGTTTTTAACTGTTTTAATTTCCTTGGGGTTACTTTCCTGTCCCTCTGGGATGCCCATGATTCTTATGTTGTTCCGCCTAGCTTCATCCCATTGTTCTCTGTTCCCTTGCTGGATGCATTTTCCTGTCTTTTTTCCATCTTATGTAGTTCTCTGAGTGCTTTCTGTAGCTCATCTTCAGTCTCACTGATCTCTCTCTTCCACTGCTGTCATCCTACTGTTGAGAGCCCCTATTGTGTTTTTTCATTTAATCTGCTGAGTTTTTAAGTGATGATATTTCTATTTCCATGGTTCTCATTTCTGCTCTCATTTCCTCCCGTAATTTATTGACTGCCCTTTCAATTGCTTCTTTTATGTCCTCCTGTATTTTTTATTGGACATCTGCTCCATTTTTTCATTGAGCTCCTTAAACATCCTACCAATTTCTTTTCTAATTTCATTGTCAGAGAGATCTTGCACATCTGTATTCTTTTTTGAGTCTTCAGGGTCGATTTCTTCATCTGTTCTTTGATCTGGGGATCTGTGTTGTTTCCCTATGGTGTTGCAGTGTTCAGGGATAGATTCCTCTAGTGCACTGTTTCTTTTTCTTGAGGGTATTACCTTCCCTTGGTGTTGAATTTCCTAGTTTTTTGTATTAATAAGCGGCCGCACACCCTAGGGAGTATACCAGAGGCAGAGACAGGCCGGTGTGAGAGTTCAAAATGTCCGTTTACTTCCGCTTTTGCTCGGACTTCTGGAGGTTGTAGTTCCACCTTCTGCCGAGACCTGGTGTTCTACCACTGGCCCCACGCACCCACCTAGCCACCCGCACACCCCAGGAGAATACCTGAGACGAAGACAGGCCTATGTGAGAGTTCAAAATGTGCGTTTACTTCCACTTCTGCTCGGACTTCTGCGGGTTGTAGTTCCACCTTCTGCTGAGACCTGGGGCTCTACCACTGCCCCAGGCACCCATCCGCCAGCCGCACTCCCCAGGGGAGTATCAACAGAGGGTAGTTTTAAGAATACATTTTTTTTCAGACCTTCAATATCTATACTTTGCTGATATTTATAATATGTTCTGGCATCAAACTTTGAATAGAAACATCTTATTGGTTCAACTTTTCCCAGCTCCACTTTTAAAATCATGCGGTTCTTTGGTTACAAAAGAAACTCTCTCACAGACCGTCTCTTATTCTATGAATCACTCTGGGATGGAAAATATCTGGGGTCATCTATAAGGTGATGAAAGATATTTATTGTCAATAAATATACCATACATTTGGTAAGGTTTTGTGATTTTCCTAGTCTTATCAATTTTTTCAGTCAAGAGCAATGGGTTTTTTTTTTTACTCTTTTAATTTTTTATTTTTACAATTACAAAGATATACAATTAAAAAAGTTCATATTTGGGCAACAGTGGGGTATTTTTATTTATATTAAAATGTTCTATATCTAGCAAGAATAATCACAAAATTCATTTTAAGGTGTAAGGTTAAAATCTTATCTCTTTTGAATTTCTGACTTCTATCCAAAATGAATTATTCTTGAAATAATCAGAGCTGGTGGTACCTTATTTTGACAGGGTAACAAAACTTAGAGAAAGGTTATATCTCTATCACTTATCCATCTATCCCTCTGCCTGTCCAACCAAACAAACACCCATCTGACCATCCATATATCCATCCATCCATCCATCATCCACGCATCCACTATGTATTAATCTATTTTAGAAATACAATATACAACTGAAATGTTTGTCAGAACTTCATAGCAACACTTTCATTACTGTGAGTACCACTTATTTTTTCTGACACAAATACATCCTGTCAGACTAATTGGCTGAAACTAGACTAGTTTTACAATTTGTTATATATTTGATATTATCCATAGACAGAAAAATTGTATCTCCCACTTATGAAGGTTTTGATGGAAATGTTGCAATAGCACATGAACAGATAAAAAGTGTTTAATTTGATGTATCATATCAGCAAAATTTGATGAAAATAGGTATTTCCTTTTCTTATGTTTTTTTGAAGTATATCAGACTAGGCAAAGTGTCTCTAAGTAAAAAGTTATAGATATTATAAAAAATTATTTTGTACGTACCATTGAAACAGATACTTGACAAATTATACTTTTTATATTTGCAAGAAACTAAAAAATGCTTCAAGTGATTGAAAAATGTTCTTGCAAGTCAAATAGTTTACAGGTTTTACTTTTAGTGAAATTAAAAGAGAATCCAATCAAGTTGTCAGCAGATGGCTGCTAGGTTACTAAGTGACATTTCTGCATAAAACTTGAAGTTCAAAGAGCTGAATGATTTTTTCTTTACACATTCCTTCCATTTTCAGTTTTGATATGGAAGGAATGCTTCGTATGTCTTGAGACTTCTTGGAACAGAAAAGTGACAGTAATTTCAGGAATCTGACAGTAATTTCTGGAATCTGACAGTAATTTCAGGAATTACTGCCACAGAAAAGTGACAGTAATTTCAGAAATCAGTTGAAATTCATTTCTTAAAGCCACACCTTGGGATTTTGTGTTGGGAGGTATCTGGAGGCTCTAAAACTTCCCTCTACTTTATCTACTCTGAAACTGGGCTGCCTGAATGTCCTTGTCCACCTTCATTGTCTCTTTTAAATCCATTACACTCCCACAAAAAAATTAAAGATCACTTGAGAACAGAAACCAGTAAAGAACAATGTCAGAAGTTAACGGTTTCATATTTTACTCTGTATTTTTGTGACATTAAATATATGTACATATATACATGTATATGTGTTATACTTAACATAAGTATTTATATATTGTCAATTAATGAGGGTCTTTGGTGGTGGGAGCACACTTTGGTGTGGGATTAGTGTTGAACGATAAATCTAACAACTGTATTGTGAAAAACTTTGTACTTTTGTAATCATGGTGTTTAAATAAAAATAATATAAACACACAAAAGTTAAAATAAAATGTTGTTAGCTAATAGATTAATGACATTGATATCAAGCCCATTTCTGTAAAATACACCGAAGAAAAACAGAGACAGAGCTCTCTAAAATCTTGATCTCAAGAGTTATCAATGATCTGCCCTTACTGGCAAAGATACCAAAGACAGGCAAAAAAATAAACCAAATGGGATTAGATCAAACTGAAAGTTTTGGTATTGTGAAAGAAATGAGGGAGGGGTAAAATAAAAAGACACATCACTGATAGGAAGAAAATATTCACTCATTCTACATCAAAGTCTAATATCCAAATGTCTATAAAGCAAGCTCAAAGTTCAATGATGAAAAAGCAAACAATTCATTCAAAAATGGAGGAGAAAGAGTCACTTCTTTAAGGATGACATAAAAATAGCCAACAAGCATATGAAAAACATGTTCACCACTACTGATTATCAGGGAGACGCAAATCAAAAGATAATGAGATATTCACACCAGATATCTCACAACAGTGAGACCATGAGAATAAGATCTCTCACACCAGTAAGAACAGTCTATAACAAAAAGTCCCAGAAATAGTAAGTGCTATTTGAGGTGTGTTGTTTAAAAAAAAAAGAACCCTCATTCATGGCTGACAAGATTATTGCTTGGTTTAGCCTTTTTTGGAAGTGATTTGGACACAACTAAAAATTAAGAATGTAGTTTCCAAAATACTGTGCAGTTGTGCTGTTAGGCATGTACTCCAAGAACACAAAAAAAATCAATCTAAAAGATATGTGACATTATTTACAATATCCAAGATCTGGAAACAACCCAAGTTGGGGGAAAAACTGGTATATATACTTAGTGGAAAAATAATATGCTACAAGAAGAAATGAAACCTTGCAGTTTTCAGCAACTTGGTGGAATCGGAGGAAGCCATGTTAAGTAAAATGACAAAAATGAAAAAAGGCAAACACCGTATGATCTGTTTTTGTTTGGTACAGAAAGAAACAGCAAGTTCACAGGCTGGTGATATCTAGAAAGTCTCAGAGACCTGGAGTCCTGTAAATCTAACCTGAGTCTTTTGCCCTTTCAAATCCTATAGATACCTGAGCACTGCTGTGACCACCTTTATTTCCATTAGCTCCTGATAAACATTTACGTTTCCTAATGCGACCAGAGGCTGATGCACAGCTAACTCTGATTTTTATTCTGTGCTTAAGGGCCTCATCTGAAACAGAAAACAATGCACAACTAGAACATGGCTACATTTTCACTCCAACAAGCTGCTTATGGGTTTCTGATGGGACTCTATATTGACTGAAACACTGCTTATGTGAGGGCTTGCTCAGGACATTCAAAAATATGCACTGTAAGGTTTTCTTTGAGTTATAAATAAATAATATTTATTAATTTTATTTATAAGTTATGAAATTTGCCTATAAATGGATGGCCATGGAGAGGATCATGCTGAGTGAGATTAGCCAGAGGGAAAAGAACAGATATAGAAAGCCTGCATTTATTTGCAGGATATAAAAAAATAGTATGATACCAATATCTAAGGCCAGGCTAACAAGGATCAGGAAGTCTTGTCGGTGGGTGGAATCTACCACAAGTGTGTGGGAGTCAGAGGTTAGGTAAGACAGAGAAGGAGGGGCGTGCACTGTAAGTTTTTGAAGTATATTGATTCCTCCATTGATTCTTTTTTCCCTTTTCCCATGATTTTTTCCTTCCCTATTTTCTTTCTCTTCTTTCCTCCTTCTCTTCCTTCTCTCCCTTTCTTCTCCCTCCTTAACATCTCAAAGGACTAGATATGTAGAGTGCATTTTTATGACAGCAACTTTAGAGACAAGGCTAAGTCCACAATAGCAAGAGGTGGATCTCAAGGCTATTGGGTATCGGCCTGCTGGTTGACCTCAACCTCCTGGCTCACTTGAGGAGAGACAAATCAAAAGACTCTGTGACATCACTGAAAAGTGCAAGTTGGAAGGTCACTATGACAGATGCTTTACATTATTAATTGAGTTTGTTGAACTCATTATGCCTAATGAGAATGAATTTGTGTCATTTTATTGACATAAATTTACCAGCAAAAATGTAGATCTAAATAATAGAATGGTCCCTTTGCACATAGCGCTAGAATCTTTCAACGTATTTTCTTGATAAATTACTTTACTTAATTGGCACCTTCTGTCATTCTGCTGACATTTGCCTACTGAACACATAAGTACTTTTTCATTATTGATGCTCTACAACCAAATCATAAGCACATTACAAAGCATTGTATAGCATTTTGATCATTTATTTGTAATCTAAGGGCATATTAATTTATTCTATGGACAGTAGAAACATATTGAGATCATGATTTCATGTAACATTTTGAGAAATAGTAAATCAACAAAGTCAATTTTTACTTCCTTGAGAGAAAAAATTGGAATTATGGGACACCCAAGCCATAGTTAAGAAGTCTGACCACTCCTGGCAATAACCTGCCAATGGAACTAGATTGTTGGATGTTTGAGTCTAGAGATGTGGCATTGCTCTGGCTCAGTGGAGCTGGGGAACACTAGGACTTTCAGTGTTCAGGATTGAATTGGAATCTTCATACATGCAAAATATGCACACCTGACCCTTGCGCTATCTCCCCAGCAACCTTAAGAGAAATTATAACAAGGGCAAGCCTCTTCATGCTAAGTGTTAAACAGACCTTCCCTATTCCTTGGACGTTATTCAGTAGGTATTGTTAGTTCCGTGTTAGAAATGTGGAACTGGGATCTTAGAGGCATTATGCTTTTCCGGGGTCATTTTTTCTCTAAGGTTAAATTAGAAGGAAAAAATGTAAGAGCTTGATGTTGGCTACATACATATTTAGGCTATGGCAATTTACACTCTAAAACCAGAAAAGTCAGAAATAATGGTAACTCTTAGATGGTGATTGTAAACTAAGCAACGTTGACCCAAACTTCTTTGCAACCTATTTCTAGCTCCCTAATAATTTTCCTCTCCTCTCCATTCTGATTTAAGATCTTGGTAATCTTGGCTGAACACTGGAGTTAGAAAATTTGGTCTTCTGTTGGCTGTCCTGAACAGCTGTTTTCTGTCTTTTTGTAAAAGCAGCATTTAGAGAGAGAGAAAAAGAGAGAGAGAGAGAGAGAGAGAGAGAGAGAGGAGGGAGGGAGAGGGAGAGAGAACAAAGGGTTAAGGTTCTTACTTTGCATGCAGCTGACTCTGTTTCAATCCTAAACACAGTGTAATGTCCCCAAGCTCCACCAGGAGTGATGCCGGAGCACATATCCAGGACTAATCCTGAGTACCACTGGGGGTGCTTTTTCAACCCCTCAAAGAAGCACTTTCTTCAAATTAGGTGGTGCATGGATGCTGGATATACAAACAGTTCAGTGCATCTTCCAAGTCCTTCTCTTTAACCTTTCCTTGCCTTTGGCAGTGGTGTTTTTCAGTGTTTCACTACTAGAGGAAGATTAAGAGGGCTGGAAAGATAGCTCAATGGGCAGAACACATACTTAAAGTGCTGTAAGCCTGAGTTTGATCCCTGGCAGCCCATGATTCTCTGATCACAGCTAGGAATAATTTCCAAGCACTGACTTGGGAGTAGCTCCAGAGCACCCAGATTTTTGGGGTGTGCCTCCAGAACCAAAAACAAATAAAAAAGGCAATAAAGAAAAAGTTAGAATCATTGATCAATGGTTAAGAAATGTGACCTTAATCTATAATTAAGTAGCTACATTTTATTAGATGGAGGCTTTTATTAGTTATAACTAATATTAAATTACATGAATATAATAATACATTCACAGACATGGGGCAGAGCTGCTACTGGCTCTCCCATGTGCCCAGCTGCTCACGAGGCTCCCAGGAGGGATCACGGGTTCTAGCCCTGCCCCGCCACCCCAGCAGATCCTTGCAACAAGCCAGATGACCCCCTTCCATGAGGGCCTCCATTTTCCACATCCGGACTTCCCCCTTGTCAGAACTCCATCCAGCAGACCAGCCTATCACAGCCTGGCTCGCGTGCGGCCACGTGGTTCATAAATAAATGCTGGATTTAGCGATGACTACAAGAGTATGCTACCCACACGGCAGAGTCTGGCAAGCTACCCGTGTCATATTTGATATGCCAAATACCAGTAACAATTATAGACCTCATTCCCATGACCTGATGGAATGGTTTGAGGCTCTTTATGTTCCTGGAGCAAGCAGCTGCCCTTGGGTTCTTCTTGCATGAGACAAGACATATGGAGATATTACTGGTGCCCGCTCGAGCAAATCGATGATGAATGGGAAGACAGTGATACAGTGATAATAATACACATTATAATACAGGTTGCATAGGTATTGCAGTTCATATAATTCTTACAGCCTTTATAAGGCATAAGTTACTTATTTTTTATTAACTAATGATTAGATACCGTATTATAATAGTAATAGGTTATTGGGTATCCTGGGGTAACTAGTTATGGGTGGAGTAAAGCTCCCCCTCTAAGGAGCCACTTAGTGACACCTCTGTCTCCTTGAGCCCCCTCTGCATCCTGACAGCCTGTTTTAACAGTGAGTGGGGACTAGCCTGGCTCCTGACATTTGACCTCCTCTCCCTCTCTCTGGACAGTCTCTGCAGGCACAGGAAGACTCAGTTTCTTGCTCCCAGTCCATACCTAGGATCTTCTGAAGATGGATGTAATGAAGTCCACAAAGCCTTCTGTGACTGTTAGGGAAAGGGGATGAAGGGAAGAGATAGAAATTCTGCATGAAACTGTCATTAAAGGTATTGTAAATCATGGCATTTCAGTAAAACTGGAGGTAAATAACAAAATTGTCAGCCTGACTACACTAGGACAAAAATGAGCTCAGAGCTATTTCTCTTTCTCTGGGGAACACATCGAAAGGAACAGTCTTGTCTTTCTTCTGGCACCACACCCAATGGAGATATCAGGAGACAAGGCATCAGAGGCGCGGTCATGTGACCTATAGCTAAGCCCCCATCCTTGACATGGGCTTAAGTAGCGATCCAGCCTGAGATGCGGATTGCTGAGTTACTACAGAAGAAAGTCTGCTAAATTCTCATGCTTCCAGGAGCTCAGAACAGACATGAAGGACTTGACTGTGATACGTCTGGAATCCCTTTCTCCTTATTCTTGATTAACTATTGTAATAACAATGTGCCATTCAGTGAGACATGGCTTTTAATATCCTCTAAACAGAGTATAATGAAACAAATATTAGGAATTGTTGTAAAATATTCATTCATTCATTCATGTGTGTCTTAGTTATTATGAAAAAATAGAGATTAAAGAGTGAAAACAGTACAATTGTAGGCAAAAACCCATGTCTTTGCTTAGATGCCCTCATCTAGAGAGAGAATGCGTAACTCTGATCTTAAAAAGAGCTGTTCATTGATGACAAAGCTCTGCTTAAAGTGTCTTTGGGTACTTCTATTGTTTTTATTTTTTGGCTATTGGAAATAGTGCTGCAATGAACATAAGTGCATATAAATTTTCAAATTAGTGTATTTGAGTTTTTTGAATAGATACCTATGATCCAGTGTGGAATTACTGGATCATATGGCAATTCTACTTTTAATAGGGTAAATATCTGGTGATACTTGTGAGCAGCCAGGTCTACCCCACTGGTACTCAGGATGGTGGGGGGTGGGCTGTGGCCTGTGCATTCTCAGGTATTGGACTTAGGGCCTTACGTACTAGGTATGTGCTCTACCACTAAGCATCTCCTGCTCTGGTATGCCTCTTACTATTTGAAGGAAAGGTTGAAGCCATTTATATTTCCACCAGCATTAAATCAGGATTCTTTCCCTTATATTTCCTCCAGCAACTGTTGTTTCTGGTCTGTTTGAATAGATCATTATGATAGGTAGGAGTATATGCCTTAAAAATCTTGGGCGTCTTCAAATATTCTGAAAAGACAAAGTATCTTCCATGTCTACCTACCACCATGATGAAAATCATCATTATCAGGGCGAGTCTCTGTTTTCTTTAACAAATGTTCGGTTTATCATACTTTGACAGCAATAAATTAAAATGTTTTGCATCAGGGTCGGAGCGATAGTCCAGCGGGTAGGGCGTTTGCCTTGCATGCAGCCAGCCCATGCTGGCCCGGGTTTGATCCCGGCATCCCATATGGTCCCCGAGCACCTCCAGAAGTAATTCCTGAGCAAAGAGCCAGGAGTAACCCCTGAGCATCGCGGGTGTGACCCAAAAAGCAAAAATAAATAAATAAATAAATAAATGAATGAATGAATGAATAAATAAATAAATAAATAAATAAAAGGTTTTGCATAACCTGTGACTGTTTGTGGTACCTAGTTTAGTATCCAGTAATTAACTGCTATTTCATTATTGTCCTCCATGTTAACCAATGTATTCCCAGTACCAGAGTTCTGGATATCCTACGTCTTTGTATAGGGCACAATGAATCATGTTTCTTGCCTATACATGGTGGAGTCTACTTCTTTATTCCTTTAATATGGTTGACTAAGGTTGAACATATGATATATTTTGACCAAAAAGTGGTGAAGTGGCACCACATGAGATTGAGAACTTAAGATTTAAGAGATCTTTGGGGTTCTGTTTGCCCCCTCTTGGAACCTGAAGCATCATTTGGAGATTATTCTGAGAGAGGACATGAAAAGTACATAAGGAAAGAAATCACTTTCGGTTATGATTAACTGAACTGAGGTGGTAGATGTGGAGGTGAATTATCTGTGTAGTCCACTTTCTGTATGATGCTGGAAAACCAAGCAAAAAAGAATATTCATCTGAGTTAGGTGACCCTATACCCCTGATCCCCCATTTTCCCACTATATACAACTTTTTTTAGTGTATTTGCTTTTTGGGTCACACCTGGTGATGCTCAGGAGCTACTCCTGATTCTTCACTCAGGAATTACTCCTGGTGGTGCTTAGGGGACCATATGGGATGCTGGGGCTCAAACCCTGATTGGTCACATGCAAGACAAACTCCTACATTCTGTACTATTGTGCTGGACCCTGTATACAGATTTTCATTGAGTTAGTGCTACAATGAGGACAACAAATAATTCATGACCTTGTTCTTCAAGCATTTTTATGACTAACAGACTAGAAACATGGGAGAGTATTTTCCTTGTGTGTGTAGAAAGTAAATGTTTAGGACTATGACTCTATCAATACCTCTCTATCGATAATGAAGACATAGGAAATAGAGTGTTACAAAAAGAGGAGTTTTATGAAAAATTTGGAAACATTTTTGAGTTAACAAGTTGTAAGTTTCTGCAATAATTTTCTTGGATCTCTGAACAAAATATTAGGAGACTTCTGCAAGTGGGGTAGATGTTATTCTGGAATGCATTAGACTTTGGAGGCCAAGGAGAGTTTGATTATCCCTCTGATCCTTGGAATTTATGACATGCTTAATCAGGAAGAAGGATCTGCAAGATTTCTTCCAATTTCAAATGAAGGCACAATTTATGTGCCTGCAGGTGAATGGACATCTATTTCTAGAAAAGGCCATTTCATTTCCAGCCTTCATTAGAGCTAGAGTTGATTTATCACCTTGGGTTATGCGCCACAGAGTTGGTTCTGAATCTGGATGTAGGTGAGATGCTTATTAGACTGAATCTTCTGATGTACCAGCCCCCAAGCAGTGTCCCACCAAACAACACCCAAATGGCATAAAGTCACACTCAGAGCAATTCCCGTCTCAAATCGAGAATAAGTTTAAATCAATTAAACTTTTATTCAAACCTTACCAAGAACTCCAAAGAGGATTAACCTCCTTAGCCTCTTAGCCTCCTTCTCAGTAAGACATTTGAAAGTTTCTGGTCCCATCATTACCATAGAGATGCACTTTAACTTATGTGTTTCTCTGAAGGTCCTGTAAAACAATTTCTAAATGAGAGCACAAGGTTTCTCAGCTCTACTTGGTACTAACTTAATCAAATTCATCTCTTAGAAGCACAAATACCTTATGCTTTCACTCCTTTGAGGCATAAAGACAAAATACAAGAACAGGCATTATCAAATAAGGACAATGCCTTGACAGTAGACTACAAAGCTCTTTATCAAGCTGTGGAAAGTATCTGTGGGGAATGAAAAGGTGGATTAGAGGTGATGTTAGGACAGTGGTAGAAGTTTCTTGGGCACTTTGGTGGCCATATAGTAACTTTGTACAACAAAACCACTAGCATCAGCACATTGTAACTGTACTACCATAAACTATAATGAAAAATAAAAGAGAATAAAACTCATCTCCTGTCCCTCATGATCTGGATCCATCCAGATAAAGAATAGTCATGAGAAAAGTACTCCTTCAACAAAAGATATAAAGGTGTTGGGAGAAGTTCTGAGTTCTGAACTCATGCCTGCTTCTCTTTCATCTTCGCCTACCAAGTTCTTCTCCATCTGAATATTTTTTCTCATGGTGCCACAATCACTGTCATAGAAGGCATGAGTCATGTTTAAGTCTTATTCTCTACCCTTGATTCACAATGTCATTCATATTTTTAAAATAAAATTTTATTGACTTATAATTGGATTATAAAAATATAAAAAAGCTACAAGTACATCTGACATCTTATCAGATAAACTCATGCTGGCATACAGGATAAAATAAGTGTTTAACTGTATATATAATGTCAATGCTATCAATGACAAAATGTACCTCTTACATTCTCCCTTACCCCCCCATCCACCTCACTCCACCTCCAAACCACCTCCAAATACACATACACACACACACACAACCAAAACAAATGAAAGCTACAAAGTTGAGTGCCATGGGAGGAAGGCAGTAACCCATTAGGTTGAGTGCTTGTAAGTCCTACCTCTCTGTCTTGCCTCATCTGGGAAATTTATACTTTCCCCACTAGATCACATGACTCCTGAGGCCAGCATCCTTCCCTACTTTCCCCCACCCTCTGAAGACCTCAGAGGGCACCAGAACACAGGCAAACCTAAATCACTGTTGGTTGACCATTACCCCCTCCCTCCTGGCCCCAATAACTGGAAATTTTATAATTCTTCCCTACTATGTCTTCTTCCCCTCATTTCTCCTTGATTACTGCCAGGGAAGATTTCTCCACCCCAAACCCAGGGAGTCTATTTCATTTCCTAATTACTTTCCCAGCTGAGAACATTCTTGTCTGGCTGTATCTAACCCAAATTTCCCTCTGTAGCTGCAGGCCATTGCTTCTTCATCTAAATCCTCTGAAAGGAAGAATAATTCCCTTGATTAATTTATATTGTAATCTCAAAGCTGTTTATACATCACAATTTCAGCTTTCCCTAGAGTCTCTTTTTCGTTAGATTAGAGGCATAAGATTTCTCTTTCCAGCTTTTCTCTCTACCTAAATTTTGGATTGGCAAACCTCAAAGGTCTCTCTAGGTTGTATATTTAGATATTTTTTCTTTGCAAGCCGATGTCTAATAATTACTCACCTTTATTGGATATGCACTCTTGGTGCTAGGCAGCAGGTTAAACACTTTCACACATAATCTTATATTTGAATCTGAGAAGGAAAGGTGGTATTAACTGGATTTCTTCAGGGAAATTACAGAAACCTAAGCAGTTGAAGGAATATCAGAATGCTTACAAAGCTAGTTAGGGATCAAGTTGGGGCCTGAACATCTAAGTTTATGCTAACTATGAACTCTTGACTGCTCTTTTTCTAAATCCTCCAAATAAGGCCATTGTGTGTGTACTTCATGAATTTTCAGGCTGTCTACATTGATATAATTCTCCTGTTCCGCTATTTTTATACACAGCTTTTAGAAATGTGTGGAGTTTTTTTATCATCAATGTTTTTGTTGTCACATTGCACTATGGCATTACCACTGAAAACCACGATGCTCATACTTAATTTGAACTTGTTACTGAAAGTCTAGTTCCTTCCTTTTATCTACTTGCTTTTAACTTTTGTTCTTTATTTTACCCTCTTCCCTTCCTTGCGATTGCTGTCACTACCACTCTTTTTCCCCCATTAGTTTTACTATAACTCTTTGTGTGTATTCCGGGGGTGGGGGGAGGGTAGGTTGGGGTGGAAACACCTGGCTCCGGGGCTTACTCCTCATCTTGCTCTCAGGTTCATTCCTTGGATGCTGGGGGGATCATACAGGGTGCTAGGGTAGAAAACTGGGTTGGCAGAGTACAAGGCAAGCACTGTACACGCTGTACTATCACTCAGACCCATCTCTGTGCCATTACGGTCTGGATTTACTCTAAGACATCTTCAGTGGCACATGTGAATGCTATAAAGGGCTTATCACACCCAAGAGACAACAATCTTTCCCTCCTTTTTCCCCACAAACTCCTTTGAAGCCATGTGTGCACAAAACAAATGGAGATTCAACCATTCTGGCTTTCAAGCTAGAGGTGGGTGGGGTCTGCTTGTCTCGTCTCTGGGCAGAGGGTAGCTGAGCAATAACAACTCTTATAAAGAGGCAGGGCGTGACAGATTCAGAGCCAAGCCATTGTTGAACTGTGTTTGAACCCACCAGCACGTGCTGCTCCTCCTTCAAGGCAGTGGTATTTTTTCTTTTTATCTCTAAACAGTACCACTGAGCACAGTTCATAAGCACTCTGGAAGATAGTTGAATGTATGAACTAATTTATAATTTCGTTAGAAGGAGAACAACTTTCAGAGCAAAGCCACAGTATAGACTGAATGCAGAAAATCGCTGTATTCCTACCTCTATGCCAGTCTTGCCCTTGTTATTCAGATGGTCCATAGCCTCTTAATTATGGAAGTGCCATTATCAATAATTAAGATAAAGTAGGCATGCTATTGGCACAGGTTCAATTTTGAGTGACACTGAAAATTAGACTATGGACAGCTAGTGGAAGCATATGGAGCCATTGGCTGGCCCTTCTGCTGAGTGCTGCTGATGGCAATTGCTCAAATGAGACATTGAAGGCAGAAATTCATTGAGTTTAAATGTTCTGAGGTTGTGAATGATTTTTAGGAGTTTTAATCATGGTTGTTGAAGTCCCTCAGGGTGCAGAAACATTGAGGCATAATTAAGATGGCGCTCAGCTCTCTGCATCATGCTGTGGGCCTGCAGGATGGCGGTGACAATATGTGTTCATTCGTTTCTTCTAGTTTTTCTTTCTCTCACTCTGTCTTTTTTTCCTTTTTTGCTTTGCGGGCCATGTCTAGCTTTTGCTCAAGGTTTGCTTCTGGATCTGTACTCCGGAATTACTTTTGGTGGTGCGTTGGGGGACCATACGAGGCATTAGGGATCGAGCCTGAGTGAGCTATGTGCAAGGCATCCATGGCCTGGGATTGTACTATCACTCTGCTCAGGGTTTCTTTCTTCTAGTTTTCTAGTCACTTTATGACAAGCAATCTTTGGTTTCCAGAGACCTGTGTTTAACTGGAACCAGCTCAAGATTTTAGAGTTGCTCTCAAAGGAAGACGCAAGTCAAGGACTTAGGGGTTCTGGAATATCATATCTAAGCTCCTCAAGGAATTGAATGGAGGGATTTGAACTCCACCAAGATTTTCCTTCTCTATGCTCTTGGGAAATCTTAGATACCATTGTTTTCTATTGAGGTGGACTTCATAGTATCTCAACATACAGTTGGATTAGATCAAATGGCTGATAGTATACATATACATCTAAACTCATTAGTGGCATGAGACTAGGTCCCATTATTAGGCCAGTTTGCATTAGAAGCTACCCTTATACCAGTGCTTTGTGTCCTGTGCTCCATCCATGTACTTCTTTTTGCATCATCTGTACTAACAGTAGTGTCCCTGGGGTGAGGGGAAATAAGTTGGCCGAGTAAATTAAACTTTCTTGTCCCTGGCCTATAACTTATTTATTTTTTCTAATAATATTTGGAAGGGTACAATGTTTTAATTGCTTACATTTATGTAATTAATATGTCCACATTAGAAATCAATTGTGCTCAATAATTGCCATTGGTATTATGGCTCATAAACTAAATACCCATCTTGTTAACAAACTGAATGAGACATAATTTCTTGTTGTTCAAAGAGAAAATCAACTCTAATCAGCAATAAATTCAATCACAATTTACTGATATCAATTGAAATCACATTAGGGTTTATAAAACTATGAGCTACAGGTATTGTAATAACTCTAAAATGTGAGCATATTTGAATAAATGTTTATGTCTGCTAGCTCTAGGCTAGCAGAGGCAGAAACAATCTGAAAAAATGAATTAGAGGTATTCTCCCTCACCCCTCTTCATAGTTCTTTATTTTTGTGAGACTTTTTTTGCACTTGCTGATATAGGGGTCACTAGGGCAGGGCTATCATTGCAGAGCTGTCAATACTGTTCTGTTACTACCTTTCTTCTTTAAAGATAAATTTAATATTGTGGAACCTAGTGGACACTTCAGCTACTCAGAGCGTGGCTCCATTTCCAGACTGGAGTCCTGACTATGTGTAGAAAGAACATCAGTGTTCGGATACGGTAGGTGACTGGGGAGAATAGAAAAATTTGGAAAGAAATCAAGGCTCACTTGTTTGTTAAACTCTCATTCACTTGTATGAGATAGAAGGAAATAGCTCCGAGAGGTCAGGGCTATATTTTTACTTAGCAGTAAGACAAATCCTGGGTGAAGATTTCCTGTGGGTTACACATAGTGGGCTCAGATGAGTATAACATATCAACAAAAAGATAAACATCACATGATCATATCAATAAACTCTAAAAACACCTTTTCTCAAGATTAAACACTTATGTAAAAAGCCTCAACAAGTTGGGAACAGAAGGAATTTACTTCAACCCAATAAAGGCAACTGTTGGAGAATGCTGGGTTCCCCTACAAAATCTGGGAGCAGGGACAAGTATCTTGGTGGAACCTCCACTTGTAGGAGAATGCTGGGTTCCCCAACAAAATCTGGGAGCAGGGTAGGGGGAATCCTTTTCTGCCCCAGGGGATGGGTTGCCAGTGGACAGAGGAAGAATAGCGAATCCAGCAAAGTTTCAAAAGGCTTTACTCACACTTGTTCTGGTATACAATCCAGCAGTAGGAAAACCCAAGACTTTAGGTTCCTAGCTGGGTCCTGGCCACGTGTAGGTTTAGAATCCTAGGCCAAGATGGCCTCTACCATGTGCTAAGGCCCAACAGGGCTGAGAACAGAGAGAAGAGCAGAGGCATAGGGCAAAGAGGAAGAAGAGAAAAGGTGCAGAAGAGAGCAGGCTTTATATCTTTTCAGCCCTGACCACATCAACGGAAAGCAGTTATGGTCATATCAATGGAAAGCAGTTAGGGTCAATCTCCCTTGGGTAACTTCTCCGAGGACCTCACCTAGTCCCATTGAAATGTTAATATTGCCCCAGCCAAGGCTGCAGACCCTTGGTTTTTCAGCAGGCCCTATGCAGATGGGGCGAAGGGCATGTATCTGTACCAATGGATGTTCTACAGCCAGGTATCTATTTCTCCAAGCCTTCACAAGATTCTCATCTTTACTTCATAGTTGTTTTGTATATTAGTCATTAGACTTATTAGAAACCCATGCTTGCTTGCTTGGAGGCAAACCACATTTCTCTCTGGTCTAATTTTAACTATATTATACTTCAAGATCCAATGTGGCCAGGTAAATATACTGGCCAACTAATTTTGACTATATTATACTTTGAGATTTAACGTGGCTAGGTAAATATACTATCTAGTCCCATAATGATTAGGGTAGCATGAGAGAAAATATTTACACCAGCTAACATGAATACATGGTAAGACATTCTGCCACATAAAGTCACAGATCCAAACTGCTTTTCTGCCCCTATCTACAAAGTGGCCTGAGGAGATAACTCCAAACAAGGTGCAGAGGCTCTGGGCAACAGTATACTGCAACAGGAAACATATGACAGTCCACAGCTAATAACAAAGAAAACTGAAAAGGAAGAATACGGTACTTTGTGCTCCTGTGCTTTGCAAGTGGGAATGCACATTGGTGGCCTTTCTTTGGCAGTGAGTTTGGTAATAGCTACCAAAGTTGGAAATGCACACGATCCTTTGACATCCACTGTAGTTCTAGTCTCAAGTGTGCATCATGTGTTGGCAACCTTCAATTGGCACTGGAAACATTTTCTAGGACTTTGTGGAAGATTTCTGGGGCAGGGGTGCATCTAATTTCTAGATCAGTTTCAACATCAACTTCCTGCTTTGTGGATGAAAAGAATGATAAACCTGTGGGACAGAATGTGACCTACACGATAGGTACCAATTACTCCATAAGTAATTAAGAGCTAGCAAAACTGGCTCCTCTAGTTTTTCATTTAGGGTTCTTATGTCTTCACTGTCTAGTGGATCCATCCAGTGGTACCAGTGGAGTGTTGGAAGTCTCCAACTACTATTATCTGTTCTTCAAAATTGCTTGTTATTCCATGATGTGAACCCATTCTCCAGCTCCTCTTGGATCCTTTCCAAATATACAATAAATGTATATTTCCTATGTGCACACACAGATATTTTGTGTGTTCTTTTTAGTTAATTTTATTTTTTGCATGAAATCCCCATGATATACAAAGTTTTTGTTGTTATTGTTGTTTTTTTAAATAATAGAGTTTCAGGCATGCAATGTTTAAGCATACAAAATTCCATCATCAGTGGCAGCTTACTCCCCCAAATGCTCTTTTGTTCTTGTTTTTTTTTTCTTCAAATTTTATTACACCACTTTTAGACATACAATTTCAAGATGCTCATG
>JAJIBD010002654.1:0-54629 GCA_021461705.1 Cryptotis parvus
AGGTGGAACTACAACCCCCCAGAAGTCCGAGCGGAAGCGGAAGTAAAGCGTCATTTTGAACTCTCACACCGGCCTGTCTGCATCTCAGGTAGCCTCCCTGGGGTGTGCGGCTGGCCAGGCGGGCAGCCGCTTATTAATACAAAAACTAGGAAATTCAACACCAAGGGAAGGTAATACCCTCAAGAAAAAAAAAACAGTACACTAGAGGAATCTATCCCTGAACACCACAACACCATGGGAAAACAACGCCAGATCCCCAGCTCGAAGAACAGATGGAAGGAATCGACCCTGAAGACTCAAAAAAGAATACAGATGTGCATGATCTCTCTGACAATGAAATTAGAGAGAGAAATTGGTAGGATGTTTAAGGAGCTCAACGAAAAAAAATTGAGCAGATGTCCAATAAAATACAGGAGAACATAAGCGAAGCAGTTGAAAGGGCAGTCAATAAACTACGGGGAGGAAATGAGAGCAGAAATGAGAACCATGCAAATAGAAATATCATCGCTTAAAAACTCAGTAGATGAAATGAAAAAACACAATCGGGGCTCTCAACAGTAGGATGACAGCAGCGGAAGAGAGAATCAGTGAGACTGAAGATGAGCTGCAGAAAGCACTCAGAGAACTACATAAGATGGAAAAAGACCGGGAAAATGGATCAGCAACGGAACAGAGAACAATGGGATGAAGCCAGGCGGAACAACATAAGAATCATCGGAGTCCCAGAGGGACAGGAAAGTAACCCCAAGGAAATTAAAACAGTTAAAAACATCCTGGCTGAAAAGTTCCCGAGTTAAAGGATGAAGGCATCCAGATCCAAGAAGCCCGCCAGCGTACCAGCAAGAAGAGACCCCAATAGAAAGACCCCAAGACACATCCTAGTCAAAGTAATGGATGCCATAGACAGAGACAGAATTCTTCAGGCAGCAAGATCAAAGAAGGAAATTGTATACAAAGGAGCATCCATTCGACTTTCAGCAGACTTCTCAGAAGACACCCTCCAAGCCCGAAGGCAGTGGTGGGATATAGTAAAAAAACTTAATGAAATGAGCGCCTCAGCAAGAATTCTTTATCCAGCTAAACTCTCACTCAGATTTGAAGGACAGATATACAACTTCTTGGATAAACAACAGCTTAGGAACTTTTGTAAAATCAAAACCAACCTTAAAAGAAGGACTGAATGATCTACTATAAGACGAGACATAACCCAAAGAACAACCAACCTATACAGAAAGATGGCACAAAATCCCATGACAATAATCTCTCTCAATGTCAATGGTCTAAATGCACCAGTTAAGAGACACAGAGTGGCAAAATGGATCACAAAATTGAATCCGACATTCTGCTGCCTTCAAGAAACACACCTGAACAATCGAGACAAAGACAGGCTCAAAATAAAAGGCTGGAAAACAATCCTTCACTCAAACAACCCATCCAAAAAGGCTGGGGTAGCCATACTGGTATCTGACAACATAGACTTCCAGGCTGAAGAAGGTCAGAAGGGACAGTGAAGGTCACTTCTTAATAGTCAAGGGATGCATATATCAGGAAGAAATCACGCTATTAAACATATATGCACCCAACGAGGGGCCAGCAAAATACCTAAAACAACTACTAATAGACTTCAAAGAAGACATTGACAGCAACACAATTGTAGTTGGAGACTTCAACACTGCTCTATCAACCCTGGATAGATCAACAAGATTGAAACTTACCAAGGAAATACTGGCCCTAAAAGAGAGAGATGGAAGAAAAGAGGGCTGGTAGACATATACAGGACATTTCATCCCCAAAAAGCTGAATACACTTTCTTCTCCAGTGCACATGGAACATACTCCAAAATAGATCACATGCTGAGCCATAAATCATACCTCCATAAAATCAAGAAGATAGAAATTGTGCCAACTATTTTTTTCAGACCATGATGCACTGAAAATAGAAGTTAATTGTACACAAAAACGGAGACCAATACCAAGTACCTGGAAACTAAACAGCTCACTGCTGAACAACCAGCAAGTCATAAAAGAAATCAAAGAGGAAATCCAAAGATTCCTTGAAACAAATGAGACTGAAGACACGAATTACCAGAACTTGTGGGATACAGCAAAAGCAGTGTTAAGAGGCAAGTTCATAGCTCTTCAGGCATTCATCAGAAAAGAAGAAAAGGCCATCATAAACAGTCTGACTTCCCAACTTAAGATCTTAGAGAGTGATCAACAAAAGGAGCCCAACCCAAGCAGAAAGAAAGAAATAATAAAACTTAGAGCAGAAATCAATGAGATGGAATGTCAAAAAACAATCCAGAAGATCAACGAAACCAAAAGCTGGTTCTTTGAAAAAAATAAACAAGATTGACAAACCACTTGCAAGACTTGTAAGAAAAGGAAAGAGAGAACCCAAATAAATAGAATCAGAAATGAAAGCGGGGACATCACAACAGAAACCACAGAAATTCAAAAGATCATCAGAGATTACTATGAGAGCCTGTACGCCACAAAACAAAGAGAACCTAGAAGAAATGGACAAATTCCTGAATTCCTATAGCTTCCCAAGTCTGCAACAAGAAGATTTGGAATACCTCAACAAACCTATCTCCATCGAGGAAATAGAATCGGTAATCAAAAGTCTCCCCAAACACAAAAGCCCAGGTCAGATGGATTCACCAGTGAATTCTACAAAACCTTTAAAGAGGACCTACTCTCCCAATTCTTTTTAAGCTCTTCCGGCAAATTGAAGAAACAGAAATACTCCCAAATAGCTTTTCCGAGGCACATATCACCCTGATACCCAAAGCAGACAAAGAGATGTCACAAAAAAGGAAAACTACAGACCAATCTCCCTGATGAATACAGATGCTAAGATCTTCAACAAAATACTAGCAAATAGAATCCAAAGAGTCATCAAAAGATTGTACACCATGACCAAGTGGGATTCATCCCGGGAATGCAAGGATGGTTCAACATCCGCAAGTCAATCAACATAATACATCATATCAACAAAAGAAAAATAAAAACCATATGATCATATCAATAGATGCAGAGAAGGCATTTGACAAGATTCAACACCCGTTCATGATGAAAGCTCTCCGTAAAATGGGGATTGAAGGAACCTTCCTCAAGATAATCCAGGCCATCTACTACAAGCCCACAGCGAGCATCATTCTCAATGGGGGAAAAACTGAAAGCCTTCCCCTTAAGATCAGGGACAAGACAAGGCTGCCCGCTCTCACCACTTCTATTCAATATAGTACTGGAAGTACTTGCCATAGCAATCAGGGAAGAAAAAAGACATTAAGGGCATCCAGATAGGAAGGGAAGAAGCCAAGTTATCACTATTTGCAGATGACATGATATTATACCTGGAAAACCCAAAACTCTCTACCAAGAGGCTCCTAGAAATAATACATTCTTATAGTAGAGTAGCAGGGTACAAAATCAATACCCAAAAGTCAATGGCCTTCCTATATGCAAACAGCGAAAGAGAAGAAAGGGACATTAAAGAAACTATCCCATTCACAATTGCCCACATGAAAATCAAATACCTAGGAATCAGTTTGACAAAGAATGTAAAGGATCTCTACAAAGAAAACTACAAAACGTTACTTCAGGAAATAAAGAAGACCTGAGGAAATGGAGACACATTCCCTGCTCATGGATTGGAAGGATTAACATTATCAAAATGGTAATACTCCCTAGAGCTTTATACAGATTCAATGCGGTCCCTATAAAGATACCCATGATGTTCTTCAAAGAAATTGAACAAACACTCCTGAAATTTGTATGGAATAATAAAACCCCACGAATAGCTAAAAGCAATCCCTTGGGAAAAAGAAGATGGGGAGGTATCACTTTCCCCAACCTCAAGCTCTACTACAGAGCAGTTGTAATTAAGACAGTGTGGTATTGGTATAGAGACAGACCCGTAGACCTATGGAATAGAACTGAGTATCCTGAAACACACTCACAAATATACAACCACTTAATCTTCGATAAAAGGAGCAAAAAAATATTAAGTGGAGCAAAGAAAGCCTCTTCAACAAATGGTGCTGGGAAAACTGGGCAGCTACGTGTAAAAAAAATGAACTTAGACCTCCTTCTAACGCCATGCACAAAAGTCAGATCAAAAATGGATTCTAGATCTCGACATCAGACATGAATCTATAAGGTACATCGAAGAAAACATAGGAGAAAGCGGCTCTACGACATCGAAGCGAAAAGTATCTTTAAAGGCGACACACCACTGACCAAGCAAATGGAAGCAATGATAAACAAATGGGATTATATAAAATTGAAAAGCTTCTGCACCTCAAAAGAAACGGTGACCAAGATACAAAGACAATCCACAGAGTGGGAAAGGATATTCACCCAATACCCATCTGACAAGGGGTTAATATCCAGGATATATCAGGCACTGGTAGCACTCCACAAGAAGAAAACAGCCAACCCCATCAAAAAAATGGGGAGAAGAAATGAACAGAAGCTTCCAAAAAGAAGAAATTCGAATGGCCAAAAGGCATATGAAAAAGTGCTCTTCATCTTTAATCATCAGGGAGATGCAAATCAAAACAACAATGAGGTACCATCTCACCCCACAGAGACTGGCACACATCCAAAACAGCAAGAACAACCGGTGCTGGCGTGGATGTGGGGAAAAAAGGGACTCTCATCCACTGTTGGTGGGAGTGCCGACTGGTCCAGCCCTTTTTGGGAAAACAATATGGGCATTCCTCCGAAAAGCTAGATATTGAGCTCCCATTTGATCCAGCAATAGCACTCCTGGGAATATACCCTAGAGACCGAAAAACACATAGCAGAAACACTATCTGTACTTCTTTATTCATCTCTGCGCTATTCACTATAGCTAGAATCTGGAAACAACCTAAATGCCCGAGAACAGAGGGACTGGCTAAAGAAACTGTGGTTCATCTACACTATGGAATACTATGCGGCTGTCAGAAAAGATGAAATTATGAAATTTACCTGCAAATGGATGGACATGGAGACTATCATGCTGAGTGAAATTAGTCAGAAGGAAAAGGACAGATATAGAATGACTGCATTCATTAATAGGATATAAATAGATACCAGTGTTTTACTAAATATGGGAAATGGTAATGGCAGATTAAAACTCACCACTGAATATACACAAAGAGACTTAAGTGATAAACTCTAAATATCTGCAGGGCTAGCCACAATGTGTAAAATAAGAGGGAGAGAGATGCAGAGACAGAGATAGAGAGAGAAGAGAGAGAAACTGGGGTACCTGCTATTAAGGCGGCCTGGGGGGGGGAGGAGGGGAGGTACATTGGTGGTGGAAATGGGGCACTGGTGGAGGGATGGGTGCTGGAATACTGTATTACCAAGAACCAATTATGAACACCTTTGTAATTGTATGTTTCACGGTGGTATAAAAAAAATTAAAAAAATAAAATAAAATCCTTCCCTTGCAGTCCAACTCTTTCTCAACCTCAATTCTTTCTTTTGCTTTTTTATTTATCGGGGGACAAACCTAGCAATGCTCAGGGGCTACTCCTGGCTCTTCGCTCAGGAATAACTCCTGGCAGTGCTCAGGACCGTATGGGAGGCCAGGGAATCAAACACAGTAGACTACGAGCAAGGCAAACATCCCTTCGCACTGTGCTATCACTCCGGCCCCAACATCAAGTTTCCATATGTCTGAAATATCAATTTGTTTCCTTGTTTGTAACAATTCAGGGATTTTCCCTGGCGGCAACACAGTAGAGTCCAATAAGGATAAAGGTAGGCACCACATACACACACAAGCATCCATACCAGGCTCACAGCTAACACCAACAGTAATAAGATAAATATATTTTCTGTAAGATACAGAAAAGAATGTCCGTTTTTACTAATATCTATTGTCTATCAAATTGATAAACCAAGAATTTTCCCTAAATCTGTAACTATTTGAAATTTATAACTATGTCTATCCTTCAGCTATAATATTTATGGATAGATAATTTATTGATCCATGTTGTACTAAGAATTTTAAGCAAAAATATTAGGTATAATTAAATATAAAAAGACATATGGTTCATAAAATAAGAAAAGAAGGTCTATTGAATTTCTGTACACTGAATTTCTGTAAACTAGCAGGAAACTATCAGCAAGAGAGGTACTAGACTCATGACTGAAGCCAAAATAATTCTTAGAACGAAGTATAATAAAGGGTGAGGTGATCTCATAATGAGAATTCTCTAAATCATCAGTGAAAGAAAATGAAGAGGACACAAAAAGCAAAAACGTTGTACAATCAGGCATTACAAAAATTAATGTCATTGAAATGTCCCACACCATCCAAAGAAAGCTTTAGATGAGAACTACTATATCAAAACTCCAAAATCATTTTCAGTTTTCATAAAAAATAAAGATTTTTATCATTTTTATTTGAAAAACCATGTGGGGGGGATTCCTCTGTCCTTTTTATGAGGGGGTTCCTCTGTCCTTTTCTGAGGCTCTTTATTTGTGTGGCGGGACAAGGCCAGAACCTACCGTCACTCCTCGTTGGCCATGATCAGCAGACACAGGAAGAGTCGGTAGCAGCTCTGCCCAGTGTATTAGTGTCTCTGAACCTACAGCCCAGAGCAATTCCTAGGCATATCAACCAGGTCTCCTGGAAGGACAGAGGGTGGGGGAAAGGGACCCCAGCTCCATCTGCATCAAAGCCCAGTGAATTTCAGCTGATTTCAAGCCCAGGTATGCTGTTCTTAGTGGCGAAATTCACTAAGAACAGCATACCTGGGCTTGAAATCAGCTTCTCTCTAGGGTGGGGCTCTAATGAGCAGGGCTTGAGATCCGGCTTCTCTCCTCGATGGAGCTCTGACAAGCTGTGGCTTCCAGATGTTGAAAATGGCTGGCGCCATGCTGTGGGGCTTCCTCTGGTTTCTTGCAAGACTTCATTGGGCTGGCAGGCCAAGGCAGAAGTGGCTATTCCTCCTGGACGCCTGATGATCAGTCGCCGCACAGGGAGAGCTGTAGCAGCTCTTTCCCTTGTATCTGTGTCTCTGTTTCATGGTCTACAGCCTGGAAGCAGTTTGGGAGTGGGTCCACCAGGCCTCCCTGATGGGACAGAGGTTGGGGGAAAGGGAGCCCAGCTCCATCTGCAACGAATTCCCGTGACTTTGACCTGGACTTTCATTTCCGGTCTCCGCAGTTCATCAGAGCTCATCCCAAGAAAAAAAACCAATCTTAAGACCAGCTTTCAGAGACCCACCCTAGAGAGAAGCCTATTTCAAGCCCAGGTATGTTGGTCTTGGCTGCGAAATTCACGGTGCTTCCGTGGAGATTGAGCTAGGGTTCCTTTCCCCAACCTCTGTTCTCTAGAGGAGGCCCAAGACCCACCCAGGAACAGCGCCTGGTGTCAGCCATGAACTAGAGACAAAAATCCATGGGACAGCTGCTACCAGCTCTTCCCAAGGAAGGCAGCCACTTTGCAGCTACATGGTACATTAATAGATGCAAGAACTGAGAGCCTACCTACTACCAAGAGTATCATACCCACATTGCAGTGCCTGGCAAGAAGAGCCTGTGTTATATTTAATATGCCAAGAACAGTGAACATAATAGACCTCATTCCCATGACTTGATCAAATGATTTGATGCTCTTAGTGTTCCTGGAGTGAGCAGATGCCCCTTGGGCTACACTACCACACAACAGGGATGAATGAAGATGCTACTGTTACCCTCTTAAGTGGACCAAAGATCAACAGGAAGACAAGTGATAGAGGTGATATGGTAGAATAATAAAGCCACTGAAACTTTCTAGTGAAAGAAAAAGTTAAAGGTGTCAACTACCACATTTCAATTTTATTACAGTGCTGTCATTATGAAACATTTTGACATAGAAACATATTTATACATGAACAATTGAGAGTTCAGAAATCAGCTCTAGAACATGTGCTTAACAAATGTATGATAATGAGGCCACATCGACAGTACATGCAAACTGTCACAGAGGAAAGAATGGAAAAGTTCCCCTCATTACATCATATAAAAGAAGTTCAGGGGCCGGCGCAATAGCCCAGTGGGTAGGGCATTTGCCTTGCACGCAGCCGACCGGGTTTGATCCCCAGCATCCCATATGGTCCCTCGAGCACTGCCAGGAGTGATTTCTGAGTGCATAGCTAGGAGTATCCCATGAGCATTGCCGGGTGTGACCCAAAAAGAAAATAAATGAATAGAAATGTAAAATTATATTTAAACAAGAACATAAATTTTCTCGTGGGTACTAAACAGCTCAGGAAATTAATGGTCCAACATTAACGATCCAAGTGAGGGGATGCTATCTAACATGACTCATAGGTTGGTACTGTAGACAATTTTACTAAAAACTTAAGAGGGATATCTAAATTAAGCATCACATGTATTGCTATGATAGGTTCCCTTAAGTGGCATGTTTGGCCAGTCTTACTATATCTGATTTCTTATTTCTTAGGCTAAGGCTCTGTATCAGATATGTTGTCACCAAGATATTGAGTTTAAAAACTCTAATAATAGGGATTTAAATATGAAAATAAAGATTTTGATTTTTCTAAGGAGTAGAATTTTCTCTACATTTTTTTAATGGGATGGAAGAAAGAGCTCACATATGATGACAAATACTCTGTCTCTGAGCTAGATCCCTGATCTTCTGAAGACTTTTTTTTGTATGAGTGTATCCTAGGGCTTTAATTCTTCTCAGAATGAGTAAACCTTGTCTGCTATTTTCTAACTCTAGATTTGTACTTTATTAAGGGATTTGATAGTTTGATGGCACATAGAGTCTATTCCCTGAAATTCTACTTGACATAAACTTAATGCTGGAAGCAGTTGATGTATTAACTGCCCCAGTGGTTCCCACTGCAAGCTCATAAAAGACTCACATTATGAGTGGCTACAATTTATAATCAGCAAACTTTTCATTTTCATTCAAAAAGTTAGAAATGAGGCTTTAAAATGAAAGACTAGGCCCCTGATGCTAAAACGAATTAAATTAAACCTATATTTATATAAAGGACTGAGGTCTTAGTTCTTAATTCTTCAACATCTTATGACTTTCATTTACAAGATATGTGATGTTTTTTAAGCCAGCTCTCTGAGTTTCAATATTATTTCATAAAGATGCTTTTATTTACAGAATTGTTTTGTAATTAATCTTATTTTAGGAACTGTGATTTACAATATTGATACTTTATAAATTTCTGAGTGGCCTTTAGTGGACAAGATGCTCCTTAGCACCCTGAGCTGGAGAGGCTATGCGTCACTACCAGATCCTACACTGAAACTTCACAGTTGAACCAACTGGCCACAGGGCTCACAAAGACTATTTGGTGAGTCCTCCACAAAAAATAGCATAATCCAGGAAGTTTATTTTGTTGGATCTATTTTAAATTCTTTGATTATTGGGCGTATTGTAGAATCAGAAGAAAACAAAATACTTATGAAAAATAGTATGCTTTTGCCTTTGATAGCATGCCAGGTACGTGGAATTTAAGGCAATTCACTGCCGAATACGGAGCACACATATTGGATTCGGCATTCCTGAATCTTTAGGTAAGAACCATAACCAGATTACCATCTTCTGTTTTGGAGATTCTGTGATTTTCTATCTTAAGTTGATGGTATAATTGTCACCTGTGTAAGTTCTGCATTCTTTCCTTCTTTCCAATGCTCTTGTTGTACTTTGTGTAGGCTCGGTCATGACTAATAGGCAAGAAGGGTGTGTGTGTTGGGGGAGAGGGTGGCTAGCGGGTCTTGCAGACACATCTAGCAGTGTCTGCTTTTGTAGGTATTCTGACTTTTATAAATGAGGAATATGAGACTCAGTGAGTGACTTCCTTAGAATTAGAGCTAATAGCAGATCTTCACCCCTGTGTCCCACTGTGGTATAAAGTAACTTTCTACTATGTAAAAACTCATGTAGGACATTTGAGCTCTCAAGTTTACTAATTTCAGCCTTTGTAAGAGTCTTCTCTACAAAGACTAATTGGGTTCTATCCAATTATTCTCATCAGTGATGGTGCTTAATGCTCGAGATGAGAGTCTTCTACTGAGACTATACCACCTACACGGCAAAGCCTGGCAAGCTCCCCGTGTTTTATTTACTTGTTATGCCAAAAACTAGTAACAATTATGGACCTCAGTTCCATGACCTGAAGAATGGTTTCGGGCTCTTCCTGTCCCTGGAGCAAGCAGATGCCCTTAGGTTACACTTTCTTGTGACAGGACTCATGGAGATGATACTAGTGCAAATCGATGAACAATGGGAAGACAGTGATACTGTGATTTAAATTTATAATCTTGTCATGAAGAGTCACCTATATTGATAGATCAGAATAGTTCAAAGAAACACATATACACACATATGGCCCCCGACTTTTCTAGGATGATTCAAGAATATATATCAGTGAAAGGGCAGATTCTCTAGTGATTTTGGGGAAAGCAGAAGGTCAGATGAAGAAAAATAGAACTGAAACCCGATCTTATATAATATATAATTTTCTTCTAATTTATTTCAGATTGATTCAAATCAATCTGAAACTATAAACAAATACCATAAGTTTAGGGATATGAAAATGTTTTAATAAGCAATAATGGTCTCTTTATTAATAACAATAGGTCCAAGAAGTCTATTTCAGAATAGGTTAAATAGTTCTTTAGTATAAGTCTTGCAATGTCAGTTTTGTTTTTTTTTGTTTGTTTTTGTTTCCTCAAACCACTGTGAGATACACAATTACAAAGATGTTCATGTTTGTGTTCCAGTACCCATCCCTACACTAGGGCCCATTTCCTACCACCAATGTCCATCCTTCCCTCCCACCACTCTAGCCTCCCTCTATGGCAGGTTTTTCTAATTCCTTCACCTCCTCCTCCTCCTCCTCCTCCTCCTCCTCCTCCTCCTCCTCCTCCTTCTTCTTCTTCTACTTCTTCTTTTTCTCCTTATTCTCCTCCTCCTCCTCCTCCTCTTCCTCCTCCTTCTTCTTCTTCTTCTTCTTCTTCTTCTTCTTCTTCTTCTTCTTCTTCTTCTTCTTCTTCTTCTTCTTCTTCTTCTGCTCCTCCTCCTACTACTACAACTCCTCCTCCTCCTTCTCCTCCTTCTCCTTGTCGTCCTCCTCCTCCTTCTGCTCCTCCTCTTCCTCTTCCTCCTCCTCCTTCTCATCCTCCTCCTCCTCTTTTTCCTCCTCCTCCTCCTCCTCCTCCTTCTCCTACTCCTCATCCCTCCCCCTCCTCCTCCACATTGTGAATTACAATACATACAATGAGACGTTACCATGTGTATCCCTTTGCCTATATTAAATGCTCTTTTCTGGTATTATCATTTTGATTACCGTTTTGATTGATTGTTAGCACACTTCTCTCTCTTACCTGACCTCTGACTCCCACGTGTTTGCGATTGATTTCACCTCCTGGTCCATGTTTTGCTGAACCTTGGAAATTGGCATAATACTATATAATTAATTAAATACATAAATACGTATACATATATACATATATATATGTATAGTGAATAAATGCAATCATTCTGTATCTGTCTTTTTCCTTCTAGCTAATTTCAATCAACATGATGCTCTCCATTTATAGAAAATTTCCAATCATTTATAGGAATATTTTATAACTTCATTTTTCCTAGCAGCTGCATAGTATTCCATTGTGTAGATGTACCAAAGTTTCTTTATCGAGTCATCAGTTCTTAGGGTACTCTGGTTGTTTCCAGATTCTGGCTATTGGGAATAGTGCTGCTCTGATAATAAAAGTGCAGTTGGTGTTTCTGCTGTGTGTTTTTGGCTTCCCAGGATATATTCCAAGGAGAGGTATGGCTGGTCTAGTCTTTGGAGGGATGTCCATATTGTTTTCCAAAGAGGCTGCACCAGTCGACATTCCTTCCAACAATAGATGAGAGTCCCTTTTCCGGCATGCATGCCAGCACTTGTTGTTTTTGCTCTTTTGGATATGTGCCAGTCCCTGTGGTGTGAGATGATATCTCATTGTGGTTTGATTTGCATCTCTCTGATGATTAGTGATTGTTGGTGTCTCAAAAGATGAGACACCACTAAAAAGAAACTAGAAGCAAAGATAAACATATGGAATTACATGAAACTAAAAAGCTTCTTCACTTCAAAAGAAACAGTGACCAAAATGCAAAGATGGTCCACAGAATGGGAATGAGTGGGAGTGATTGTTGGATGACAGGATTAGCTAGTTTGGGAGCTTTGCTGTTTTGCCCACTCACAGCTTAATCTACTTAAGCCAAGGTTCATTCTAATGAGACCTCTCTTCTATGTAAACACTGCTAGAGGGTGTAGCAGTTACAGAAGTCAACTTGACTCTGAATAACTTCTGACTTATACATCAACTAAGACTTCTATGTCTTCTAGATTGGGCACAGCTCCTCTTTATACCCACTGCAACCAGTGTGGGACAGTTAGAATTTATCAGAAAACTACCAATCTGGCTACTTTGAGACTATAGGAAGATTATAGGAAGGATCATACTAGTTTGCTCTCAAGCAGGCGAGTGTGACCCTTCAGTATATGGAGAATAAGATACTCAGCATCACCCTTATGCAGATAATAAATAAGAAGGACCTTGTGGGTACCATCGAGATTACATGAAGCTCATGAAATTATACCAGCTCTCTCTTTCTCTCACTCTCCAGTGTTTTAAATAAGAGATAATCTCAGTATTAGTCCTTGGCCTGATCTTTGTTTATACCTGCAATATGGTGTGACACTGTCCTTCTACAATCTGTTTAGGGTTCTTTGTTGACACCTCCCTGTCACCTCTCTGGCCCTCCATGCATTGCCTTGGTTTATATAAGGGGACTGACTTGAGGCCAATTTTGCTTCCAGCACCGAGGAAGAGATCTCCATTGGAACGTGGTTCCGTTGGTGCGTTGAGGCGAACATGGCGCCGTGTCCTCTTCCTGCCAGCCTCCCGGGCCGCCTTACGCAGGGGCGCAAGGGGCTCACTGGGGTGAAATAGGTTGGAACCACTATCTCGGGGGCCTCCTCCTCTTCGCTTAGGTTTTCAGGGGACCCCTCCTCACCCGATACGGAATAATGGGACCCCCTCGCTTAGGGGAGACTCAGGGGCTGTGTATTGCCCCCCGTCCTTCCCTTTGGTGAACACTCCGGTGACTTCACCCCTCAGCTCCTTTCTGCATCAAGAAGGACCCAGCGAGCCACCACAGTCGTGAAGGATAAGAACTCAGTTTATTCTTCGGGAACAGAGAAACAACACAGCTTCCCTCAGGCATCGGAGGGCTCTGGGGGACGCCTTTCAGGTGCCGCTGCTAAGTTGAACCGCACATGGCAGCGTTTCCTCTTTCTGCGCACCTCCCCGGGCCGCCTGATGCAGGGAGGGAAGGGGCTCACCGCTGGGATACAGGTAGGCACCACTATGTCGGGGAGCTCCTCCTCCTCCTCACTCAGGGAAAGGGACCCGGCCTCATCAGAAGCAGAGTAATGTGACCCTTCCCCGTCCGTGATGGATACAAGTGACTCCGCCTCGTCGGAGGAGGAATCCTGGGACCCCCGTCCTCGGCCTCCCCAATGGGGGTAAGTACACATGAATTTCTCCGACGAGGTCTGGACAGAGGCGGAACCAGGTTGTCATATGTCTTAGCCCTATATAGCCTCGGATTAGGGAAAGCCCTGTCCTCCGCGATGTCTGCCCTGTCCTCTTCCCGGTGATTCAAAAAGGATTGAACTCTAGAACAAGTCTGGGCATTGCCTTTGGCGGGTCACTGCCCCCTCTTCTAGATGACACTGCGAGGGGGCAGGCTGGACTTGGGAGGAAGGGTGTGCATCCTCCGGGATGGGTGCTGTGCCCTCCTCTCTGGGGCATGTGGAGCAGCCATTAGTGTTGTCAGCCGAGGACAGCGGCAGGAGCAGGGGACGGGTGGAGAATGGTCAGAGCGAGCCTGAGAGGTAGCGAGGAGGGCATCGCGGTGAGCAATGGATCTAGAGAGAAATAGGTGAAAGTTGGGCACTGCCCTGACCGCTGAGACTCTTGATGGCATTTGGCAGAAAGTGCCATGCTGGTGCCAGTTCTGGTGTCTGAGAAGACACACAAGATGGGTGTGAAGCCAGGATGAGTGAGTATGAAACCCACCCCGGGAGAGAAACCCCTGGAAATATGCCCCTTCCTAGGCCCCTCATCCGTGGCGTCACAATTGAGAGGGTCTCAATCTTCAGCCTGTTCCCATTGCTCTACGCACCCCTGGCCAAGGTTGGCACCACCACGGCCTTGGAATTGGATCTGGAGGGAAGGCCAGAGAATAGTCACCTTTCCCGCAGAGCTGGATTATGCGCTCCTCTCTCCAGGTGGTATAACGGAGTCTCCTCACTGGGGAAGCAAGAGGCTCTAGGTCAGGGAAGCAACAGCAGAAATTCTCATTCAGGGTTCAGAGAAGTGCCAGGCCAGCTCCGTGCCTAGAGTCACAAAAGTTCTGCCCGCAAACTCAATGGCCAAGACTCACAGATCTGCCTGCTTCCAGGATAAAGGTCCTTCAGACCATATCTTGGGACTTCAGAATCTCCAGAAAGCTCAACCACTCCCTCCCATAGAACTCAGGATGTAGCCCTGGGGCAATTTTAACGAAGTTAATAGACAGGTGGCCTATCCCATCGCCGAGGCCCACCTGATGGGCAGCACACACGGCCAGGCTTCCTCCTATTGCTGGGTAAGAGGGAATCACCCACATTCCCCGGGCTCTGCCTCTCTGGCCACCCATGTCTCTCCCAAAGCCCTGACTTACCAGAGGGATCATGTCTACATTGACATCCTCTTTGCTTTTGGCTTGAGGTTTGATAGCAAGGAACTAGAGAGCTCGGGCAGAGATGGCAGCTACTTACATTGCCTGCTGTGCCATCTGTACCTGCAGGCTGTCCTCCTATGGCAGGCCTTCTTCCCATGGCGGGCTCTCTTCCAGCGATGGACTCTCCTTGTTTGGCGGGCTCTCCTGGGAAGCTAGAATCCAACAGAAGACGGTGAGTCTATGGGCCCTTTGTAGGTACCCAGGGATTTTCCTCTCGGCCCTTTGTAGGCACCCAGGGATTTTCATCTAAGCATCCAAGTAATTCAGTGAACTTCCTTCTGGAAATTTTCCCTTGATAAATTTTCCAAGATGCTGAAATCGGTTGAATCTGCTTATTAGCTTACACGTGATATTGCTGGCAAAGCCCTGCCAAGGGTCCTGCTGAACCCATGAGCCAATTTCTCTAGACTCGGAGAGGACGATGTTCTGGCCTGTTTCAGATTCCCCCAAACTCAGTGTACCCCTGAATTGACCAAACTCAACCTGCCACTAAATTCCTTAGGAGCTCTCCCCGTGTACTCACGCGATGGTGATCAGACCGAGAAAACCAGTGGTGGTGCAACAAACATGCGGTGGACAAAACACATTGGAGGAAGGGAAGGAGTAGGACAAGGTACAGGTGAATGGGGAAGGTGTTTTTGAGGTTGGGTTGGGGGGACAGGGGCGGGCTAGTAAGGTCAACAATATCCATGTATGCTCGGCAGCTTGCCTGGGGCAAATGAGCGCTGAGCAACCAGGCCATGGATATTTATAGCCCTGCCTGCTTACATCATAAGCGGATTGGAATGTGGGCAGGAGACAGCAGAGTGATGACATCACAGGCCCCACCCGCTCGGGACCCTGAGTCCCTCTGCCCTACCTGCTCTGCCTTTAGCTCTTCTTGTGCCATGTCTGTTCTTTCTGAGATCCCCTGAGCCCTCTGGAAGCTCAATGGCGTCCTGGGTGTCCCCAGTTCCCGACCTCGTTGCCTGACGGAAATCCTGGACTTGGGCAGAACTGATACCATGGACCCTCCTTGGGCTCGCATCCTCTTTCTCTATAGACCCTGGCCTAGGATGTATAGAGTTTATATTCTTGGTTTATGAGTGGGCCACTGGCCATGTAAATGTGGGCTTTCAATGAGCTGTAGCATTTAACTCCAGTCTCCATTACCATGTTCAAGCATTCCCAAAGCTTACTGCCTTTGAAGTAATTTTTAATAACCAATCCCTTAGACCACGTTGAGGCGTGTGTGTAGATCACATTTTCTCTGAGGAGGCCAAGGCCACACAGTGTCTTCCCTGTTGCAGAAACATTTTTTTTTTCACAAGCCCTCCAGCCTTTTCAGTTCCCTAAATAAGGCACCCCCCAACACCCACATTCATTCCAGGTTCCTGTTTTCGAATAGGATCAGGAAAACATATCCAGCAATGCCATATTCCTAAATGTGGTGCGTGTTCCTGCTTTCCTCTTCCCTTGCCCTCATCAAAGGTCAGACCAGGCCCTAGAGCCATAGCGCAGTGAGGATGTGCCTGCCTTACTTGAGCTCAACCGGGTTGTATACTCGGCATCCCATAATTTTCCCCCAACCCCCAGGATTGACTCAAGCTCAGAGTCAGGAGTAATTGCTGAGAACTCTGCGTGGGGTAAACACACACAAAGACACACAGACACATAGATATCACACACACACACACACACACACAAAAGAGATTTTTTTTTTTTTTACAAATTAAGTGAAGCGGAAACCGCCCTTAGGAACAGAAAGACAGTTCATAAAGCACAGATTATGCTATTAGTTTTGTAGCTCAGGCAGCAGCAATTCAAGGTAGCAGCTGACTGATGTGCACCAGGCCCTCTTTTGGGTCCTAGTCCTCTTCCACAGAAGGCTCTTGTGGTCGAGAGTGATTGAGCAGGGATGGATTCGAACCAGGCAGCAGGTGAGGCTTATTGGGAGCCCTTTGGGGGGTCTTCCTGACAAGGGCACTGAGCTCCCTCTCGGGGCTCCAACCCCAAAGGTCCCTGGATCTACTGCCAGCACCAGCTCAGCGAACTTGTTGGCCTTAGATGTTTTGAATTTAGTCTTTGTCAGATTGTGAAATAGGGCATATCTGTCCTCTAGCCTGACTTCATATCTCCAACACAGGGAAACATGTTTGGACGTATTTGTTCCACAGACATGTCTCTAAACCAATTGCTCAACTTCCTCTCGTTACTTAAATTGCTGAGGATAGTGTTTTCCAGTATATTTCATATATTTTTAATTTGAATGTTAATTACAGTGCTATTCTTAATTTATTTATAATATTGACCTTTTTTCATTTTAATGTTAGCTGTTTGCAATTACTAATAATTTTACAGTGATATTTTTTCTATTTATTGTACTCTTCAAATTTCACATGCTCATTCTTAACATAATCATTATGTAGTTTTCCAGATTAGTAGCAGTCACTGTTCAGTTTTTAAAATGATTTAGGTTTTCAATATATGTTTTCATATTATGTGTAGGGTGAATTAGAAATTTTATTGAATATCTATAGGGGTCTTCTTAGTTTTGATGGATCCCAGTCATGTTGGGCACTCCTGGGCCTGCTAGCAGAATTTGGGGGATGAAAGATTATCAGGGATTTCAGTTAGTGCCTTGCACATGCAACACACCACTGGATCCCTGCCAGCTATTCCCAAGGTTCAAAGGCACATTACGATTGCATTGTATTACCTCTAGTCCATTTTATTTTTATGCCCTTCAGTTCAGCTTACAGATATAAGCTATTAACAATTTCTATAAGACTTTCAGTATGATGAACACTCCTTCATTTGGCAGAACCTGTAAGTATCAGGAAATTGGGGCATAGGTCTAAGGATGGGGCATACGCCTTGCCTTCACCAAGCCCTGTCTTGAGCATAGCCAGTTTAGCCCTGCAAGGCGTAAGTAAGGCTGCACTGCTGGGCTAAGTCTGACTGGGAATAGTACTGTGAGGATGGCCACGCACAGAAATCACAAGCTAGGAAAAATGAAGAAATTTAAATTGACCTCCGTTCCATTTTGTTATGATGTTCTTACTGTGTAGAGACTATGGGTCCCTTCCTCCCCCTCCCCACCCAGGCACTCCAAAGCAGTGCTTTGGAAGCCTACAAATGAGTCTCTTCTAGGGCATAAACCACAGCTTCAGTGCAAGGGCCCAAGATTGCTGTGCAGCTCAGCTCTTGCAGTTCTGGGGATTTTCTGTGTCACGCTAAAGTGCCACGGGCCTCTCAGGGTGCACCTGGCGATATCTAATATACTTGTACATTTTAGAAGTTGCTAAAGATTCTTGAAGGTGATAAAGGATGAATCTAGAACTAAAATATTCCTGAGAGTTTTAAACATCAATGATCTCCTGAAATGAGGAAGTATACTCAAGGAGAGGGCACTAGAAACAGTTTTAAATAAAATAAATTTACCAAAAAATGAGTGAAGGTTTCTTTTGAATCTTCAAAGATATATTCAGGTAGACAGATTCTTATATTATAGAATCCTTAAATGGAAGAGGAAAGGGGCAATTTTTTTTTCAAATCACTAATTTAGTATCTTTCCCCACATTGCACTACTAAACATTGATATATTCATGAACTCTGTATATTCCTATTGATAGGAATCTAATCACACCCATAGACATAATAATCCAATTTTTAAAATGGAGGAGAAAAAATTGTAAAAGCTGAAAAATATAAAATATTAACAACAGAAAGTTCCCAAAAGTCTAACAGTATAGTTTGATGAGAAAATTTTCAGGTCAAAAGGAAATCGAAAAAATTATTTAAAATTAAGGTGTCAGGGAGGATTGCTAATCAGTTATGAAAAATCTATCTAGCAATGGTGTCCTTCAGAGAACTGAGGTGTAATAGAGAATTTTAGACAACAATGTCTAATCATCCATTAACACATGCTATCCTTCTAAGGAATCTTGAAGGGATGCCTTTAACAAAGAACAAGTATACTGATTACGTACAGAGATCATGAATTATATCCATCTTTCATGCATGGACATTTAAATCCATTTAAAGTCTCAGAATGCTTTACTATTTGAATCCTGGTGTGTAAATTGTAGAAACTATGGTGACTCAGAGAAAAAAGAAGTAAAAATAGGAAGACCTTATAATAAGGGTGGGCCAGAGCGATAGCACCGCAGGGGATTGCCTTTGCCTTGCGATGGCCAACCTGGGTTCCATCCCCCGGCATCCCATATGGTCCCCTGAGCACCGCCAGGAGTAATTTCCTGAGTGCAGAGCAAGAGGTAAATCCTGAGCATTGCTGGGTGTGACCTTAAAGCAAAATAAATAAAGATATAAATTAATTACATAAAATAAATTAAAGTTAAACTGTTTTAAATATATCCTGAGCACACAGAGGCAAAGTGCATGTACCTTAGTTTTAAAAACATCAAAGGGATGGGGAAGTAAAATTGTAATTTAGTGTGCATTGGTGTTAAGTCGTTAGCTTAATATTCCATCAGTTAAATCTTTTGTGCAGGCCTCAATGTAACCATTGTGTGAAAAGGAGAGTATAAGCTTTATATAATAAGAAAATTATATATATATGTATATATATATATACAAATATCCACACACATACACACAAGCATCATACACACCAGGCTCACAGCTAACACCAACAGTAATAAGATAAATATATTTTCTGTAAGATACAAGAAAGAATGTCCGTTTTTACTAATATCTATTGTCTATCAAATTGATAAACCAAGAATTTTCCTAAATCTGTAACTATTTGAAATTTATAACTATGTCTATCCTTCAGCTATAATATTTATGGATAGATAATTTATTGATCCATGTTGTACTAAGAATTTTAAGCAAAATATTAAGTATAATGAAATATAAAAGACATATGGTTCATAAAATAAGAAAGAAGGTCTATTGAATTTCTGTACACTGAATTTCTGTAAACTAGCAGGAAACTATCAGCAAGAGAGAGGTACTAGACTCATGACTGAAGCCAAAATAATTCTTAGAACGAAGTATAATAAAGGGTGAGGTGATCTCATAATGAGAATTCTCTAAATCATCAGTGAAAGAAAAAGAAGAGGACACCAAAGCAAAAAACGTTGTACAATCAGGCATTACAAAAATTAATGTCATTGGAATGTCCACACCATCCAAAGAAAGCTTTAGATGAGAACTACTATATCAAAACTCCAAAATCATTTTCAGTTTTCATAAAATAAAAAGATTTTTATCATTTTTATTTGAAAAACCATGTGGGGGGGATTCTTCTGTCCTTTTATCGGGTATTCCTCTGTCCTTTTCTGAGGCTCTATTTGTGTGGCGGGACAAGGCCAGAACCTACCGTCACTCCTCGTTGGCTCATGATCAGCAGACACAGGAAGAGTCGGTAGCAGCTCTGCCCAGTGTATTTGTGTCTCTGAACCTACAGCCCAGAGCAATTCCTAGGCATATCAACCAGGTCTCCTGGAAGGACAGAGGTGGGGGGGAAAGGGACCCCAGCTCCATCTGCATAAAAGCCCAGTGAATTTCAGCTGATTTCAAGCCCAGGGCTTGAAATCAGCTTCTCTCTAGAGTGGGGCTCTAATGAGCAGGGCTTGAGATCGGCTTCTCTCTTCGATGGAGCTCTGACAAGCTGTGGCTTCCAGATGTTGAAAATGGCTGGCGTCATGCTGTGGGGCTTCCCTCTGGTTTCTTGCAAGACTTCATTGGGCTGGCAGGCCAAGGCAGAAGTGGCTATTCCTTCTGGACGCCTGATGATCAGTCGCAAACAGGGAGAGCTGTAGCAGCTCTTTCTCTTGTATCTGTGTCTCTGTTTCATGGTCTACAGCCTGGGAGCAGATTGGGAGTGGGTCCACCAGGCCTCCCGGATGGGACAGTGGGGAAAGGGAGCCCAGCTCCATCTTCCTGAATTCCCGTGTCTTTAACCTGGACTTTCATTTCCGGTCTCTGTAGTTCGTCAGAGCTCATCCCATGAAAAAAAAACAATCTTAAGACCAGCTTTCAGAGACCCACCCTGGAGAGAAGCCTATTTCAAGCCCACGTATGCTGGTCTTGGCTGCGAAATTCACGGTGCTTCCTTGGAGATTGAGCTAGGGTTCCTTTCCCCAACCTCTGTTCTCTAGAGGAGGCCCATAGACCCACCCAGGAACAGCACCTGTTGTTAACCATGAACTAGGGACAAAAATACACGGGACAGAGCTGCTACCAGCTCTTGCCAATGAATGCAGCCACTCTGCAGCTACATGGTACATTAATAAATGCAAGACTGAGAGCCTATCTACTGCCAAGAGTATCACTGTATCACTGTCTTCCCGTTCATTATCGATTTGCTCGAGCGGACCCCCGGACCGGTAGCATCTCCATATGACCTGAATCATGCAAGTAGAGACCAAGCGCATCTGCTTGCTCCAGGAACATAAAGAGCCTCAACCATTCCATCAGGTCATGGGAATGAGGTCTATAATTGTTACTGGTATCTGGCATATCAAATACGACATGGGTAGCTTGCCAGGCTCTGCCTTGCAGGTAGCATACTATTGTAGTTATCTCAAAATCCAGCATTGAGACTACCAAGAGTATCATACCCATATTGCAGTGCCTGAAAAGAGCCTGTGTTGTATTTAATACGCCACTTCATCACTTGATCACTTGATCACTTGAATCCCGTTATTCATCGATTTCCTCAAACGGGCTCCAGTAACATTTCCATTGGACCCTATCACATGCCAATGTAGCCCAATGGCATCTGGTTGATTCAGGAATATGAAGATCTTCAAACCATTCCTTCAGGGACTTTATAAGGAAGTCTGACCATCTTGTACGTGGGCGGCCACGTGATCTTTTGACATCCCGTGGGATCCAGTCAGTAATGGCTCTAGTCTAGCGGTTGTCTCCAAATCGCATTGCATGTCCAGCTCATCTGATTTTCGATGCCTTGGCAAATGAGACAGCGTCCCTAATTCTGGAATAGCGACGGAGGTCAGAACTCTGGATTCCTTCTCTCACTTGAGTGAGGCGTGATATTCCAAGCATAGCTCTTTCGATTCCTCTCAGGGAGACCCGCATATCATTCTCATCCCTGCTTTCATAGGGCCCATGTCTGTTTTGCGAATCTTAATGCAGGGAGAACTGTGGAGTCGAAGAGATGTGCCCGGAGCCGGAGGTTCTTTATCCTTGTAGCTATTTCTTCGATGCCTTTGAAGGCATTCCATGCCGCTCTCTTCCTCTTGCACAGCTCAGGTTTTAGGTCGTTTATCATGTTGACTTTTCGACCTAGGTACACATAACTGCTTCATTCAGAGATGTTTGTTCCATTGAGAGTGAATAGGGCCTCAGGATATAGTTCATTTTTCATGAACATAGTTTTCTTCAGATTCAGCTGTAGACCTGTCTTTCCACATTCTCGGTCAAAGTCAGCCAGCATTTGTGCTGCTTGGCTAATGTTTGGTGTTATTAGAACAATGTCATCAGCGAAGCAGAGGTGGTGTAGTTGCCGATCATCTATCTTCACTCCCATTCCTTCCCATTCTAAATGTCGCATGATGTTCTCGAGGGTGGCGCTGAAGAGTTTTGGTGAAATGGTATCACCCTATTGAACCCCTCTTTGGACATCAATGATCACTTCTTTGTAGAATGGTGAGATCCTGGTGGTGAATCCGTAATACAGCTCATGAAGGATCTTGATGTATTGGGTTTGAGCATCCTGTTTGGCTAGGGGCTCAATGACTGCTTCAGTCTCCACAGAATCAAAGGCTTTCTGTAAATCAATGAACGTGAGACAGAGCGGCATCTTATACTCCCTACAAACCTCAATGAGCTTGGTTACTGTTGGATATGATCGATTGTGCTGAATTCTTTCCGGAAGCCAGCTTGCTCACATGGTTGTCCTTCATCTAGTGTTCTGCCAATCCTGTTCAGGATGACTCGTGTAAACTTGTAGATGACGGACAACAGGCAGATGGGGCGATAGTTGCCGATGTCGTGAATGTCTCCCTTCTTGAACAGTAGAATCATCCTGCTGGTTTTCCATTCGGAGGGTACCTTGCATTCGGACAGGTTGCGTGTGAAGAGCCTAGCTAGTGTATTGGTGAGTACTGACGGCAGATTCTTCAAGTGTTCTACTCTGAATTTGTCTGGGCCTGGTGCTGTTCCCTTCTTTACCGACGAGATGGTATGTCGAATTTCAGAAGGGAGAACGTTGGGAATGACATATCTATCCTTTGGAATTTGGTATGTGGGCCGGGTGGATGTGTCTATCAAAGAGATTTGAGTTGAAGTCCTGGATAATCTTCTCCATTGACTTTCTGGAAGATGTGATAGATCCATCAGGGCATTGGAGGGCAGTCATCTCGGTCTTTTAGTTGGTAAAGGCCAGGCGGGCGGTGCAAATGCTTTTCCCGGCGTCTGCTGCATCTTCCAGTATTTCTACTCTTCTGTCTTTGAGGTCTTCTTTTATCGCTTCTCTCCACCGTTTAGCAAGCTTGGAGGTTAGCATTTGTTCTCCTGAGGCTCGCGTCTTGCCACGTTGGCGAATGAGCCCGAGAGTTTCTGAAGACAGGTGTCCTTTGTGTCTTTTGCTCTCTCGGCATTCTTCGCACAATCATGGAGGTGCTGAACCAGTCGGTTGTATTCTTCATCGATGTCGTCAATGGTGTTTTCTTCCCATGTTGCTGCAATGGTGCCAAAGAGTTCCCAGTTGGTGGTCGTTCTCTTCTTAACTTTGCAGCCTTTTCTCCCCTTTCGGGAAGTACAATTTTGCACGAAGGAGACGGTGGTCCGATCCTGTTTGGAATTTGAGGACGACAGCAATGTCGGTCAGACAAAACCGTCAATTGAAGATGATGTGGTCAGTTTCATTGTGGAACTGTCCACCAGGAGATTCCCATGTCCAACGTTTTGCTTCAGCCTTCTGGAACTCTGAGTTCCCATGAATGGTCTTGGTGGACCTGATGAACTAAGATAGTTTCTCACCATGTTCATTCCATTCTAGGCCATGGGTCCCGATGTGGAGTTCTTCAGCCGATCTTCTCAGTCCTATCTTGGCATTAAAATCACCGACTATGATCTTGTAGAAGGTGTGATCTTTTTTTATAGAACTCCTCCAGTTCCACGTAGAATTTCTCGATTTCATCCCTTTTTTTTAAAATTTTTTTTTTTTACAATTACAAAGATTTTTACAATTACAATTAAAAAGTTCATATTTGGGTTTTGGTCATACAGTGTTCCAGCACCCGTCCCTCCACCAGTACCCATCTCCCACCACCAATGTCCCTGGTTCCCCTCCCCTTCCCCAGCCCACCACCATGGCAGGTTCTTTATTTCTTTCCCTTTCTCTCTTTTTCTCTTTTCCTTCCCTTCCAGAATATGGATTACAGAACATACATTAAAAGGTTGTCATGTGTATCCTTTTGCCTCTATTTAATGCTCAGTTCTAGGTTGGCATTAGTACCCTCGACAATTATTAGCACACTGTTCCATTTTCTGTCTTACCTAACCTCTGACTCCCACACGTTTGGGATAATTTCCACCTTTGACAAGACCTAATGATATATGTTTCACTTGACCTTGGATATTGGTATCATAATATGTACATATATATTTATGCCATGCAATAAATGAAGTCATTCTGTATCTTTCTCTCTCCTTCTGGGTAATTTCGCTCAACATAATCTTCTCCATGTCCATCCATTTACAGGAAAATTTTATAACTTCATTTTTCCTAACAGCTGCATAGTATTCCATTGTGTAGATGTACCAAAGCTTTTTTATCCAATCATCGATTTTCGGGCACTCTGGTTGCTTCCAGATTCTGGCTATTGTGAATAATGCTGCTATGAACATAAAAGTGTAGGGATGGTGTTTCTGCTGCGTATTTTTGGTTTCCCAGAGTAGATTCCCAGGAGTGGTATGGCTGGGTCAAATGGGAGTTCAATTTCTAGTCTTTGGAGGAATGTCCATATTGTTTTCCAAAAAGGCTGTACCAGCTGGCATTCCCATCAACAATGGTGAATGGCCCCTCGCCCACAGAACACAAAGACAGGAACCAGAGGTAACTGATAAAATGATAGCTCAACCGAAAGTAACTGATAAAATGATGGCTCGAGAAGACAAGAGCACAGCAGGAAGGGCCTTAAGCAAATAATTCCAGGGAGGGCTATAAGGCAAACATTCCTGAGAGGTTGAGTCTGATGTCCCCCTCTGTATTTGGTATGATACGTGACTGGGCCCATGCCGTGCCAAATATGGAAAGAAGTATAAGGCAAGCTCAGATTGGTGGGTGAGGGTTACCTGGTGCAGAGTGATTGGCTGCCTGCGTGCAGACCTTGATGTAATATTTTAAACCTATTGGATAATTATGCGTGGCTTTTCTGTAGCGTGGGAATTATTGCTTAAAACATAAGTGAGTATACTCGCTTATTAATAAAACCCTTGCTTTTGCATAGGACTTGGTCTCTGAGAGTTTTCCTTGGTAGGTGCGGCATTCTGAGGCTCCCAGTCAGTCACCCCATCGGGTGGCCAACCCTTACAGTTCTATGTCCAATTCTGCCACACCTTTTACAGAGTGCAGAATCAGAAGGCTGGGAGCGGTTTCTCCCTTCCCTCTTTCTTAGTAAAATTTCTTCTTAAATGTCCTTCCTGCACACAATCAAAACATCTCATTTGATTAACATTTCGGAGTTCTGCAGCTAAAATTCGGGCCTGATACTTTTGCAGACCCTACGCTCTCGAAAAGCACGAAAAAAGCATCTATAGTATCTTTTCCCATTAACTTTGAGGCTCTGATTGCCTCTTGACAAGCAGGAGAAGCATTTTCTACTGCCAAAGTGGACATAAGTAAATCACGCACAGTAGCATCTGGGACAGATTTTTCTAAAGTATCTTCTAACCTGGCTAAGAAATCTACATAAGTTTCATTTGCTTGTTGTAATACCTTAGTAAATGCAATTGCTTGTTTCCCTGGAGCTTCCAAATTATGCCATGCTTTCAAGCATGTATTATTAGTCAAATCTAAAATATCTGCAGGTATTTTAATCTGATCTGCAGCCATTAACCAATTGCCTGTTCCCATGATTCTCGCTACTGTGGCTTCAGCATTTTTGGGATACCTTTTTCGTGAAACTTTTTCTGCATCCTCACGCCACCAAGACTTAAACTGAATATACTGTGATTTTTCCAAAACACCCTTTGAAATTGCTTGCCAATCACAAGGAAGTAAGCATTAGCTTCAGCAAAATTCTCTAGCAAAGCAAAAACATAAGTAGACGTAGGCCCATACGTTGAAACAGCCTGTTTTAGGGAGGTCAGAAACTTAAAAGGAATAGCTTGATAATCACCTTCATATTTATTAGTTTGTGTATTTAGATTGCGAGCAACAGGAAATGCATGAAGCTGTGGATTATTATTAAAAGAATCAGGAGTATTCATTAATGTATGCAGCTCATGATTTAACTTATATTGACGTGGAGCTGTGGCTACTTCCTGATTTGGATATTGGGGCGTTGGAATAGCATGAACTCCAGGTTCACAAAGGGAATCGCTAAGCCCCTGTAGGGAGCGAAACTCAGGTTGCCTAGGCGACCTGTCTGCCTTTTGATTTAGTAGATCTAATTTTCTACGGAGATCACGAATTTCTCTCCAGATTGCCTTCTCATGTGAAGGCACCTCTATTTCTGCATCAGAATCAAAACTATCATCTTGTGATGCTGCCTGCCTTGTTTCCGTATTAGAATTTACAAAGGCAAGTGAGGCTGACAATGACTCACTCACTAGGAGGTAATTCAAAGGAAGATGTGGTAAGTTCCTCCTTAGCCTGAGATACAAGGGGTGGGGAGAGAGAGGGAGGAAGTTGAGATAGAAGAAATTATGTCCTCCTCCTCCTCAGAATCATATTCAAATGGCATTAAAGCCAAATTAATGCAAGCATATGCAGCCCATTCTTCTAAGGGGATTATTTCCCCTTTCCTATGGGCACGCTTTAAATCCTTTCCAACCTTTTCCCATACTTTCGGGTTGAACTGTTCCCTGCTCTCTGGTTCAAACCAGTAGCAATGCTTCTGTATTCTCTTAAGGAGACTTTTTAAAACACTCTCTTTCAACGGCAGTCCAGCTGCCTTAGTGAGAAGCATAAGCACATCAGTATACCCCTTCTAACCGCGACGTGGAGTTTCCCATCGCAAAATTACTCGGCTTCCAGGAGGCTAAGCAAACCCTGTGCAAATTATCTCCTATTTTTCCAGCCCGGAACCTGTGTCTCACCTTCAGGCCTGCCCTGCGATTGGGCGCCAGATGATGCAGGAATGTCCTGTCGGGTCAGAGGTGCAGAGATCAGACACCAGGAACACGATGTATATCCATTACTATTTTTAATGATCACCAGCCGGAGGGGCAGCAGTTCTCTTCTTGGTGGCTAACTGGCCGAAGCTGATTGACTGCAGCTAACTGACCAGAGCTCACTGGCATGATCTCACTGACTTGAACTAACTCATTTGACTAACCGAACTGACTGATCCACTGACTCCCTGACCTACCTCCACACAGACCCCAACTCCCTCCCTTATCCCTAGTCTCAAAGGGCAATACAGCTTAAAGTTTGCATGGTTTACATAACAAAGACAGTTCACATTCATTGAATAGGACTTAGGAATAATAGGAAGGAGACAACCAGGAACCAAAAACCTGCAGGGGGTGCTATCTAGGTAAGATGAGATGAACAAAAGAACACATTACAGTTGCTAATGCAGCCTTCTGGACTAGCCCATGATGGCAAGGACATGTCAGACAAAAGAACAAGAAAAACCTGTTTTTTGCCTAACTTTAAGCATCATCCAATAGACTCCATCTTGGGCTAGTTATAGCCTACAGGGAAATGTGCAGAGAAATGACCTAGGATAGCCTTGTCTGGGTACCTGCAGCTTGATTAACAGTCTCACTAGGGATTTCTACATACTAACTCTATTGGGAGACAGTCTGCCAGAAGTCCCTGTGTATCTGTTAGCAGGCAGTATCTATCAGACCTTCCTTCGCATATCCTAGATCTACCTTCTGCCAACAGTTTTCATAGAAAATAATATAGCAAATCCATGACAAATATAATTTAAAATTGTGTTGATATAATTTTCTTATTTGTGTTCTTTCCAAGTTTTAGTGATTTTATCTTTATTTTTTTGTTGAACTACCTCTGTGGCCTTATAATTCATTTCACATTCCTCTTAAGTTTTACCTATTTTATTTTGTCATAGGCAACAAAACAACCTAACTTAGTACATTCTTCCTTCTTGCTTTGAATTTTCATTTTATTTTAATTTTCATTTCCCTTATTATATTTCATTTTCCTTATTATTATATGATCTAGGTCACTTTTATTGATCTGAGTCACATTGTAAAACAATAGGGTAAATACTAGTGAAAATATAGTATAGTTGTAGAATTGCAATTTTCTTGAAATACAAATTTGTAAATCTATGATCTTTTTCTAACAAAACAGTCTTAGTGGTGTTTCAGAGAACATAATGGGTTCCAGCGAATGAACTCAGGTCAATCTCATGCAAGGTAAGAGCCCTGTAGCTATACTATATCTCAGATTCTGCCTGGTAAATTTTTCATGATATTAGCTTACATCTCGTGATCTCCACTAAATTTAGAGTAACCTGTGTGTTAATATAAAGTTTAATGACCTCTCACTAAATTTTATAATAATAATATTCCAGTCAGAAAAGACTGCTTAAGGTGATTCCAAAACCTTTACAGGGATTTGGAATCACTTTCTAAAGGGTGTATATTTGTGCTCAGGGGCAGCCCTATCAGATAGGGTTCCTCCATAAGCAGGACAGTATGGTTCAGCAAACAACAGACTAGGGCAATCACCATCGCTCCTGCTTTTCCAAGCATAATCCATTTGACACTTACTCTTCAACTATCAGTAAATTCACTAAGACACCAACAGCTATCTCTATATCACTCACTGGAATCAGGACCATTTCTTGAAGTGTTGAAAATTACAACTTCTCTCTATTTAACTAAAGAAAGTCAAGGACTGTGCTACTCAAGGTAGAACTTCACCATTGCCAGTAACAAATTGTATAACATTCCCGTGAGTCATATTTTGATGCCATTAATGGGTTTTGGAGTCCACATGATCCCCCAAAACCACCAGGAGTAATTCCTGAGTGAAGAGCCAGTAGCAACCCCTGAATATTGATTGGTGAGACTAAAAGAGCCAAAAAATACATAAATAATTGAATTTATTCTCAAAATTATATTTTAATTCAGTATCTTTCAAATATAGTTTTGAGTCATGGATTTGTGATTTAGTATTTTTTGTTCTGAGGTTTGAAAACTTACATACAATTCAAAAAGTTTGTTATAGCTCTCTAGCTTTCTTACTATAATTATATGTAATTTTGTAAGTATCATAATGTGGATTTTTCAGCTTGATCTGTGTAGTCACATAAAGTTAATACTTGTAGAGGAAAACATTTTCAAAATGCATTGTAAACACTGAGTGCTTAAAAAAATAAATGCATCCTCATGAAAATTTCCTGATGGAATTTTAAAATCCTGAAACTCAGTTCTCCCTTTATGAGGCAGCACTGTATAAACTGAGAATCAGACCTCTAAATTCTAAATTTAGAATTTAGAATTTTGAGTTCTATTCTAAATTATAAATTCTAAATTTCTATGGGGGGATATTCTAAATATCCAGGGGTATATTGTGCATGTGAATCACTGTTAATTAATGGCAAATAATATAAAGAAAAGATGAAGTCAGGACTAACTTAACAAGTTGCAGTGGGTTTTCAATTTGCACTTTTTACATAAACATTAGGTGTTGATTTAAAATTTATAGTAAAATGTCAGTGGTTACCATAGTAATACTATAACTGCAGAGAAGACAAATTAAATATGAATGTTACATTCAGTGAAAATATTAACAGTTGGAGTCTTCTAATGTATGACTATGGTGTATCTATTTGCATATGTATTTCTTGACTTTGTTTGCATTTTCAATATACTATAAATCTTTTATACACTTATAATAACTAAGTCATATAATGTAGCAGTAGATCTAAGGATATGCAAAGGAAGGTCTGATGGATACTGCCTGTTAACAGATACATGGGGTCTTCTGGCAGATTGTCTCCCCAATAGAGTTAGTATGTAGAATACACTAGTGAGACTGTTAATCAAGCTGCAGCTACACAGACAAGGCTATCCTAGGTCATTTCTCTGCACATTCCCTTGTTGGCTCTAATTAGCCCTAGATGGAGTCTTGTGAACAAGACCTCCTCTTCTGGGGCAATTTAGGAAGGCTAAGTTAACAAACTGTTGCATTCTCTGCTTATCTCACCTCACTGAGATAGCACTTCCTGCAGGCTTCTTGCTCCTGAGTGTTTCCTCCCTATCACCATAAATCCTGTGGTAAAAAATGTAAAATGTCCTTTCAGTGTCAATTATGTAAACTTAACTCTAAGTTTTACTGCCCTTTGTTGTATTAGCTTATAAGGAAGTTGGGGTCTTTGTTTGAGGGTCAGTCAGCTCTCCTCAGTGAGCTGCGGTCAGTCAGCTCTGGTCAGTTAGCTGCAGTCAGTCAGCTGTGCCAGTTAGCCACCAAGATGAGAGCTGCTGCCCTTCTTACTGGTGATTATTAAAAATATTAATGAAAATACGTCTTGTGCCTGGAGTCTTATCTCTGTGCCTCCGACCCAACGGGACATTCCTGCTTCAATATAGTGTTTGCAATGAAAACGAAAATATTCCTTGAGAACTATTGCTGAAGGTCAGATTCTTCAGTATTAAAGAAGAATATAAAATACTGCTAGAAGACTAAGCATGATTGATAGAATTCTATTGATTCTTTTCTGGGACAAGAGGCCATTATACTATTAGGATAGAAAGCACAAAGGGGTGATTTTAGCTCAATAATGTAGTTTCTCTCTCTTTTATTTTTAATTGAAAGAGGATTTGAGTTGAACAAAGGGGATAGGGAATCCAAGCTAATTCTCTGAGGAAAGTTTAATTGAGTCTTCTATGATTATCTTTAATTTTAGGAAAAATAATGCTAGGCTCATTCATGAATTTTCTGAGGAAAAGGAAGAACTTTTCTAGGAACCAGTGTTCCATCTCTTTAGTTCCTCATAAGGCTCTATCCAGGGGTTGCAATAGCAATTATACACTGCTATAGATATTGTGTCTTTATGGTGTCTAAACCATAATACTAGAAATAGGTTATAAGAAGAAAAGTTGGTTACATAAAGGTAAACGTAGTTCATAAGAGATTGTCTTTGGCAGTCTTCTGAATTACACTGATATTGACAGGTTCAAAAAAACACATATTGTGTGATCATCCACAAAATCATTTGCCCAACTGACAACTGAGAGGCTCTTTTGGTATAAAGCTGCAAAAAGGAGGAGTTTTGGTATAAAATGCCTCCAAATTTCACACTATTCATAGCACAGTAGGAACATAGAAAACTCAATGAGGAAGATGCATAGAAATCCACAAAGTTCAATGAATAAAAGCAAAAACACAGAGTGCTCAACCACCAAGACACAGCTCAAGAGATCTCAAGTACTCTAGAGACACCATTGTTAGACTATTTAATGGGACCAAATAGACAATGGCACAGATAATCAGAAAAGCCAGCAATGTCAAAGAACGAATAAGGAAATGAACATAACATAAGCAGAAATTAAAGCAGAAAAATTCAAGCTCTGAGCAATAGATTAATAACAGGTGAGCAAAAGATCAAGACCAAGATGAGATTGAAAGAAACAATAGAAAGTGGAAAATGTCTGAAAAAAATGAATAGCATACCGGAATAATATGGAACAATTTCAGAAGGAAGAACATAAGAATTAATGAAATCACTGAAAAACTGAAAGTTAAATCCATTTTATAAGAAGTATTAATGGAATTTCATTAAAGAATAGGGCAAAATCTCAGTCTACAGAAATGAGTATGGTATTCCCTTCTAATAGATTTAGGAAGGTCTGTTTACTCCTACCTTGCTAAAGGATTTTATTTCCTTAATTAATATCACATATAGCAATTTTTACATGCATAGAGATTTTTGTTGCAATCATATCTGCATTATCAGACAGAAGTTTTTCAAAGAAAATAAATATTCCATTTCAAAGGATAGGATAAACATTCTGTACTCTTCTATGCCTATTCATATTTCCCTATTAAAGTTCTCAATTCCTTCCCTTTTTGCTATCTTTTTTTAGTTGTATGCTTTGCCTATTTTATGTAAACTCCAAAATATATTAGTGAATATGTTTTAAATAATGTTGTTAGTAAAAGTAAGACATATCTTAAGGATTAAGAATTAAGGACTACCATGATAAGAACCAAGTAAGAGTTAATGAACTATAATTTAGGTACCAGAACTGATCACATATTTATTTTAATGAGACCAAGCACATATTATAGGCATTAGCTTATTTCAATTTCTTTAAAATGTACATAGGTTAATATATACCAATTACTTATCAAATATTGTATTTTATTTTTAGTTTCTGATAATTACATTTTCCATCCCTTTGAATTTTCTTTGAGCAAGAAATATGAAATAACTTTGCTATGTGTCGCTCCAGCCCCTATTTAGTTGTATTTAAAAAATAGTAAGTTCATACTTCTGCCCCTTCTTCCAGTCAAGTGCTGTAGGGTTTATTTTATTATTATTTCTCAGGTTTTTTTTTTTTGCTTGTGTTTTGTTTTCTGTTTTTGTGCCACACCCAGCAATGCCTAGGGGTTATTCCTGGCTCTGCACTCAGGAAATATTCCTGGTGGTGCTTGGGGACCGTGTCGGGTGTTGGGTATTAAACCCGGGTGTACTATCTCTTAGGATTTATTTTTTCCCAAAATTTTATTAGACCACTATTAGACATACAATTGTAAGATGCTCATGTAGAGTTTTGGTTCTACAGTGTTCCAACACCCATCCCTCCACCCGAACCCATCTCCAATCACCAATGTCCCCCCTCCCTCCCCCTCCCACATCTCAACTACTTGGTGGGTTCTGTATGTCTTTTCTCTCCTCTCTATCTCTCCCTCCCACCAAACTTTCTTGCACATCGTAGAATGAGTACATTAAAGGACATAACTGTTTCCACTTGTTTGATGGACCGCAGCCGCAAAAGCGGTCACGCTGATTGGTGGGCGGGCGAGTGATGGGCCCACTCTTAAACCCCATCTGCTCTCCTGGGAGCCCCATGGTCAGCTGATCCTGGGGAAAGCGGAGTTCCAGCTTCCCCAGCCGCATCTGAGTCTCTGCATGCTATGGCTGGTTGCCCCAGGGCAGCTCCTGGACTGGGCCACCAGGCTTGACAAAATGGAGGGGGAAGGGCCAACCCCTGACTCCATCTGACAAATTCCCAGTGATTTCTGCTTCTGGGAGCTGCCTACCTGGACTCAAACTGGTTTTGCTCTGTTAATCTGGTCTTGAGGTAGCATCCCAGCGTCCAGACAGCGAAGATGGCGGCTAGTATGGTGGGCGAGTCTCATCTGGCTGCTTCCGGGACCCCCAGAGATGATGGGCCCACTCCCAAAACCCATCTGTCCTCCTGGGAGCCCCATGGTCAGCTGAGCCTGGGGAAAGCGGAGTTCCAGCTTCCCCAGCCACGTTTGAGTCCAAGAGTTTTTCTTAAGATGTAATTTACAGGGACTAGAGAAATAGTATGGTGGGTAAGATGCTTGTTTTGGAAACAGCCCATCAGCTCTGAGCTCTACACAAGGTGTGACACCCCCACTCCCAAATAAAGATATGAGGGTCCAGAGTGATAGAGCAGGTACGTTGCTTGTCTTGTGTGCAGCTGACCCTGCTTCGATTCCGGATACCCTAGAAGGTCTCCCTGTGCCCAGCCACTGCCAGGTAGCTCCCCCAAATGTGACATGTACCATGTCATGAACTGCGCGCTGCCTGGTTCATCAATAAATACTGGATTTAGAGATGACTACAAGAGTATGCTACCCGCACAGCAGAGCCTGGCAAGCTACCCGTGTCGTATTTGATATGCCAGATACCAGTAACAATTATAAACCTCATTCCCATGACCTGATGTTCCTGGAGCAAGCAGGTGCCCTTGGGCTCTACTTGCATGAGACAGGTCATATGGAGATGTTACTGGTGCCCGCTCGAGCAAATCGATGATGAATGGGAAGACAGTGATACAGTGATACAGTGATGTGTCTGCAAAGAAGGCAGACTTGCAGGGGGAAGGAAACTAAGGCCATAAGTTAAGGCCATACTGGTGATAGAATTAGTGAATTGACACATTATTGTATGTTGGAAGCAACTGTTTAATGCATAACAGTAAATCAAAGTGTTTTAATAGCACAGATTTTGGGCCAAAGCAATAGTACAGCTAGTAGGGAATTTGTCTTGCATGAAGCCAACCCAGGTTTGATCCATGGAACCTCATATGGTTCCCTACTCCTATCGGGTGTGATCCTGAGCACAAATCCAGGAGGAAGCACTGAGATCTGCTGGGAGTAGTCAAAAAAATAAAATAAAACGATTTATCTTTGATATTATCACACTACCATTCAAGAGAATGACTAATAACTGTCTAGTAATTCACTTTATTTTGTTCTGCTTTGTTAAGCATTTATGCTTAACAAAGCATAAAAAATAGATAACCCAAACAAAACTTACAAGCGATTTAATGAGAAATATTCTATTAAAGACAGAAACTGTAGCTATATAATGCTCAGAATGTCTTATATGGAATGCCTTAACAGAAGCACCCAGTCTGTTGATAATTATAATGTCAAATATAGAAGTATTAATAAAGCATGACTCCATTAGAAATATAGTACATGAGGACTAAATTAAATTTTACAAACTTGTATTTATCCATATGTAAGTAATGTCTGCTTCTTTGTCTTTGAACATTAAATTATAAACAAAAAATTATGCTAGGTAATTTTGATGAAAGTCAGTTCTGTTGTGGAACTACAGAACCTAGAAAACTTCTAGGTCATTTTGTGATAATTCACTCGCAATCTTGTGATATCCTGTTCATCTGCACATTATTGACAAAGTCCAATAATAAGATGATTTGTGTAAGTAATTTTCTAATTCAAAAATATATGTAACTTTTTATATTACTACTAAGAAGGATGCCATTTAGAACTTTAAATCATAATAATCAAGAAAAAGTAGGGAATAAGGGGCCAGAGCGATAGTCCAGCAGTTAGGGTGTTTGCCTTTGCACATGGCCAACCTGGGTTCAATTCCCAGCATCCCATATGGTCCCCTGAGCACAGCCAGGAGTAATTTCTGAGTGCAGAGCCAGGAGTAACCCCTGAGCATTGCCAGGTGTGACTCAAAAAGCAAAAAAAAAAAGTAGGGAATAAAAATCCATCAAGATTATCTCACATCTTGGGCCCAGAGCGATAGTCCAGCAGGTAGGATGTTTGCCTTGCACGCAGCCAACCCGGGTTCAATCCTCAGTATCTCATATGGTCCCCAAGCACCGCCAGGAGTAACCCCTGAGTATCGCTGGGTGTGACCCAAAAAAGAAAAAGAAAAGAAAAAAAAGAATATATCACATCTTCTGTTTTATTTCAACCACATCCTTATAATTCTGGATAATTTGAACAAATAATTAATTTTTGTCTAATTATTGTCTCATTTGAAAAAATGTTTTCATAATGTACTTCCAGATAGTTAGATTGATCTCTTTCTATTTAAGATTTTTGTCTGAAATGTCACTTGAGTCTAAGGAGCCAAACTTGGAAGTAGACAGAAAGAAAGCACATATTTATTTTAAAAAATCAATTGTAAATAAAATTTAAAAATTCACTCCGTAAATTATAGGATCCTAAGTTCTAAGTAAAATCAATTAAAAATTTCACTCTAGGTATTAAGGAATTTAAGGGACATCTCATTTTATTAAAGATTTTTTTTGACTTTTTGGGTCCTACCTGGCAATGCTTAGATTTTAGTCCTGGCTCTTTGCTCAGGAATTACTCTTGGCGGTGCTCAAGGGGCCATATGGGATGTCAGGGATCAAACCTGGGTCGGCTATATGCAAGGCAAGCACCCTACCCTCCATGATATCACTCCAGCCCATTTTATTAAATATTTTTAAGAAACATTAAAATAATCTGCTGTCTTCTAATAACCTGTTGAATTTTTCCTGTTGTTAGTTTCCTCTTGTTAGAAATTTTTCTGTTGCCATGATTTTAAAATTCAAGGTGAGTTTTAATAACAATTCACGAGTTATTTTTAAAGACATTTGCCAATGAAAAATGGTTTCTGCCCATTCTGTGTTTATACCAGTATACAGAACAAGTAATAAAAAATCAAGTACAAAAATAAGGAATTTGTTATGTAAATTAATAATTATGAGATAATGTCAGGAAAATAAACAGGAAAATATGCCATTGGGCTACATTGGCACGTGATAGGGTTCAATGGAAATGTTACTGGCGCCGCTCGAGCAAATCGATGAATAACGGTATTCAAGTGATCAAGTGATAATGTATGACTAAAAAACAGAAATTAGAGGAAAGTATCTTTTAGTTTTTCCTTTAAATATGATAAGTTTATTGTACGTTGAATTATTGGGTACTGATTATTTATTAATAAGCATCAAGAAGGAGTAAATTATGTTGCTGTAAACATATATCAACTAGGAAGAGAAAAATTTAACCTATACACAGGGTATAGAAATTGGAGGATGTTCTCATTATAAGGATATAATGAAAACAGAAGATGGATACTGCAAAATATTTGTGGCAAGTAGAGTCCAAGTGCTTAACTGTAGAATTCTGAAGAAATCTTCCATTTTTTACAACAGATTTAAGGTTTTTTAGCATTTATTTTAATATTTTCGATAATTGATATATTTATAATGATATTATTAATGGTTTACAATGATATTATTAATGATTTCTTTAGCACATAAGTCCAACACTGCTCATTACTTTACAAGGGATTTTTGAAAAAAATCTTTATTAACCCCTGATTAACCTTGGCCCAAGAGTATAGGGAGAAGAAGGAGAAAGAGTGAAGGAAAGAGGTAAAAAGGAACAGAAAAAAAGCAATGTGGGCCAGGGCAGGGGAATCAGATGCAGAAGTGTTAAGAAACTTCAGAAATAAATATCAAACCACAGACAACACCACCAAATCAAGAGATGCAAACTTTAACAACACAACTTAGAAAGGTGCCTGTCAAGAGGTGAGACTGGATGTGGGTGGGGAGGTGTGGTGTGATCGGGCAGAACATGGAAGGGAACCTGGGAACATTGGTGGAGGCAAGTTGACACTGGCAGTGGGATTGGTGCTGAAATATTATATATCTAAACCTCGACTATGAATAACTTTATAAATCACAGAGGTTTAAATATTATTTTAAAATGTGAAAGGAAAAGAAAGAAACTGTGTGTGCATGAATAATAAATGCCTAAGTACAAGAGAAAATGAGAACATTCTGTGGAGGATGTGGTAGTGGAATGTTTTTGGTATGAAACCTAACCAATAACAATCTTGTAAATTACAGCATCTAATTTCTTTAATAAACTGACCTTTTTCTCATCAATAAACAGATATAATATATACAAAATCCTATTCAGTGATTCATAAAAATAGACTTTTACATAAGAAAAAAAAGAAAAAGAAAAAGAAACACACCCAGTTTACCTATATATTTTTTTAATAGACTTACACCAAGACCGTGGATGCCAATAATATTAAAAACACATAACTTAAACTACAATAAAACATCACTTGTATCACTTGTCTTCCTGTTCATCATCGATTTACTCAAGTGGGCACCAGTAACATCTCAATATGTCCTGTCTCATGCTAGTAGAGCCCAAGGACATCTGCTTGCTCCAGGAACATAAAGATCCTCAAACCATTCCATCAGATAATGGGGATGAGGTCTATAATATAATAAAACATAGATGCGTAAATGGGCTTAAAACTAAACATGGGCTTAAAACTAAAAAAAAAAACTTAGCTGTGGAGTATGTTTCCCAATCATATCTATGAGAATACAGTGATATAGGTTCAACTGTAGAGAGACTACATAGAGTAGATGGAAATGTCCCTTGCATATGCAAATAAGTATCTGTGTTACTGAGAAAATCATTAAATCATAAAATGTCATAAAAATGTAATTATTGATTTCATGTGTCTAGTAAGATCTCATCTTTATTACTGCAGACTGATTTTTTTCTTTTATTTACTTATTTGGGTTTTTGTTTGTTTTGGGACCAAATCCCATGATGCTCAGGAATTTTTTTCCTGACTCTATACTAAGGAATTATAAATGATGGTGCTCAAGAACAATATGATATGCTGGGATCAGACCCTGGTCAGTCACATACAAGTCAAATGTCCAACCTGCTCTGCTAGTGCTCATTCGGGCCCCCAAGTTTTTGTTGCTTCTAGAGAATTGGCCTGTCCTCCCTATTTTCTCCCTGAAGACAACACTTGGAAACAATTATTTGGCTCTTCAGTAACACCTACTAAGATGATTTGTCTATGATCTCGTTTCTCATAGGTAGGTGCCAATAATCTATGCTGTTTGAAATTGCTTTCCTGACAGTGCTTAAAATGTTTCTCATGCCATATCTACATTTAAAAGAATAAGTACAGCGTATCCTGTTGCAGGACTCCTCTAAGAGCCTCTGCATCTGCTCTGGATTGCCGCCTGCAAATCACTTCGTAGATAAGGGGGTAGTCTAAATGTGGCAGTTTATCTGACCATGTATTCTCTACTAGCTGGTATAAATATTCTCTCATGCTACCACAATCATCGAGAAACTAGCTAGATCTTACCAGCATATTTGCCTGGCCACTTTGGATCTCTAAGTAATTAGACCAGAGAGAAATGCTGTTTGCCTCCAAGAAAGCAAGCATGGCTCCCTGATAACTCAAAGGCAACTAAAATACAAAACTACCGTGAAGTAGACGAGACTCTTGTGAAGGCTTGGAGAAATATTTAACTGGTACTAGTATTAGTCTTTGTTACAGAGACAAGCCATCTGGGAAAACCCCTTCTCTACCCTATAAAGGCTTTTCCAGGCAGGTCTTGGCTCAAGACATTATCAAATAAAAGGGCCTAGGTGAGGTGCTGGGAGAAATTACCTGAGGGCATTTGACCCTCCTTGCTTTCCATAATATTGGGAGGTCTGAGTTGCAGGGGTATAAAACTAGCCTGTTTTCTCTCTCCACGCTCTCTTTTTGGGCTCGCTCTCTGTGAGCTCGCACCCTTCTTGGGAGTCTTGCCTTTGTCTCCTCTTTATAGGGCCTTTACACATGGTGGCCTCCATTTTGGCCTACACGTGGCTGGGGTTCTAGCCAGGAATCCTTAACACAGGGTTTTTCCTATTGTGGATTTGTATGAACCTGTGATAAGTAAAGCCTTTTAAAACTGCATTGGATTCCTGAGTTTTCATCCATTCTCCGCCCGGCTTCAAGGTAGAAGGGAACTCGCTTCCTGGCACTGTTGGGGACCCCGGCGGCGTCCCCGACAGTATCCCTTTATTCTTATAATATATTACCATCAAATAGTATAGAAATCATCTCTTTTAAGATACACTCAAAATTTATAACTTATGGTAACATTTAAATCTTAATCTAGAATTTATTTTTCAGTGCATTTTAGACATAGACATTTTAGATGTATCCACATAATTCTATTCATGCTAATGATAGTTAATCTTCAATTAGGTATCTTTAAGACATGCTATTTTATAGAACAAAATTTAAAAATATTAATAAAATTTGAGTCAAAAAGAAATGAAAATAATGATTTTGAAAGAAAACTTTTTCAGTATTCCAGCATCAATGAAATGCATTTTTTTCAATGAGCATTGTATCATTCCACTGCTTATTTAGCATGCTAGCTTCCTTCTTATATATAAAACCAGAGAGATAGTGGATAATGTGTTTGTACATATATTGATATATATCCAATTTCTATCACTTCACTTATATCACTTGTCTTCCTGTTGTTCATTGATTTGCTCGAGCGGGTACCAGTAACATCTCCATACATCCCTGTTGCATGCATGCTAATGTAACCAAGGGCATCTGATCACTCCAGGAATGTGAAGAGCCTCAAACCATTCCTTCAGGTCATGGGAATGAGGTCTATAATTATTAATGTTTTTGGCATATCAAATATGACATGGGTATCTTGCCAGGCTCTGCCATGCAGGTGGAATGCTCTTAGTAGTAGGTAGGCTCTCAGTAAGTGCAGTTACTGATGAACCACAACAGGAAGAGATCAGCTTTTCTCTTGGGTGGAGCTCTGACAAGATGTGGAGTCTGGATGTTGAAAATGGCGGCCCTCATGGTGTGGGGCTTCCTCTGGCTTCTTGCGACGCTCTATTGGGATGTTAAGCCAGTGCTAGAACCCACCTTCCCTCCCAGACACCTCATGATCAGTCAAGCACAGGGAGAGCCAGTAGCGGCTTTGTCCAGTGTGTCTGTGTCTCTGTTTCAAGCATACTTGGGCTTGAAATAGGCTTTCAAGCCCAGGAATGCTGAGCTTATAAATTTGATAGAAAATTTCTATCAAATTTATAACAATTTAAACCAGATATTTTCAAACTTATTTATCTTGATGCCCTATTTTCAGGAACAAAATATCATCTAGTACCTCTCAACACTCCTTTCCTATCCCAGAGGACAACCTCATCTATATTTGGAAATACTGGTTTAAATACCAGAAAAGTAAAATATAAAATTGCATGTAGAAGTGACTATTATTCAGCTGTCCTAGCTTCAGGCTAAATTTACTTTGGATACTACATCAGAAAAACTGAAGTTTTTTTCAAGTTTTATTTAAAACTTTGTTTTACAATACTGCTAAAATATTTTTGAGCATACAATGATCTAATGCTGTGTCTACCACCATCATCAACTATTACTCAAAATGTCAGCATATCTCCTCCAAAGTTTCAAGGTTCACTTCTCAGCAATCTCACAAATGCTTTGGAAAACTCAGTACTGTAGGCTAATTTGTTTTATTTTAGACCAATATAAAATAAATATTTTATTTTTAAAAATGTATACACAAAGCAAACAATACAATACCATCCAGGAGGTCCCAAAAAATAAAGCTTCAAAGAAAAGCAAGTAATTATCTTCACAATTATAGTTATTTTAAATATATTGCTAACACAAAACATTCATGACACAATAATTTTAGTTTTAAACCTAAAATGAATCACTATCACTATCCTCCCATTGATCATCTATTTGCTCCAGCAGGCACCAGTAATATCTCCATATGTCCTGTCTCATGCTAGTAGAGCAAAGGCATCTGCTCCCCCCAGGAACATAAAGAGCCTCAAACCATTATATTAGGTCATAGGAATGAACTAATATAATTGTTACTGGTATTTGGCATATCAAATACAACTACGGGCAGCTTGCCAGGCTTGCTGTGCAGGTGGCATAGCCTTGTAGTCACCTCTAAATATAGTATTTATAGATGAGCCGTGCGGCCACTTGTGGCCACATGAGACGGGCTGTGATAGGCTGTCGCTGGGTGGAGTTCTGATGAGAGGGAAGTCTGGATGTGGAAAATGGCAGCCTGATGGAGTGGGGGTCATCTGGCTTGTTGTGTGGCTCTGCTGGGGTGGAAGGCCAGGGCTAGAACCTGCCATCCCTCCTGGGTGCCTTGTGAGCGGCTGGGCACAGGGAGAGCAAGTAGCAGCTCTGCCCCATGTCTGTAAGTCTCTGGATGGGGTGGAAACGCAGGTCAATGCGACAATGGTGGGGGGTGCAGACCGGCGGCCAGGCTGAGGTGGGATCCCGAGGCCTCTCCAGTCCTCCTGAGGGCGCACCACTGGCCCGTCTAGCCCACCGCGCCGGGGGAGGTGGAGCACGAGTGCAAAGTGTTAGAACCCGAAAAATGGTGAACTATGCCTGGGCAGTGCGAAGCCAGAGGAAACTCTGGTGGAGGTCCGTAGCAGTCCTGACGTGCAAATCGGTAATCCCACCTGGGTATAGGGCGAGAGACTAATCAAACCATCTTGTAGCTGGTTCCCTCCGAAGTTTCCCTCAGAATAGCTGGCACTCTCGCACGAACCAAACCCTGGCAGTTTTATCTGGTAAAATAAATATAATAATTAATATTTAATATTAAGTAAAAGCTATGTAGATACCCTAGATGGTTACCATCTGGGACTCAGAGATTTGAGATAAACTTCTAAAAGGAAATATTTATTAAACAGAATGCTATATTGTCTTATAAAAATGTGTTATTAAGATATATATTCTCATATATATCATATTTTATAAGTATATGTGAATATCTTAAATGTAGGTGGATTTTATAGAGTAGGTAAATTTGCATATTTATTATGAAAAAATTTTATAATTTTAGTACGTTATCAAAATTATACCTCATGCACATGCATTTGCCACTGTTTTAAATATATATGCATTCATATGTTTTTTTTATTTGGGAATAAATGTGTACATATATACATGACACATATATACATAGGTATCTACAAAAGCATATACATGTATATAGAACATGACTATCAGAGCTAAAATGAATCTACAAAGCATATATATAATATATATACACACACACACATGCCTAAGATTGGGTTAGCTCTTTATATTTATTTTTGAGTTGAAACAACATAATAACCTCAACAAAATTTTTAATTAATTTTTTATATTGTTTTATCTAATCGCCTCTGTCAGTGATGCAGGTGAGGCAGAAGCGGCGGCGACTGGTCTCTGTGTTAGATCCCGATTCCCAGGTTCTTCAATATTTTCAAGAATGAAAATATTGAATAATAAAAAATGCTCAGACTCAGAATTAGAAAGTAGAAAAGTTTATTGGAAAGTAGAGGAGAAAGGAAAGGAACTCCCTTTGCGGGAGGAACTTAGTAAAGGACTAAGTTAAAGTAAATGATTTTGTGTATGCCCTTTTAAAGGCCTCCTGCATTGTTATCAACCAAGTATTACAGAGAATGCCAGAAATCTTCAGGGTGGTCTGGCTGGTTTGGGTCTTCTGGCTATCTACCTCAGGTATTGTTTATTATCTTAGTCTTGTGACTCCTGGTTCCAAAGAGAATTGTATGATTCTGGGAAAGTTGGGAATGTTAGAGATAGGGCCTTAGGATGAGGCGGGGTAGATTAATGGGAGAACTGGTCTTCTTGTAGCTTATTTTATAGATAGAAATCCGCCAGAACTTCCCAGCCAGGCCCATTGTGGACTGTGCTATCTAGAGATGAAACAGGTAAAAAGCTCTATTGAAATGCAGCACTTCAGGTGGCCTTCTGGCATTTACAAGCACCCAGAACTGATTCAAAGCCTCCCTAGCATAGCTGGGAGGGACTGCAAGCTAAATGTAGTTGGAAGCTAAATAGGGCGTCACCCAACACGCCTCAATAAAGTATTTTTTTTTTGGTCACACCCAGCATTGCTCAGGGGTTTCTCCTGGCTCTGCACTCAGGAATTACCCCTGGTGGTCCTTCGGGGACCATATGGGATGCCTGGGGATCGAACCCAGGCCTACACAGGCCAGCAGCGTGCAAGGCAAATGCCCTACCTGCTGGACTATCGCTCCGGCCCCTAAAATTTTATATTCCTATTTTATGTATTTGGAGAAAGAGACTAAACATGGTTTATATCACACACTTATCAAATGCTAAATAGGGTTTTTATCACACAATTACTAAATGCTAAATCTCTGCAAAACACTGATATCAATTGCTACAATCAGAATTGCTAGAAATATTTGTGTTGCAGTACTTTTGGAGGAATCAGATGCTATACTCAGGGGAGCTCAAGACTTACTCCTGGCTCTATACTCAGAGTAAGAATTATTCCTGGTTCTTTGCTCAGAGACACCTTATTTTGGAGAATCATATGGTTGCCTGGGATCCTGGTTGTGGACATGGTGAGAATTTGCCAGGGCTCTTTTGTCTTGCAAGCTGTAAACTTTCCTACTATATTCCAATGGTGGAAAGAGAAATAACTTATTCTCTCACATCTTCATTTGTATGTGTGCTTTCTTTGTATTATGGGGCTAAGGGTTACGGGTGGTGGTTATGTCTCACAAACTCAGGGCATTGCACATGCTAGGCTATGATTTACATTTTTTGTTTTGTTTCAGAACCTGACAAGCTACCTGTGTCGTATTTGATATGCCAAAACAGTAACAATTTAGACCTCATTCCCATGACCTTAAGGAATGGTTTGAGGCTTTTGTGTTCCTGGAGTGAGCAGATGCCCTTGGGCTACACTAGCTGAGACAGGAACAAATGGAGATATTACTGGTGCCCACTCGAGCAAATCCATGAGCAATGGGAAGACAAGTGATACAAGTTTTGTTTCATTTTTGTTTTCATGGACGATTAAACCTACTGATGCTCAGGGTATATCCTGGCTCTATGCTCTGGGATGACTCCTGATAATACTCAGAGAACCATATGAGGTAGATGGGATGAAACAGGGTTGACTGTGTTATGTAAAACACAAGCACCTTAACTGCTTCAGAATCTCTGCCCTTTTCTATTTTTCTACGAATAACTTTCAGGCCTGAACATATTCTGAATGATAAATGTCTTACCTTGTTTTACAAATAAAATCAAACTAAACTCAGTTATAAATATAACCTGAAATGTAATTTAAGAATATAAGGAATTTTACTTACCAATATAATATTTTTGTGTATCACTGTATCACTGTCTTCCCGTTCATCATCGATTTGCTCGAGCGGGCCCCAGTAACATCTCCATATGTCCTGTCTCATGCTAGTAGAGCCCAAGGCATCTGCTTGCTCCAGAAACATAAAGAGCCTCAATCCATTCAGGAATGAGTCTATAATTGTTACTGGTATTTGGCATATATATCAAATACAACACGGGTAGCTTGCCAGGCTCTGCCGTGCAGGTAGCATATTCTTGTAGGCATCTCTAAGTCCAGCATTTATTGATGAACCCGCGGCCGCAAGCGGCCGCGAGCCAGGCGCTGATAGGCTGGTCTGCTGGGTGGAGGTCTGACGAGAGAGAAGTCGGATGTGGAAAATGGAGGCCCTCATGGAGTGGGGGTCTTCTGGCTTGTTGCGAGGCTCTGCTGGGATGGTGGGCCAGGACTAGAACCCACCATCCCTCCCGGCGCCTCGTGAGCAGCTGGTCACAGGGAGAGTCAGTAGCAGCTCTGCCCCATGTCTGCGAGTCTCTGGACCAGCATACCTGAGCCGGATTTAAGAAAGTCTGCTGCAGGGTGGAACTTCGATGAGTCAGGCGCTGATAGGCTGGTCTGCTGGGTGGAGGTCTGACGAGAGAGAAGTCCGGATGTGGAAAATGGAGGCCCTCATGGAGTGGGGGTCGTCTGGCTTGTTGTGTACGGATATAAATTATTTTTATGTGCTTTACTTTTTTTTTTTTTTTTTTTTTGCTTTTTTGAGTCACACCGGCGATGCTCAGGAGTTACTCCTGGTTCTGTACTCAGGATTTACTCCTGGCGGTGCTCGGGGAACCATATGGGATGCTGGGTATTGTACCCAGGCTGGCATGGGCTGGCCACGTGCAAAGCAAATGCCCTACCCGCTGGGCTATCGCTCCGGCCCCTATGTGCTTTACTTTTTAACGTTTAACTTTTACTGTTAAATTTCACTCCTTTTGGTTTTGAATAGAACATCTAGCTAATCAGGAGGTCTTGCCAAGGGTGGAAATTATCACAATTGTGTGGGAGTCAGAGGCTAGGTAAGACAGAGAATGGAACACTGTGCTAATAACTGTAGAAAGTGCTAATACAAACCTAGAATTGAGCATTAAATACAGGCAAAAAGATACACATGACAATCTCTTGATGTTTGTATTGTAATCCACAATGTGGGAGGGAAGGAAAAGAAAAAGAGAGAGAAAGAAAAGAAATAAAGAACCTACCATAGAGGCATGCTAGAGGAGTGGGGGAGGGAATCGGGGACATTGGTGGTAGGAAATGGGCACTGGTGGAGGGATGGGTGTTGGAACACTGTATGACCGAAACTCAAATATGAACATCTTATGAACATCAACATCTTTGTAATTTTATATCTCACGGTGCTATAATAAAATATTAAAAATATTCTGATTGATTTTAAATAATTCCTAAAATAATATTTCTCTAAGTTTACAATTAACTATCAAAACCTTAATAATTAAGACCAGATTTTAAAAAATTTTCAGAAAACTCTTAGAAACCACAAAATTTTGCTCTTTTTTTTCCTGCTCTTTTTGGTGTTCCAGTACTTTGTGATGTATTGTATCAATATTTAATCACGTTTTATAACTTTCCAAGCCTAGATCAGAATGATTAAAGGTAATTTTTATCTAAGATAAAATGTACCTTTAGCAAATGTGACATATTCACACAGAACTCATTAAATTAAACTTTTTTCATTAACTCAGCTTTTTAGAAATATGCCTCTATACTTGATCAATATATCTGTCATTTAAAATTTAAATTAATGATTATCCTTAGACTTCTCTCTACAAAACTTCACTGTGATCAATATAAAGAACCTCCTCTCTCTTTAAACATTACTCTGCTGTTAACAAATACTGTATGGAATTATGTTTGTAGTCATTTACTGCAAGTGGATTCTCCTAAGACCTTCCTTTTTTGTTTTGTTTTGTTTGGAGACCACACCCAGCTATGCTCAGAGCTTCCTCATAGACTCTGTGTACAGTCATTATTCCTGCTGGTGGGTCCAGCTGTGTGTAAGATCAAACACAAGTCAGCCATACACAAGTCACTAGTCCCACACACTGTACATATCTCCAGTCTCTGTTTTGTGTATTACAATTATTTTTCCAGGGAAATAAGTGGAAAATTAGTATAAAATTCAAGATTAAGTTAGCATACTAAATACGGTGATTACACTGCTGAGCCTGGAAAACTACCCGTGTCATATTTGATATGCGAAATACCAGTAACTATTATAGACCTCATTCCCATGACCTGAGGGAATGATTTGAGGCTCTTTATGTTCCTGGAGCAAGCAGATGCCCTTGGGCTCTACTAGCATGAGACAGGACATATGGAGATGTTACGAGGGAGCCCACTCGGAGCAAATCGATGATGAATGGGAAGACAGTGATACAGTGATATTTTGCATTTATAATTTCAGTTGATGAATACTATAAATTGATGGCTTAGTTATTAATACATTTTTATAAATTGACATGAATCACTGTATCACTATATCACTGTCTTCCCGTTCATCATCGATTTGCTCGAGCGGCCCCAGTAACATCTCCATATGTCCTGTCTCATGCTAGTAGAGCCAAAGGCATCTGCTTGCTCCAGGAACATAAAGAGCCCCAATCCATTCCGGAATGAGGTCTATAATTGTTACTGGTATTTGGCATATATCAAATACAACACGGGTAGCTTGCCAGGCTCTGCCGTGCAGGTAGCATACTCTTGTAGGCACCTCTAAGTCCAGCATTTATTGATGAACCACGCAGCCGCAAAGCGGCTGCGTGAGCCGGGCGCTGATAGGCTGGTCTGCTGGGTGGAGGTCTGACGAGAGAGAAGTCCGGATGTGGAAAATGGAGGCCCTCATGGAGTGGGGGTCTTGTGGCTTGTTGCGAGGCTCTGCTGGGATGGTGGGCCAGGGCTAGAACCCACCATCCCTCCCGGGCGCCTCATGAGCGGCTGGTCACAGGGAGAGCCAGTAGCAGCTCTGCCCCCATGTCTGCAAGTCTCTGGACCGGCATACCTGAGCCGGATTTAAGAAAGACTGCTGCAGGGTGGAACTCGATGAGCCGGGCGCTGATAGGCTGGTCTGCTGGGTGGAGGTCTGATGAGAGAGAAGTCCGGATGTGGAAAATGGAGGCCCTCATGGAGTGGGGGTCTTCTGGCTTGTTGCGAGGCTCTGCTGTGATAGTGGGCCAGGGCTAGAACCCACCATCCCTCCCGGGCGCCTCATGAGCGGCTGGTCACAGGGGAGAGCCAGTAGCAGCTCTGCCCCATGTCTGCAAGTCATTGACATGAATAGTATACATTATTGCAACTTCAGCAAATATGAAATAAATGTTGTTGTTTTGATTTACATAAATAAAAGAGATTCACAGAAACATAAGGGTTAGATTTGACAGGTACAAAAGAGGAAAATTTCTTCTTAAGAGAAAAATCATGAGTAAAGCATGTAAATGAAGAGCTACAAATGGCAATTCACCATTTATTTACTTATTGGAATGATGCAATTAAATGAAGAGCTACAAATGGTATCCATCATTTATTTACTTATTGGACTGATACAGTTTTTAACACACACACATACACATGTAGACTTACATGAAAGAACAAATAGTTTATTAGTTCTAGTTACAAAATTAGAGTTAGATCATTTGCCACCATATCTAGATTCTTTTTTTAAGTAAACCACATAGAGCTGCCAAATTCTTTTCTAAATTTCTGCTTATTCTGTCTAACTTGAAAACCATCAACAATTTGTCTTGTGTTGTTTTTAGGTTTTGGTTCACACAAGGTCCACTCCTGATTCTGCACTGAGAAATTACTACTGGTGGTGCTCACAATAAAAACAATGGGAGGTCAGAGACGTTACCTGCTAGATTATCTTTCCAGGCCCCAGATAACTGATAATTTTTATCAACCAAACCAGCATTTATTCATGGGTTTTTATATATCACTATCACTATCTTCCCGTTCATCATCAATCTGCTAGAGCGGCACCAGTAATATCTCCATATGTCCTATATCATGCTAGTAGAACCCAAAGGCATCTGCTTGCTCCAGGAACATAAAGTGCCTCAAACCATTATATTAGGTCATGGGAATGACCTAATATAAATGTTAATGGTATTTGGCATATCAAATACGACACGAGCAGCTTGCCAGGCTTGCCGTGAGGGTGGCTTACTCTTGTAGTTACCTCTGAATAAAGCATTTATTGATGAAATGAGCAGCGGCTAGCAGCCGAGCCGAACCAGGCTATGATAGTCTGGTCCGCTGGGTGGAGTTGTGACAGAGAGGGAAGTCCAGATGTGGAAGACGGCGGCCCACAAGGAGTCGGGTTGGGGGTCGTCTGACTTGTTGTGAGGCTCTGCTGGGGTGGCAGTCCAAGGCTAGAACCCGCCATGCCTCCCGGGAGCCTCATGAGTGGCTGGGCACAGGGAGAACAAGGAGCAGCTCTGCCCCATGTCTGAGAGTCTCTTCTTCAGCATACCTGGGCCGGATTGAAAAAAAATCTGCTGCAGGGTGGGTGTGGATGATCCTGGCTGTGATAGCCTGGTCCGCTGGGTGGAGTTGTGATGAGCGGGAAGTCCAGATGTGGAAGATGGTGGCCCTCATGGAGTCGGGGAGGGGGTCATCTGGCTTGTTGTGAGGCTCTGCTGGGGTGGCAGGCCACAGCTAGAACCTGCCATGCCTCCCAGGAGCCTCATGAGTGGCTGGGCACAGGGAGAGCAAGAAGCAGCTCTGCCCCATGCCTGAGAATCTCTGGTTCAGCATACCTGGGCTGGATTGAAAAAAAAACTGCTGCAGGGTTGGAGTGGATGATCCAGGCTGTGATAGCCTGGTCTACTGGGTGGAGTTGTGAAGAGCGGGAAGTCCGGATTTGGAGGACGGAGGCCCCCATGGAGTCGGGGGTCGTCTGGCTTGTTATGAGGCTCTACTGGGGTGGCAGGCCAAGGCTAAAATCCGCCATGCCTCCCAGGCGCCTCATGAGCAGCTGGGCACAGGGAGAACAAGGGAGTATCTCTGCCCCATGTCTGAGAGTCTCTGGTTCAGCATACCTGGGCTCGATTGAAAAAAAAAACTGCTGCAGGGTTGGAGTGGATGATCCGGGCTGTGATAGTCTTGTCTGCTGGGTGGAGTTGTGATGAGCGGGAAGTCCAGATGTGGAACTGGCGGCCCCCATGGAGTCAGGGAGGTTGTCTGGCTTGTTGTGAGGCTCTGCTGGGGTGGCAGGCCAAGGCTAGAACCCGCCATGCCTCCCAGGAGCCTCATGAGTGGCTGGGCACAGGGAGAGCAAGGAGCAGCTCTGCCCCATGTCTGAGAGTCTCTGTTTCTGCATACCTGGGCCGGATTGAAAAATAACTGCTCCAGGGTGGCTGGTGATGATCCGGGCTGTGATAGTCTTGTCTGCTGGGTGTAGTTGTGAAGAGCGAGAAGTCCGGAGTTGGGTGATGGATGAAGACTCAGGAATCCGATGCAGTTTTAAAAAGGGCTTTACTATCACAGGATCCAATATACAATCCAAGAGCAGGGAAAACCTCTGGACTCTGGGTTCCCAGATAGGCCCCAGCCAGGTGTAGGCCAAGATGGCTGCCACCACGTGTTGAGGCCCAACAGAGAATGGAAAGAACGAAGAAGCAAAACACCAAGGGAAGCCGAAATGGCAAAAGGGGGAAAAAAGAGAGCCCTTCTTTCTTCTTGCAGCTTATTTTATAGCTAGAAATCTGCCCCAAACTCCCCAGTACAGACCATTCTGGGCTGGGCTATCTAGAGATGAAAACAGGAAAATAGCTCTATAGAAATGTAGCAACTTCAGGGAGACCATCTGGCTGTTTACAAGGACCCAGAGCTAATTCAAAGCCTCCTAGCAGAGCTGGGAGAAGCTATAAGCTAAATGTAACTTCCCCTGGCAGGAAGGATCAAATGCTCTCAGGTAATTTCTCCCAGCACCTCACCTAATATCTTGAGCCAAGATCTGCCTGGAATTGCCTTTATAGGGTAGAAAAAGGGGTTTCTGAGATGGCATATCTCTGTACCAAAGACTAATACTAAAGCCAGTTAAATATTTCTCCAAACCTTCACAGGAGTCTCGTCTACTTCACGGTAGTTTTGTATTTTAGTTGTCTTTGAGTGATCAGGAAGCCATGCTTGATTGCTTGGAGGCAAACAGCATTTCTCTCTGGTCTAATTACTTAGGGATCCAACGTGGCCAGGCAAATATGCTGGTAAGATCTAGCTAGTCCCACGATGATTGTGGTAGCATGAGAGAATATTTATACCAGCCAGTACAGAATACATGGTCAGATAAGACTGCCACATTCAGACTACCCCCTATCTATGAAGTGACCTGCAGGGAGGCAATCCAGGGCAGATGCAGAGGCCTCAGCTTTTAGGTGTCCTGCAACAACTCCCCTGATAGTTTACTATAAAAAATTGAAAAAGTACAAAAATATTTAGTAACATATAGAAAATTAAGATAAGAAAAAACAATTCCAATTACAAAATGATAATACATGTTACTTTAGGATCCTAACTTGTGTTTGGACCCAAAGCAAAGTTCATGACAAAGTGTTTCTAGCTGTCTCATTATAACGGACTATAGTTTGCACTGTCCATAATTTGTGAGAGTCAATTTGCCATATTTTATGTAAAGTTAGGTGTCTGGAACAAAGTCTGTGGGGCTACTTCTGGAACAGCAATAGTGGTAATCATATGAGCATGAGTCTCTGGAGAGCATTGTCAGGAACACTGGATTGGGTCTCAGGAACACTGGAACAAGAGTCTCGAGCACTGGAACAGGTGTCTGGATCAGTGGTACAGGCATCTTGCAAGGCTTCTTCAGCAAGGGAACACTGGCACCGGTAACTGTACCTGTAGCTTAATTTTAGGCGAGACAAAAACACTTTGCGAGATTAATCACAAATAGAGATTTTATGGCTTTGGGAGGAATTTAAGAACATGAAGAAACTTCAACCTCTTTTGAAAGAAAGAAAAAACTATTTTGCAAATTGTCAAATTTTTAGTGAGCACTATTTTTGGAGTCTTGGAGTATTGAGCACTGTAGCGTAAGTTTACTGCATTCCAATATCTATCCTGTGAACAGAATCATTAGAAAACAATTTTTCATTGATTTAGCAAACTTTTTTTGTAATGAGCACTGTAATCAGAGTCCAAAACCTCGTGCATCATAGAAGGAATCTGCAGCAGCCAAGTTCTTTTCCTTTAAATCTCTGAACAAAAGCATTAAACATTTTTCATTAGTTAGCATTTTGATATTGAGCACTACACTTGGAGTTCACCCTTTATCTCCTTTTATTTTTAATTTTTTTATTTTTACTGTAAAAACATTAGAAAAGTTATTTCTAAAATCTTGACACTGGACATCATACATAGCAGTCTTTTTTTTCTTCAAAACCTTAAAAAACTTTTTATTAGTCATTTTTATACATCCTTGAGGGTTATTCAGGTACTCTCACCTTTAAACACTTCAAAGCAGCAAGGAAACATTAAGAAACTTACTCATTAAACACTTAGAAAAATATATTTTTTATGGTACCTTCATTTGGAGTGTTATTTAGATGCTTTTACCTTTAAACTCACTCCAATGCATTTTTTTTAAGAAATAAAGGGGTTATCTCCACTTAAAGCATTGACAATCAACAGGCTGCAGTGCAAGGTTATTTTTATTAAGGATGAACCAAGATCAACAGGCTGCAAGGCAAAATTATCACTGTATCACTGTCTTCCCGTTCATCATCGATTTGCTCGAGCGGGCCCCAGTACACATCTCCATATGTCCTGTCTCATGCTAGTAGAGCCCAAGGGCATCTGCTTGCTCCAGGAACATAAAGAGCCTCAATCCATTCGGAATGAGGTCTATAATTGTTACTGGTATTTGGCATATCAAATACAACACGGGTAGCTTGCCAGGCTCTGCCGTGTAGGTAGCACACTCTTGTAATCATCTCTAAGTCCAGCATTTATTAATGAACCATGCGTGAGCCGGGCTGTGATAGGCTGGTCTGCTGGGTGGAGTACTGAAGAGAGAGAAGTCGGATGTGGAAAATGGAGTCCCTCATGGAGTGGGGAGTTTTCTTTTATTTTGCAGGTCCTTGTTTTCCTCTGCCTTCGCAGCTGTTTTTTCTTTTTCTGGTACATCTTAGACTAATTTCTGCAAAACTCCACAGCTGGCGGCTCTTGAGCAGAATGTAAAACTCCGCAGGATGCCCCACATTGTGTGCGGTATGTTAACTCAAAGGTGGATTCGCCTGTGCTAGTGGGTTCGGGCGAGCTCATGGCCTTGTGGGAGGCGGTCGGGCGGGTCTGCGGGCCTGGATCCCCGGTGATGAAGTGAAAGAAAATGGTGGAACAGTGGCTGGTCAAGAGGCAAAATTATTGTTATTAAAAATATGAACCAAATCGGGAGGTTTGAACAGCAGTTTGCAATTTAAAACTAAATTTTAAATTTTCTTTATATTGAAAGAAATTAGGTGTTTTTAGACCTGCTACCCATTTATAATTAATCTTTACTTAGATAGGTAATTTGACTGGTTTTTGCATCTGCATCAGTGTTTTCCGCGGCTCTCCTTGAGACAAATTTAAGGTGGATAATGTTAAACATACCTGTCTTTTGTTGCTTTTTATAACCAAATTTTGAAAATTTTTTGAGCACATTTAACACTTCATTAGCCGTAACATTTGTCATAAATCATTCACTAAAACTATCCATTTGCCAGAAGTCGTTTGCCATAAATATCCAATCACATAACTTAATTTTCTGCAAACCTCCAGCCACGGGGGACGAAGCACAGACAAATAAAAGGTGGACAATTTAGTCCGGTTTATCTCTCTGGAAAGCTATGGTACTTATGAAGGTGGCAGGCAACTGTAGATTGAGCCTAAAGCTTTTTTCCAGCTGAATTAAATAAAGATGCCACCAAGAAATCTGACCTTTTATTTTCTTAAACCATAAATGCAGGAAAGCCTTTACTTTAACAGTTTGCTTTCCAGAACTTGCAATTAGCTCCAGTTGGGAGAGGTGCAGTTTTATTACAAAAATCACAAGAGTTAGCATTAGAAAAGACCAAAATAAAGAATGGTCATGAGGAATGTTGCAAAGCTCCCAGAGCTTTGCTCTTTGATTATTAAATTTAAAACAGGAGGAACTACAAACCTTTTGAGGACTGGACAGGCTCCGGGAATTAATCTGTTCCTCCCCATCCTCAGCAGAGTTTGTAAGAATTTTTAGGGAAGCCCTCAACTTGAGATTCAGTCTCCATCAGAGGAGCATCTCCGACTTTGGAGGTATTAACTCCGGGCAGATTTTCAGTTTGAGAGTCTGCCTCCTCTGGAGATTTCTTTTCTTCCTCTAGGTTACCGTTAAGCTTTAAAATCTGTTTGCTAATCAGAGAAGAAAAAGGACATTAAGGGCACCCAGATAGGCAAGGAAGAAATCAAGCTATCATTATTTGCAGATGACATGATATTATACCTAGAGAACCCTAAACTCTCGACCCAAAAACTCTTAGAAACAATAGACAGGTATAGTAGAGTGGCAGGGTACAAAATCAATACCCAAAAGTCGGTGGCTTTCCTATACACAAATAACGAAAGAGAAGAAAGGGATATTATGAAATCGATTCCATTCACAATTGTGCCACAGAAAATCAAATACCTAGGAATCAGCTTAACCAAGTGTGTAAAGGATCTATACAAAGAGAACTACAAGACACTGCTTCAAGAAATAAAAGAGGACACGAGGAAATGGAAACACATTCCCTGCTCATGGATGGGGAGAATTAACATTGTTAAGATGGTAATACTCCCTAGAGCTTTGTACAGATTCAATGCGGTTCCTATAAGGATTCCCATGACATTCTTTAAAGAAATTGACCAAACACTTCTGAAATTCATATGGAATAATAAGCCCCCACGGATAGCTAAAGCAATCCTTGGGAAGAAGAAGATGGGAGGCATCACCTTTCCCAACCTCAAACTGTACTACAAAGCAGCAGTAATTAAAACAGCGTGGTACTGGAATAAAAACAGACCGGTGGACCTATGGAATAGAGTTGAGTATCCTGACACCCACCCTCAAAGACATGATCAGTTAATCTTTGATAAAGGTGCAAAGAGTCCAT
>JAJIBD010002655.1:0-102500 GCA_021461705.1 Cryptotis parvus
AGAAAGAAGAGACCCCAATAGAAAGACCCCAAGACACATCCTAGTCAAAGTAATGGATGCCATAGACAGAGACATAATTCTTCAGGCAGCAAGATCAAAGAAGGAAATTGTATACAAAGGAGCATCCATTCGACTTTCAGCAGACTTCTCAGAAGACACCCTCCAAGCCCGAAGGCAGTGGTGGGATATAGTAAAAAACTTAATGAAATGAATGCCTCAGCAAGAATTCTTTATCCGGCTAAACTCTCGCTCAGATTTGAAGGACAGATATACAACTTCTTGGATAAACAACAGCTTAGGAACTTTGTAAAATCAAAACCAACCTTAAAAGAAGGACTGAAAGATCTACTATAAGACGAGACATAACCCAAAAGAACAACCAACCTATTCAGAAAGATGGCACAAAATCCCATGACAATAATCTCTCTCAATGTCAATGGTCTAAATGCACCAGTTAAGAGACACAGAGTGGCACAATGGATCAAAACATTGAATCCGACATTCTGCTGCCTTCAAGAAACACACCTGAACAATCGGAGCAAAGACAGGCTCAAAATAAAAGGCTGGAAAACAATCCTTCATTCAAACAACCCATCCAAAAAAGGCTGGGGTAGCCATACTGGTATCTGACAACATAGATTTCAGGCTGAAGAAGGTCAGAAGGGACAGTGAAGGTCACTTCTTAATAGTCAAGGGATGCATATATCAGGAAGAAATCACGCTATTAAACATATATGCACCCAACGAGGGGCCAGAAAAATACCTAAAACAACTAATAATAGACTTCAAAGAAGACATTGAAAGCAACACAATTGTAGTTGGAGACTTCAACACTGCTCTATCAACCCTGGATAGATCAACAAGATTGAAACTTACCAAGGAAATACTGGCCCCTTAAAGAAGAGATGGAAGAAAGAGGGCTGGTAGACATATACAGGGCATTTCATCCCCAAAAAGCTGAATACACTTTCTTCTCCAGTGCACATGGAACATACTCCAAAATAGATCACATGCTGAGTCATAAATCATACCTCCATAAAAGCAAGAAGATAGAAATTGTGCCAAATATTTTTTCAGACCATGAGGCACTGAAAATAGAAGTTAATTGTACACAAAAACGGAGACCAATACCAAGTACCTGGAAACTAAACAGCTCACTGCTGAACAACCAGCAAGTCATAAAAGAAATCAAAGAGGAAATCCAAAGATTCCTGGAAACAAATGAGACTGAAGACACGAATTACCAGAACTTGTGGGATACAGCGAAAGCAGTGTTAAGAGGCAAGTTCATAGCTCTTCAGGCATTCATCAGAAAAGAAGAAAAGGCCATCATAAACAGTCTGACTTCACAACTTAAGATCTTAGAGAGTGATCAACAAAAGGAGCCCAACCCAAGCAGAAAGAAAGAAATAATAAAACTTAGAGCAGAAATCAATGAGATGGAATGTCAAAAAACAATCCAGAAGATCAACGAAACCAAAAGCTGGTTCTTTGAAAAAATAAACAAGATTGACAAACCACTTGCAAGACTTGTAAGAAAAGGAAAAGAGAGAACCCAAATACATAGAATCAGAAATGAAAATGGGGACATCACAACAGAAACCACAGAAATTCAAAAGATCATCAGAGATTACTATGAGAGCCTGTACGCAACAAAACAAGAAAACCTAGAAGAAATGGACAAATTCCTGAATTCCTATAGCTTCCCAAGTCTGCAACAAGAAGATTTGGAATACCTCAACAAACCTATTTCCATCGAGGAAATAGAATCGGTAATCAAAAGTCTCCCCAAACACAAAAGCCCAGGTCCAGATGGATTCACCAGTGAATTCTACAAAACCTTTAAAGAGGACCTACTCCCAATTCTTTTTAAGCTCTTCCGGCAAATTGAAGAGACAGAAACACTCCCAAATAGCTTTTATGAGGCACATATCACCCTGATACCCAAAGCAGACAAAGATGCCAAAAAAGGAAAACTACAGACCAATCTCCCTGATGAATACAGATACTAAGATCTTCAACAAAATACTAGCAAATAGAATCCAAAGAGTCATCAAAAAGATTATACACCATGACCAAGTGGGATTCATCCCGGGAATGCAAGGATGGTTCAACATCCGCAAATCAATCAACATAATACATCATATCAACAAAAAGAAAAATAAAAACCATATGATCATATCAATAGATGCAGAGAAGGCATTTGACAAGATTCAACACCCGTTCATGATGAAAGCTCTCCGTAAAATGGGGATTGAAGGAACCTTCCTCAAGATAATCCAGGTCATCTACTACAAGCCCACAGTGAGCATCATTCTCAATGGGGGAAAAACTGAAAGCCTTCCCCTTAAGATCAGGGATAAGACAAGGCTGCCCACTCTCACCACTTCTATTCAATATAGTACTGGAAGTACTTGCCATAGCAATCAGGGAAGAAAAAAGACATTAAGGGCATCCAGATAGGAAGGGAAGAAGCCAAGTTATCACTTTTTGCAGATGACAAGATATTATACCTGGAAAACCGGAAACTCTCTACCAAGAGGCTCCTAGAAATAATACATTCCTATAGCAGAGTAGCAGGGTACAAAATCAATACCCAAAAGTCAATGGCCTTCCTATACGCAAACAGCGAAAGAGAAGAAAGGGACATTAAAGAAACTATCCCATTCACAATTGCACCGCAGAAAATCAAATACCTAGGAATCAGTTTGACAAAGAATGTAAAGGATCTCTACAAAGAAAACTACAAAACGTTACTTCAGGAAATAAAAGAAGACCTGAGGAAATGGAGACATATTCCCTGCTCATGGATCGGAAGGAACATGATCAAAATGGTAATACTCCCTAGAGCTTTATACAGATTCAATGCGGTCCCTATAAAGATACCCATGATGTTCTTCAAAGAAATTGAACAAACACTCCTGAAATTTGTATGGAATAATAAAACTCCACGAATAGCTAAAGCAAACCTTGGGAAAAAGAAGATGGGAGGTATCACTTTCCCCAACCTCAAGCTCTACTACAGAGCAGTTGTAATTAAGACAGTGTGGTATTGGTATAGAGACAGACCCTGTAGACCTATGGAATAGAACTGAGTATCCTGAAACACATTCTCAAATATACAACCACTTAATCTTCGATAAAGGAGCAAAAAATATTAAGTGGAGCAAAGAAAGCCTCTTCAACAAATGGTGCTGGGAAAACTAGGCAGCTACATGTAAAAAATGAACTTAGACCTCCTTCTAACGCCATGCACAAAAGTCAGATCAAAATGGATTCCAGATCTCAACATCAGACATGAATCTATAAGGTACATCGAAGAAAACATAGGAGAAACGCTCTACGACATCGAAACGAAAAGTATCTTTAAAGACGACACACCACTGACCAAGCAAATGGAAGCAAAGATAAACAAATGGGATTATATAAAACTAAAAGCTTCTGCACCTCAAAAGAAACGGTGACCAAGATACAAAGATAATCCACAGAGTGAGAAAGGATATTCACCCAATACCCATCTGACAAGGGGTTAATATCCAGGATATATCAGGCACTGGTAGCCCTCTCACAAGAAAAAAACAGCCAACCCCATCAAAAAATGGGGAGAAGAAATGAACAGAAGCTTCCAAAAAGAAGAAATTCGAACGGCCAAAAGGCATATGAAAAAGTGCTCTTCATCTTTAATCATCAGGGAGATGCAAATCAAAACAACAATGAGGTACCATCTCACCCCACAGAGACTGGCACACATCCAAAACAGCAAGAACAACCGGTGCTGGCGTGGATGTGGGAAAAAGGGACTTTGATCCACTGTTGGTGGGAGTGCTGACTGGTCCAGCCCTTTTGGAAAACAATATGGGCATTCCTCCGAAAACTAGATATTGAGCTCCCATTTGATCCAGCAATAGCACTCCTGGGAATATACCCGAGAGACCAGAAAACGCATAGCAGAAACACTATCTGTACTTCTTTATTCATCTCTGCGCTATTCACTGTAGCTAGAATCTGGAAACAACCTAAATGCCTGAGAACAGAGGACTGGCTAAAGAAACTGTGGTTCATCTACACTATGGAATACTATGCGGCTGTCAGAAAAGATGAAATTATGAAATTTACCTGCAAATGGATGGACATGGAGACTATCATGCTGAGTGAAATTAGTCAGAAGGAAAAGGACAGATATAGAATGACTGCATTCATTAATAGGACATAAATAGATACCAGTGTTTTACTAAATGTGGGAAATGGTAATGGCAGATTAAAACTCACCATTGAATATACACAAAGAGACTTAAGTGATAAACTCTAAGTATCTGCAGGGCTAGCCACAATGTGTAAAATAAGAGGGAGAGAGATGCAGAGACAGAGAGACAGAGAGAGAAAGAGAGGGAAACGGGGCTGCCTGCTATTAAGGCAGCATGGGGGTGGGCTGGAGGGGGTGGGGTACATTGGTGGTGGAAATGGGGCACCGGTGGAGGGATGGGTGCTGGTATACTGTATTACCAAGAACCAATTGTGAACACCTTTGTAATTGTATGTTTCACGGTGGTATAATAAAAAATTTTAAAAAATTAAAAAAAAAGAAAACCCTGTATATATCTACCAGCCCTCTTTCTTCCATTTCTTCCTTCAGCACCAGTATTTCCTTGGTGAGTTTCAGTCTTGTTGATCTATCAAGGGTTGATAGAGCAGTGTTGAAGTCTCCAACTACAATTGTACCACTGTCATTTTAGTCTTTGAAGTCTATTAGCAGTTGTTTTAAGTATTTTGCTGGCCCTTCATTGGGTACATAATATGTTTAGGAATGTGATATCTTCCTGATATACATATCTCTTAATTATTAGGAAATGGCCTTCACTGTCCCTTCTAACCTTTTCCAGCCTGAAGTCTATGTTGTCAGATACTAGTATGGTCACACCGGCCTTTTTGGAGGAGTTGTTTGCATGGAGAATTGTTTTCCAAACTTTGGCTTTGAGTCTGTGTTTGCTCTGATTGTTCAGATGCATTTTTTGTAGGAAACAGAATGTTGGATTCAGTATTTTTAAATCCATTTTGCCACTTTGTGTCTCTTAATTGGTGCACTTAGGCCATTGACATTGAGAGAGATTATTGTCATGGGATTTTGTGCCATCTTCCTGAATAAGTTTGTTGTGCTTTTGGGGTTTGTCTTACCTTACAGTAGCTCCTTCAGTCCTTCTTTTTTAAAATATTTTATTATACTACTGTTAAATATACAATTACAAGATGTTCATGTTTGAATTTTGGTTCTACAGTGTTCCAACACCCATCCCTCCACCTCTGCCCATCTCCCATCACCAATGTCCCCACCTCCCTCCCATTCCCCAGCCTGCCTCCATGGCAGGTTCTTTATCTCCTTTCTCTCTTTCTCTCTCTCTCCTCACTTCCCTTTCTTACACATTGTAGATTGTAATGTATTCTAGGACATAATTGGTTCCACTAGTTTGATGTACTGGGTCTGGACCACAAAAATGGGGACTATTATGGTGAGCGAGTCTCATCCATCTGCTTCCGAGGCCCTACAGAGGTGATGGGCCCACTCCCAAAACCCATCTTGCCTCCTGGGAGCCTCATGATCAGCTGAGCTAGGGGAGAGCCGGATGGCAGCTCTCCCCTGTATGTCTGAGTCTCTGCATCATGGCCAAGAGACCAGAGGCAGTTCGTGGGCGAGGCCACCAGGCTTCTGAAATGGGTCAGAGAGGGGAATGGGGACCCCAGCTCCATCTCCAGAAATACTCAGTGACTTCCCCTCCGAGAGTCACCTACCTGGGCCTCGAACTCGGCTGCTCTGAGCTGGTCTTGAGATCAGCATCTCTCTTGTGTGGGTTCTTATGAGCTGTGGGGTCCGGACTGCGGAAAATGGTGGCTATTATGATGAGAGAGTCTCATCCGGTAGCTTTCCGAGGCCTTACAGAAGTGGTGGACCCACTCCCAAAACCCATCTTGCCTCCTGGGAGCCTCATGGTCAGCTGAGCTGGGGAGAGCCGGATGGCAGCTCTCCCCCATGCTTCTGAAACTCTCATCTTTCTATCTCTATTTCTGTCTCAGTATTTCTCTCTTTTCCTATACCTTGTGACTTGCCTTAGAATTTATGATAAAATTATCTATGTGAAATTATCTATGTGTATATTCAGTAGTGATTTCTAATGTGATATTATAGTTCCTCATTACCCATCAACCTCCCCAGTTTGTTACAACTACAATGATCATTATGTTGTCCAGATGTGAAAGATCCTGGGAAGGACCTGGTCCTAGCCTACCTTGTTATCTAAGCCTCTTGCACGGCTGTGTACCTTCAGTCCTTCTTTTTTTTTTTTCTTTTTTGGGTCACATCCGGCAAGGCTCAGGGTTTTCTCCTGGCTCTGCACTCAGGAATTACTTCTGGCGGTGTTCAGGGGACCATATGGGATGCGGGGATGGAACCCGGGTCGGCACAGGCCGGCCACATGCAAGGTAAACGCCCTACCCGCTGGGCTATCGCTCCGGCCCCATCTTCAGTCCTTCTTTTAAAGTTGGTTTTGAGTCTATGAAGTTCCTCAGCTGTTGCTTATCCATGAAGTTGTGTATCTTTCCTTCAAATCTAAATGTGAGTCTAGCCAGGTAAAGAATTCTTGGTGAGGCTTTCATTTCATTGAATCTTTTCACGATATCCCACCTTTGTCTTCAGACTTGGAGTGTTTCATCTGAAAAGTCTGCTGTGAATCTTAGGGATGCTCCTTTGTATGTAATTTCCTTCTTTGATCTTACTGCTTTCAGTATTCTATCTCTATGGTTCTTGTCATTCTAATTAGGACGTGTCTTGGAGTATTCTTATTTGGATTTTTTTTTTTTTTTTTTGCTTTTTGGGTCACACCCGGCAATGCTCAGGGATTGCTCCTGACTCTGCACTCAGGAATTCCTCCTAGCAGGGCTCAGGGGATCATATGGGATGCTGGGGATCGAACCTGGGTTGGCCACGTGCAAGGCAAATGCCCTACCTGCTGTGCTATAGCCCGATCCCTCTTATTTGGATTTCTTTTAGCCAGTACCCTTAGGGCCTCCTGAATCTGGGAGCAAGTACTCTTTAATTCTGGGAACTTCTCAGAAATAATGGCTTTGACAGTTGCTTCTTCATCAGGATTTTCTTCCTGCCCTCTGGGACCCCAATGATCCTATGTTGTTCCTTTTTGACTTTATCCCGTTTATCTCTTGTTGTCTGTTCATTAATTATGAATCTTTTTTCCATCTTCTGCTATTGTCTAGAGAGACTCTGCACCTTGCCTTCGAGATCACTAATTCTTTCGTCCAGTAGTTGTTACTCTGCTATGAAGACCTTCAGTGAGTTTTTCACTTCACTGACCACATTTTTAATGTTACTTCTGCTTGTATTTTCGTTTGGATTTTACTCATTTCTGCTCTCATGTCCTCTTGTATTTTATTGACTCTGTGCTCCATTGCTTCTTTGAGCTCCTTATACATTCTTAATTGTTCCTTGCAAACTTCCTTATCAGAAAGGTTATATAACTCATTGTAATTGCTTGGCTCATCTGGGCTAGTAACTTCATTCGCAGAACATGGTGGAGTTATGCAGTCTTCTTCTTTTTTTTTTTTGTGGTTCACACTCGGTGACGTTCAGGAATTACTCCTGGCTCTTTGCTCAAGGGTTACTCCTGGCGGTGCTCAGGGGACCATATGGAATGCCGGGATTGAACCTGAGTTGGCCTTGAACCTAGGTTGGCCGCATGCAAGGCAAACTGCCCTACCTGCTGTACTATTGCTCCGGCCCCATGCGTTGTTTTATCATTACTACCTTTGAAGGTTGCAAGTTGTGTTCTCGTGTACACAGATAGGAATGTTTAGGGGCTGTTTGAGGAGTTTTTGTGTGGTGTTAGGAATATTTAAAGCTATGTTACCGGTACCTCTGGGGTGAAGGGGACTTGTAGGCACACACAGGCGTCAGTGAGGGGCCAGATGGAGACTATGTCTTCCCAGGCACCTGTCTACTCTCCGAACTTTCCCGGGCTTCTGGGAGGGGCTCTCCCAAGCAGTTATCAAGGACCACCTGAGTTGGGGGGTGAAGGAGAGTTGGAGGGCTGAGGGGCAGGGGGAGGGTCCAGATGGCGAGTGTCTCTGTTTTCTTTTTTAAAGGGGGAGCGCAGGGGGCCCGAGATACAGGCACTGGGATTCTGGGGCTAGCCTTGCACGTGGTGGACCCCGGACTCCATCACAAGCAACCCCTGAACACAGCCAGGAGTAACCCCAGAACACCTGCAGCTGTAGCCCCAGCCCCCTACAAGATGAAATGATAAAAGAGGAACTGGGGCATGGTGTTGTTAAGCTGTGACAGAGAATGTAAGGGTTTGTTCAAGACCAAACGGTGACTGTTTGGGACCACAGAGGGGTCGCTGATGGAATATCAACATTCCCAGAATCCAAGATCACCCTGGACCTTCTGGCGCAAAGACAGGGCTTATAGCCCAGCCAAGCATGGTAGCCCCCTGGATATATCCCATGCTTACAACTCCCACTTCCCCCTCTCGTCAGAACTCTACCCAGCAGACCAGGCTATCACAGCCCAGCTTGCGCAGAGGCAAGCGGCCAAGCGGTTCGTCAATAAATGCTGGATTTAGAGATGACTACAAGCGTATGCTACCTGCACAGCAAGCCTGGCAAGCTACCCGTGTTGTATTTGATATGCCAAATACCAGTAACAATTATTGACCTCATTCCCATGACCTAATATAATGGTTTGAGGTTCTTTATGTTCCTGGAGCAAGCAGGTGCCCTTGGGCTCTACTAGCATGAGACAGGACATATGGAGATGTTACTGGGGCCCACTGGAGCAAATCGTTGATGAATGGGAAGACAGTGACAGTGATAGATAGTGACCACTCCCACTGTATTCGTTATCTTTCCTGCCCAAGAAAACTTAAACCGCTGCTAGGCTTCTCCCAGGGGCACTCTACCAGTCCCCACTCTTCCCCCAGTTCACCCCAATAAGCTTTTATTTATTTATTTATTGCTTTTAGGTCACACCCAGCAATGCCAAGAGTAGGCTTCCTCTTTTTTTTTTTTCTTTTTGGGTCACACCCGGCAATGCTCAGGGGTTTCTCCTGGCTCTGCGCTCAGGAATTACTCCTGGCGGTGCTCGGGGGACCATATGGGATGCCGGGGGATCGAACCCGGGCCGGCATGGTCCGGCCTGCAAGGCAAACGCCCCCTACCCGCTGGGCTATAGCTCCAGCCCCAGAGTAGGGTTACTCTTGGCTCTGCATTTAGGAATTACTCTTGGCTGAGCTCGAGGAACCATATGGGATGTCAGCGACCAAACCTGGGTCGGCAGCGTCCCCACCGTGCTATGGCCCCGGCCCCAAGGCCCTGCTTCCATTTCTCCATTTACTCTCTCGTTGCAATTACTTGTCTCTACGAATCACAGCTGTGAGCCCACTGTTCTAGAAGCCTAATGTTTGTCCAACATTTGTTTCATAGTTGTTGAATATGGAAGGTCAGGATGATCTTATCAGTTTACAGGTGGCCAGGCTTTACCTCCGACATGGCAGGAACTTTGCGTGGTCAGAGCTCGGCCATCTGGGAACGCAGCGTTCGCTCCTCCCGCCAGGTCACTTCCGTTCCCGCCCGGTCACTCTCCGTTCCCGCCCCTTAGCCCCGCCCACGGCACCGGGGCCGGGTCGGAGGCTCGTTTTGTCCCTCGACGGCCGCCGTATCCGCGTCGCCCGTTGCCCCGGGAGACGACCCGGCCGTGGGAGGGCGCAAAGACGTTTCCCGCCGGCGGGAGCTGAGCTGCGGCGGCCGAGGGTCCCGAAGCCGCGGGCCCGGCGCCGGCACCATGGCGGACCAGCTCTACCTGGAGAACATAGACGAGTTCGTCACGGACCAGAACAAGATCGTGAGACTCGGAGTCGGGGCCGGCGCGGGGCGGGCGGGGCCGGGGCCTCCGCGTGGGGCCTCGCCGAGGTGACCGGCCGTTGGCGACCACCCGCCGGGGACGTCCGCGGCTCTGGGAGGGCGTGCTGGGCCCTGCGTCCTCCGGGCCGCGGAGGTCGCGCGTGGTGAGGGGCTGCACGGGGGTCACGTGCTCACGGGCGCTGCGCGGACGGGTGCAGCCGCCCCCTCCTCTCCCTGCACCCCGGAAGGGGGCGGAGATGCCCGCGGGCGTGGCGGCCGACGTGGCCTTTGGAGGGGCGTGGGTGCGCTTCGCCCACCCGGTCCGCTCTCTAGCGCTCGGTGGCACTCCCCGCCTCGTCCCCCTCCCAGCTTTTCTTTACAGCGACCACCGCGGGGTGGGGGTCACTCGTGAAGCGGGTGGCGTGGAAGGACCAGATAGACTTTCGTCTGGCCCCTTCTAACTTCGCAGTTAGGGAGCGAGGGTCGCTGCCCCACCTCCCCCCCACGTAGGGCAGTGTTTATCCCACGCTCCACGGTGGATGACAGCTGCTTGGAAAGCCACGGGACCCTGAGACTTGGGAGAGCGTGGCCCAGGACAGCAGTTGCAGGTCTAGCTCTCATAGGTGTTTTCATCAGCCCCTCCCTGATCCTTAGGGTCCCTTTGCCCTTTGGAGGTTTCAGTGCAGTCGAAGAGGGTGTTAGGATAGTGGGGTTTGATGCTAGCCCGCGGGAAGGAAGGTCTTAGGGAAATAAGAGAGGAGATGGGAACGTTTTATTCAGTTTTATTTTACTTTCTTTTTTTGTTTTCCTTTTTGAGTCACACCTGCTCAGGCTCTGCAGTCAAGAATTACTCTTAGCAGTGCCCCGGGGACCATAGGGATGCCGGGATCCAGCCCTGGTCAGCGTCAGGGAGGCAAGCCCAAACGCCCACCCACTGGACTATCTCTCTCACCCCTCAGCATTTTATTTTAGACTCCTGCAGTCATCGCGAGACAAACATCTTAGTGTTTGTAAAATGAACAGAGCAGCGGCCCTGCCCACAGGGATGACTGTTGGCGTAAAAGTGGGTGGCGTTTATTAGCATTTAGAAGGCCATTTAAGAGCGGGGGTCTGTAGGATGCTTTGGAACTGAGCTGCACTCTGGAATCACCTAACAGTGTTTTCTTTCTGCAGGTGACGTACAAATGGCTGAGCTATACTCTCGGCGTTCATGTCAACCAGGCCAAACAGTAGGTCCAGTTTTTCTATTTTCATCATGTTGCAGTTTCTTTGTTTGTTTTTGACTTTCTGTATGGCCTCAAAGTTAGAACTAATCTGAAAGGTGGAATATAGAAAACATACTATCTTTGCTACCTTTTTCAGTTTTCCTGTTAGGATGTAGGTAGATTTATATGCAGATAGGGGTGATAAATTTACTGGGTTGATTTGCGATCTTGCCTTCTGGCTAGTATCACTTTATTTCAAGAATATTAAACTGGTTGGCCAGTTCTAACACCTGAGGCCAATTAAACGGATTAGCCAGTGTTTACAGCTGAGCTTCTGTGCCTGTTATATTATACCTTGGTGTTTGTTATGTTGCATCTTCGTTACATTTTCACAGTGTCCCTGCCTGTGTTGGGGTGTCATAGGTGTTTGAGGTAGAGATGTTTGACACAGTTGTATGATCGTAGAATAGACATGTTTAAGTAAACCAAAAAGGGAGTGTCTAGGATGCCGTTCTCATTTACCTTTTTCAATTTAAATTTTATTATAACACCGTGAGATATACAATTACAAAGCTGTTCATGATTGGGTTTCAGTCATACAGTGTTCCAGCACCCATCCCTCCACCAGTGCCATTTCCCACCACCAATGTCCCCAGATTCCCTCCCCACTCCCCCAGCCTGCCTCTATGGCAGGCCCTTTTTCCTCCCCCCCCCCCCCTCTCTCGCATTGTGGCTTGCAATACATACATTTAGGGGTTATCATGAATATTCCTTTGCCTACATTCAATGCTCAGTTCTAGTCTGGCATTACCATTTCCAACAATTATTAGCATACTGGTCCCTTCTCTTTCTTACCTAACCTGACCTCCACACACTTGTGGTAGATTTCACCCACTGATAAGTCCTCCTGGTCTCACTTGCTGGCCTTGGATATTAGTCTCACACTATTTTTATTTATTCATTTATTTATCTATCTATTTATTTATGTGACTTTTTTGGGTCATACTCAGTGACACTCAGGGGTTACTCCTGGCTCTTTGCTCAGGAATTATTCCTGGCAGTGCTTGGGGGACCATATGGGATGCTGGGGATCGAACCCAGGTCTGCCGCATGCAAAGCAAATGCCCTACTCGCTGTACTATTGCTCCGGCCCCACTATTTTTTTTTTATATACAATAAATGAATACAGTCATTCTAGGCCTGCTCTTTTCCTTCTGACTCTTTTCACTCTGCATAATACTGTCCATGTCCATCCATTATTGGCAAATTACATAACTTTGTTTTTCCTAACAGCTGCATAGTATTCCATTTTGTAGATGTACCATAGTTTCTTTATCCAGTCGTCTGTCCTCAGGCACTCTGGTTGTTTCTAGATTCTGGCTATTGTGAATAGTGCTGCTATGAACATAAGAGTGCAGATGGTGTTTCTGCTGTGTGTTTCTTGGCTCGCAAAATACTGTTTTCCAAAAAAGGTTCGACCAGTCGACATTCCAATGGATGAGAGTCCCTTTCTCCCCGCATCCACGCCAACACTGACTGTTCTTGCTGTTTTGAATGTTAACACCTTTCTTTGCTGAAACTTGCTGTCTGTCCCACTTAGGGCCAAAAGGAAAGGGCAAACTTTTCAACTAACTTCAGGTTTTCTGTTTGATGCTTTTATTCCCTCTCCACGTTTCCCTTTATTGTTGTTGTTGTGATGATGTTTGCACGTGCCAGGCTGTAGTGCTCCCTGTGATTGCACACCAGGTTGGGTTGCTTGCATACTTGGCTGCAGTGCTCACACACTTGGCAGCTCACATGCTCAGCTACAGTGCTCTCCAGGATTTACATATCTTTTGTGCTTGTCAGAACTTGTATTTTGTTGTTGTTGTTTTTGTTTTGGGAACCACACTGGCAGTACGCTGGACTCTGCTCTGGCTCAGTGCTTGTGTTTCTTAAAGCTCTGAGACCATGTGGTGCTGGCGATGGAACTGAGGCCCCGGGCTTGCAAAACGTGTGTTCCAGCCCTTTGAAATATCTCCCCAGCCCTGGACTTGCTCACTCTTTATATTTTCTGTTTTAGTGCCATGCCTGGTGGTGCTTGGGCTACTCCTGGCACTGTTATTGGCCAGCCACGTGGTTCTGGGATTAGTTGAGTCACACAAGTTAGTTGTGGCGGTTGCACTTCCTGATTGGAATACTCATAGCTTTTAAGTTGCACTCACTGGTGCTTATACCCCCATTTTTTAGTGCTCATGTGCCCAGTACAGAGTCGCCAGAAATCACTTGCAGAGCAGGGACCACAAAAGACAGAGTGGTCAGGCTCCAGTAGCAACTTTTCTAGGAGCATGCATGCACATGTGGGGCACCAGGGATTTTAACTCATGACCTTGGCCCAGAGGAATGGTATAGTGCCTCACCTCACCGTTCTTCTGGTCCAACTTCACAGTTTTTTGATCTGCTTGTGTGCAGGTAATCTTGTGTCCCAAGTGGAGGAATTGGTGATCAGGCTAAAAATACATGCATTTCACTGGCCCTTGAATGATGTGGAGCCTTAGGGTGCTGTTGTCTTCCCTACCTTCAATAACTGTTTTCCTCTACTGGAGATAAAGTTGTTTACACCATCATTAACCAAGGGGTATTTTAAACTGCTCTAATATCTGAGGTGCCAGTGACTGAAATTCTTACAGTAGTAGAGCCTGTGCTGCAGTGAATTTTGTGCATTTATGACTTAACACTGCATCTTTATCTTTGCTTACACTTCTGCCCACTACAAATGGTGTGGTGTATGATCTGTGTTGAAGCCTTTTTACAGTCGTATATTATGGTGTAAGATAAGAGTCTTACCTACTTTTTGTTTCATGCATTCCTATTATACCTCTTAATTTTGTTCCTGTTTCTAAGCTCTGTGCTTCACTCACAAGTTTTATTCAAATCATTGCAAATCTTAAAAACAACATTTTCAGTATGTTTATCAAAAATAATCTACTTGTAAGTGGACCTGCCTGTTCAAACTCTTTTGTTCAAGGGGCATCTATTATTTTATTTTTTTAAATTATTATTCCTAAAGATAGTCTATTTTTCTTTCTTGAATCATATGAACTTTCTATCAGTGGAATATTCCATGAGTCTTAGAAAATTCTTGGTCTCAAGGGGCTGGAGCGATAGCCCAGTGGGTAGGCGTTTTTGCCTTGCACGGCTGGCCCATGCCGGCCCGGGTTCGATCCCGGCATCCCATATGGTCCCCGAGCACTGCCAGGAGTGATTCCTGAGTGCAGAGCCAGGAGAAACCCCTGAGCATTGCCGGGTTGACCCAAAAAAAGCAAAAAAAACAAAAAACAAAATTCTTGGTCTCTAGGATGGTGTGGTTTGACTACTTGGGTTGCTGTTTAAACGTTCTAGAAGACTATTCAGGGGCCGGAGCGATAGTACAGCAGGTTAGTGAAAAGAGATCCCCAACAGATAATGGAGAGAGGGGAGGAAGCTAAGTCTAGCGGGACACGGGAGGTGATAGTTTGAGGGCAACAGGGGATGCTGGCGCATTATTTATGAAGGCCAAGAGAGTAGACGTTCAGGAGGAGAGTGGTCGACTTTGGAGTTTCTACCTCTCCACTCTCCATGACAGAAATACAACACGTTAGGGTGGTTCAGAAAATGCCGCTTGAAATAAAAGGCAGATGATGTCTCTTGCCATTTTTGTTGAACTGAGTTACTGAGAGGGGCCGGCGTCTCATGCTGGGCATAAGCATAAGGACTCTGTGTTGAGTGTTTAGCAGTGTCAGGTGAGTGACTCGGAGAGGTCATAAAATTGGAATTTCATGAGCTGTATGTTGTGATCATTTATGTAGTGGCTCTTTTTTTTTTTCTTGGCATGGCGGTTGGGGGGTGGACTATACCCAACAGTACTCAGAACCTGCTCCTGACCTCCTCGGTCCCTCGAGTTCAGGGGTTACTTCTTTTTTTTCTTTTTTTGGGTCACACCCGGCGACACTCAGGGGTTTCTCCTGGCTCTGCACTCAGGAATTACTCCTGGCAGTGCTCAGGGACCATATGGGATGCCCGGGATCGAACCCGGGCCGGCACAGGCTGGCTGTTTGCAAGGCAAATGCCCTACCCGCTGGGCTATCGCTCCGGCCCCCAGGGGTTACTTCTGGTGTTACTTAGGGATTGAACCAGGATTGGCCAAGTTCAAGGCAAGCACCATAACCCCTGTCTGTCTGTAATGATTCTTAGTGTGTAGAGCAATGAATCCATTTGAGGATTTAAATCCTACAACTGTTTCCTCCCCCAAGAAACATATATGCGTTTTGTTTACACCTTGGGGTGTTGGAGGGCTTCTAGATGGGCACGTGAGCATAGGTTAAGAGAATCGCTGCATTCCTATTTTATCCTGCAGATACTAAAATACGCAGAAAAATCAGTGAACTTTTAGGATCATATTGCTCATAATTTAGCTGTTGCTCTTTTGCTTCTGTTTTTCTCCTTCCTTTTTTTTCTTCTCCTTCATTCATTCTTCCTCCTCTTTCTCATCATCATCATCATCATCATCATCATCATCATCACTGTTATTCTGTTGGTCCTCCCAAGCATTGCTCAGGAGGCCCAGAATCGACTTAAGATACCAGGCCTCCTGGCCCGGTGGTTCAGTGTAAGCACTCAAGGATGCATAGTTTTTTCTGCTTCAGCACTGTTGGTGGCTACCAGGGCTACCAGCAGTGCTCAGGGGCTGCGAGGGACCAAGTGTGGCTCGGGCACACGGTGCACCCTAACTTCTGCACCCTCCTGAGTTCATCCTTGACTCACTGTTCTATTACGTGTCACTGCTGCTGCAGGCAGGTTCGGTCCTCATTGGATTTCTTGTATTTCCATAATGTGCCAGGTCTATACAAGTTGACCCATCATTTACATCTTTCTTTTTTTTAAATGTAACTCACTTTTAAAGCACAAATTAAGAGCCGATTGACAAGATGAAAATGAAAGCTTTGGCTAATGACTCGTGCCTTCTGTTTGGAGCAGGATGCTTTATGACTATGTTGAGAGGAAGCGGAAGGAAAATTCGGGAGCTCAGCTGCACGTGACGTACTTGGTGTCTGGCAGTCTTGTTCAGAACGGACACTCGGTAAGTTTGCTCGAGTCTTGTCATGAGTTTAGATGTGTCTGAGCCGTGGGCAGTGTTCTGTAACGTGAGAAGAGGCTAAGGAAACTAGGCTTAGGTTACTTTAATTTTCAGGGTTTTGGGCTACACTGGACAGTGCTCTAGCCCTTTGGGCGTATGTTCCCAGTCCCCAAGATTAGTATTATGGAAGTTTAAAAAAGCTACTTGATGATTATTTGATGTGCTCAGGGCTTCTCCTGGCTCTGCGGTCAGACGTGACCTCTGGTGGTGCACAGGGCACCATGTGCAATGCCAGGGATTGAACCCAGGTAGCCCAAGTGCAAGGCAAGTCCCATAACCCTGTCCTTTTTCTCTGGTGTTTGAAATTAGACCTTAAATGTTTGGAAATTTGGGTAGCTTCAGGACTGTGATATAGAGCCCATTATTATGAGATTATCTTAGGAAGTAAGATATTTAGAGACTGCTCCAGGGGCCTGGAGTGGTAGTATAGTGGGGAGGGTGTTTGCCTTGCATGGGATTAACCTGAGTTTGATCCCCGCCATCCTATATGGTCCCCTGAGCACTGACAGAAGTAATTCCCGAGTGCAGAGCCAGGAGTAAGCCCTGAGCATTCCTGGGTGCTGTCTAAACACCACCCTGCCTGCCCCGCCCCAAAAAAGACTGCTTAGCCTCTTCTGTTCCTCAAAGAATGTTGGGGTATATTGGTCCAGCCTGTTTAGTTGTGACTCTTGGGTTGCCCTTTGTTCACAGTCCTCTGACTCCTGTCTCCTACTTGCCAGCCTGGGTTTTGTATTGTAAGTGACACAATTGTTTTTTCCTTTCCTGTGTGCCTTTTGCATATTCTCATGCTAGGGCAAAGGCCTTTTGTATAGACACAGGAAGACACTTGAATAAAGTGCTGTGCATTTGTGATATAGGAGTTAACAAACTCTGAAGTAGTTACTTCTGGGCATCTGCCATATTTCTCAACTTGTACCTCAGTTGCTCTTAGAATGATTCTAGTTTTTTTTTCTTTTTGGATCACACCCAGCAATGTTTAGGGGTTATTCCTGACTCTGCACTCAGGAATTACTCCTGGTGGTGCTTGGTGAACCATATGTGATGCTGGGAAATCGAACCCAGGTCAGCCCCGTGCAAGGCAAACACCCTCGCTGCTGAACTATCGCTCTGGCCCCTGATTCTAGTTCTTACACCCCAAAAGAAGGGTCCTGTCACGAAACTTGGATGGACCCAGGCAAGCCGTGAGTAAGCTGCCCTGGCCTCAACATAGGACTAACTTAAGTGTCATAAGCAGGATAATAAGCTAAGAGCACGGTCATGGAGCAGAACTAACATGGGGTTAGGTTAAAACTTGGCCTGAGGACTGTAGTCTGGAATATATACTTGGTGTCCCCAGGAAAAGCCACCCTTTATATCTCTTACTGTGTTTATACGTAATGACTGAAAATATTAAGATGATTGTTCACCAGCTGAGGAAAGGAGAAAACTACCCGTCAGGATTCTGCCTCTGTCCTGGGCAGGTCTGTAGCCTGAGGGTAGGGTTCAGTCTGTGGGGAGAGGTCCCCTGGTAGATTACACCTCACTGTTTCAGGATCAAGGTCCATCCACCTCTTGCATCTCCCAACCCCCAACCTTTTGGTAGGATAAAAAGAGCAAACAAGTAAAGTGCTAGAGCTTCCGACTTTCAAGGAGCCTGTGGTCTTGTTCCTTTGTCCATTGGTGGGGAAGGAGAGGGTGGGGCACAGGGGGACCCTGCCGAACCCCCACATCAAACCATATCACATGGGCGTGCCTTGGGACCCTGCCCCCCAACATCAAACCACAGGCTTAGGAGTTCATAAAGTGCAGTTTAACTTTGTTCTTGGGCCTCTGTGGCTGTGCTCAGGGCTTACTCCTGCTCTGAGTTTAGGAATCACTCCTGACCATCGGGGTCTTCAAGAAGGATAAAACCCGGTCCAGCCATGTGCAAGGAAAGTGCTTTGCCCACTGCCATCTCTTTCTGGTTCCCCCTGTGGTTCCCTGAGGCCCATAAAACACAGCTGAGCTTATGACAGTGTGAGTGGCCAAACGCTGGGGCGTTCTGGGCTGAACTAATATTCTCGTCTCCCCTTTGTCCTTCTGCCCACAGCTGGTTGCCCATAGCCAAACTTGCTGCTAGTTTCATCACCCTAACCACAACCGGTTTCAGGTCTCTTTCTCAGCCTACTCTGTGCCCCTCTGTAGGACATCCTCTTACACCCCAGAGTAGGGATCCTCTTACACCCCAGAGCTCTGCCTGGTGTAGTTCAAAAGGTGAGCCAAAAAAAAGCTTTGGAGTCTTTATGGATCTTCTGTAATAGGCTTCAAGGTTAAAAATTTATGTTTAGGAACCAAGGAGACAGGAGTTAGGGTGTAGTGTAGCCCTTATATTTGCTAGAGAACACCCAGAGTCACAGCACCATGATTTCCTAGTGACGTAGAAGAGGAGACAGGAAGTGGGGGGAGAGGGAGGGGAGGGAGGGAGGGGGAGAGAGAGAGAGAGAGAGAGAGAGAGAGAGAGAGGGAGGGAGGGAGGGAGGGGAGGGAGGGAGAGAGAGAGAGAGAGAAAGAGAGAGAGAGAGAAAATGAATGAGCACACGGCTCCCTCTCTACTTATCTTTCTGGTTGAGTCATTGCAGGCCAAGTGGGCACCATCACAGGGCAGGGAGGGGGTCTCATCATTGGCTTGTGGGCTCCCTTCATTCGGGAGCAGGTCCCACTGGCATCATCCCAGGGCGAGGAGGACCCGGGAGACTCGGCAGAGATGGGATTGGACCCCTGTTGGAGGAGCAGAGGTGGGAGTGGGTGGAATCTTGCCTTGGTGAAACGCAGCAGTTGTCTCGTCGGTCGGCGCTCTGGGCCTGCTCCTGCAGCCGTTCCTGACCGTAGTCTTCCACATTCTCTTCAGGTGAGGCCCTTGTCTCAGTGTCAGTCAGACTTGGGCGTGATGCTCTACAGGTCGTTCAACACCTATTTTGTTTATTTTTGAGCTATAGATTCAAAAAAGCTTTTAGAGCTTTACAACTTAAAGCCGAACTCTGGCAGTGTCACCAAGAGCATGTCTTTTGCCTCCAAATCCGGCGGCCAAACCTTCACTGGTTCCCTTAGTAAGATTCAGGTGCTCCTAGAAGTAGGATATATATGTGATTTTTGTTGGGTATTACCAAATTTTCCATCCTATCTGTGTGTGAGACTTCTTTCCAATAACATACACTGTTGTGTGTTTCAGGCCTGTTTACTTTTGCTATGGATTTCTCTTTTCTTAACTTTCCTTCCTTTCCTAAAGGTTGTGTTAGTCTTTGTTTTCTCCGTGGGTTTTTGGGTATATTTTAGAAGCTCTGTATTGATCCTTTATGGTTTATCTTGCATATATTTTCCAACTTTTACCTTTTTTTTCCCCTTGAATATGATCACTAGAAATCCCATTATCCATCGATTTGCTCGAGCGGGCACCAGTAACGTTTCCATTTGACCCTATCACGTGCCAGTGTAGCCCAATGGCATCTGGTTGCTTCAGGAATACCAAGAGCCTCAAACCGTTCATTCAGAGTCTTGACGAAGAAGTCTGACCATCTTGTAGGTGGGCGGCCACGTGATCTTTTGACATCCCGTGGGATCCAGTCGGTAATGGCTCTAGTCCAGCGGTTGTCTCCAAATCGCATTACATGTCCAGCCCATCTGATTTTCGAGGCCTTGGCAAAGGAGACAGCGTCCCTGACTCTGGATCCAGGGATCATCGACGGAGGGGCGAATTCGGATTCTTTCTCTCACTAGAGTGAGGCATGATACTCAAGCATAGCTCTTTTGATTCCTCTCTGGGAGACCCGAATAGCATTCTCATTATTCTCATCCTGCTTTTGTAGGGCCCAAGTCTCTGAGGCGTATGTTAATGCAGGGAGAACGGTGGAGTTGAAGAGATGTGCCCGGAGCTGGAGGTTCTTTGTTCTTTTAGCTGTTTCTTTGATGCTCTTGAAGGCGTTCCATGCCGCTCTCTTCCTCCTGCGCAGCTCAGGTTTTGGTCGTTCATCATGTTGACTTCTCGACCTAGGTACACATAACTGCTGCATTCAGAGATGTTTGTTCCATTGAGTGAATGGGGCCTCTGAAACTAGTTCTTTTTTTTTTTTTTTGGCTTTTTGGCATCACACCCGGCAATGCTCAGGGGTTTCTCCTGGCTCTGCACTCAGGAATACTCCTGGCGGTGCTCAGGGAACCATATGGGATGCTGGGGATCGAACCCAGGCTGGCTCAGGCCGGCCATGTTCAAAGCAAACACCCTACCTGCTGGACTATCACTCCGGCCCAGTTCATTTTTCATGAACATAGTTTTGTTGAGATTCAGCTGTAGACCTATCTTTCCATATTCTTGGTCGAAGTCAGCCAGCATTTGTGCCGCTTGGCTAATGTTTGGTGTTATTAGAATGATGTCATCAGCGAAGTGGAGGTGGTGTAGTTGCCTACCGTCTATCTTCACTCCCATTCCTTCCCATTCTAATTGCAGCATGATGTTCTCGAGGGTAGCGCTGAAGAGTTTTGGTGAAATGGTATCACCCTGCCCAACCCCTCTTTTGACATCAATGATCACTTCCTTGTAGAATGGTGAATCCATAATACAGCTCACGAAAAATTTTTTTTTCTTTTTGGGTCACACCTATTAATGCTCAGGGGGTTATTCCTGGCTCTGCACTCAGGAACTACTCCTGGCAGTGCTCAGGGGACCATATGGGATGGTGGGGGATCAAACCTCGGTTCGCCCTACCCGCTGGACTATCGCTCCAGCCCCCTCACGAAGGATCTTGATGCATTGGGTTTGAACACCCTGTTTGGCTAGGATTTCGATGGCTGCTTCGGTCTCCACAGAATCAAAGGCTTTCTTTAAATCAATGAACGTGGAGACAGAGTGGCATCTTGAACTCCCTACAAACCTCAGTGAGCTTGGTTACCGTGTGGATATGGTCGATTGTGCTGAATCCTTTTTGTATATCCCCTTGAATATATGAAAATTTATTACAACTGTGCTTTTATCATGAAAACTTACGGTCTTGGTTTTTCTTTCTTGCCTTTGTATAAGGCCAAAAGGGACGCATTGGTTGCTTGACAACTTAAAGCCGACTCTGGCAGTGTCGCCAAGACCATGCCTTTCACCACAAATCCAGCAGCCAAAACTTCATTGTCTTTCTCAGGAAAACCCAGACAGCCATAGCTGGGTACAAGGACTGAGATTTGTTTTGGTGTCCTTCATCAGCTGCAGTTGGACTTCCTGCGGGCAGATCTGGCTGTTTGACAGCTCCCGCTGTCTCGGCACAATCCCCTTCTGCCCTCCAGCAGGTTTGGCCTTCAGGGCTGTGCTCAGAGCTCATACGTGCTCTTGGGTACTGCTGGTCATGTGGGCAGAGCTTCTGGGCAGTGCAGAAACCAGTCCTTAGCGTCCTGCCTGCTTAGTTTGGGCGCTTTTGGGTCATTGACAGGTTATTTGCTTTTACGTGTAGTTTATTTTAGTTCTAGACTTTTTAAATTCTGATTCAGAAATTATTCCTTTTTCGTGTATGATTTTTTTTAACTTGCTTTTGGTTTAGGATCACACCTAGAAGTGCTTATAGGTGTTTCATCATTTTTTTTTTATTTTGTCACTTCTGGTGGTGCTCAGAAATCAGTCATTTCTGCTTGTAGTTTCCTTCCTTCCTTCCTTCCATCCTTCCTTCCTCCTTCCTTCCTTCCTTCCTTCCTGCTTGCCTCCTTCCTTCCCTCCCTCCTTCCTTCCTTCCTTCCTTCCTCCCTCCCTCCCTCCCTCCCTCCTTCCTTCCTTCCTTCCTTCCTTCCTTCCTTCCTTCCTTCCTTCCTTCCTTCCTTCCTTCCTTTGGAAATGCTCTGATTCAGAGAACCTTCCTTCCTTCCTTCCTTCCTTCCTTTGGAAATGCTCTGATTCAGAGAACCTTCCTCCCTCCCTCCCTCCCTCCCTCCTTCCTTCCTTCCTTCCTTCCCTCCTTCCCTCCTTCCCTCCTTCCCAGGAATTACTCCTGGTGCTGCTCAGGGGACCATATGGGATGCTGAAGAATCGAACCTGGGTTGGCTGCTTGCAAGGCCAACTCCCTCCATGATGTGCTGTTGCTCGGCCTCTGCTTGAAGTTTTCTTATTTCTACCCTCTTGTGTTTTACTAGCAGTCCATTCCATTGTTTCTTTGCGCTCCTTAAACATCCTCTGTTAAGCATTTTCTCTGTAAAGCCTTTCTAAGAGGTCATATAATGGCATTTCTGAGTCTTCAGGGCTGCCCCCTCAGTGACTGAGCACGGTGAGGTTTAGGTGCTTTCCCATCATGCCTTTGACCCAAAAGATGAGCTTTGTGTGTCGTGTGTGGATGGGTGTCTAAAGTCAGGCTGTGTCCTCTGAGCTGTGATGAAGTGAAGAAGTGTGCGGCCACATTCCAGCTGTGCTCTCTGGTGCTGACCCAGTTTGGGTGCAGCTTCCTAGCTGAGTTCGTGCCGTGGGGACCGCCTCCCCCCTTTCTTTGTTGTTTCGGATTGTCGGGGCTCACGCATGCCGGGTCGAGGCTTGCAGGGTTCTTGCACGTTGGCCGCGGTGCTCGTACACCCAGGGCGCGGGCCAGAGACTGTGCGCGTGGGTTTGCGGCAGCTGTGCGCCAGAGCTCGTGTGCTGCACAGGGCTTCCCTAGTCCCCTCGGGTGGCCCACAACAAAAGCAACACAAGAGAATGTATTCAACGGTAGCAATGTTTAGGGGTAGCAGAGGTTTCTAATTTCACTTTCAGGTACAATTGTGTCAAGGAAACTTGAGCTTGCATGGCGCTGCTTTCAATGCTAATAAAGTGTGTTTCCTCCTAGTGCCACAAGGTCGCAGTAGTGAGAGAAGATAAACTGGAAGGTAAGTGTTGAAGGTTTAGCCAGAGCTTATTACAGCTTTGGCATGGGCGTGTGTAAAGAATCTGCCCCTAACGTCTGCAGGCATTGTATTGGCTGTTAGCTCAAGAGCAGTATGTTCCTTTTGTCAGTGCTTTCTGAAATGCTCCTGCATCAGACCAGGAGAGCTGCTGACACTCACAAAGCACATTCAGCAGAGGAGTTTCTGACAGGTGAAAGCTACCGTGAGTCCTGTGAGGACACCTCATCACAGGAAGCGCAGGGATCTACGGCTCTTCTGCTTTCTTCTTCTGTTAACTTGGGGGCCACTCCCAGTGATGCTCAGGGGTTTCTTTTTGGCTCTCCACTCAGAAACCATTCGTGGCGGGGCTCAGGGGACCATATGGCTGCTGGGTTGGCCACATGCAAGGCAAGTGCCTTACTCGCTGTACTGTCTCTCCGCCCCCAATTCATTCATTCATTCATTTTAGGAAAATGAAACATAAAATGCTCTTTGGAGGGGCTGGGGCAATAGATAGCACAGCGGGTAGGGCATTTGCCTTGCATGTAGCTGACCTGGGTTCAATCCCGGCATCCCATATGGTTCCCCAGCGCACCACCAGGAGTAATTCCTGAGTGGAGAGCCCAGGAATAACCCTTGAGCATCACTGGGTGTGACCCAAAGAGAAAGAAAGTGCCCTTCAAATGTCAGACTTAATATGGCTTTTAGATTAAACCTTAGTGAATGAGCCTCCCAGGCAGTGCTCAGGGGTCACTGCTGGTGCTCCCAGCCTGTGCTGCCTGTCTGCTCCGCACGAGGCCCGATGCTTTTTATGCTCGCAGGACCAACCGTGGTCGCATTTCAAGATTTTGCATGCTACTGTTTTGTTTAAAAACCCAGTTTAGGGACTGGAGAGCTATTATAGGAGACAAGGGTTTTGCCTTGCATATAGCTGGCCCTGGTTTAACTCTTCATCACATAAGGTCCCCTGAGCATTGCTACGGATCACTCCTGAGCACAGAGCTAGAAATAGTCCATGAGCACTGCTGAGTATGGCCCAAAACAAAAGAACAAAAACATATAAACCTAATTCAAATTTAATAACAGGGTTCATATACACTTAGGCCAGTGTTAAGACAAAGCTTGCACTTGTATATAAAAACACCTGCCCTTGGAGTCTAATTTATAATCTTGGCTGTGGAGATACCTTTTTCTGAGTTCCCACAGTGTCAGACAAAGGAAGATACATCTCCTCGGAGGTTACACCACGAGTATCTATCCCACGACAGGCCGACTCTGCGCAGGCTCTGGAGATAGCTGCAGAGTCTCTTTACCTCGGGAAACCTAAAGTTCCTGTGGTCTTTCTTGTTTTTTCTCCTGCACACTTTGCTAGCTACCAGCATTATTGTGATAGTATTATTTTCATTATCTACGGTTGAAGTTCAAAAGTGAGTCTTCACAATAGCTGTGACTTATTCCTCCAAATTCCCTGGATTATTTTATTTATTAGGGGACCACACCCGAATATGCTCAGGGGCCATTTTGGTATTTGTGGGTCACTTTGGTGATTCTGGGGGCCCTGGTGGTGCTAGGGACGGAACCCAAGTCTTCTGCATGCAGTCTGGTGAGCTCTCTCTGGCCCTTCATTAGACGGGACTGTGAGATTTGTCCCTGATTGAAAGGAAAATTCGAGAATCATGGTGATCATCAATCACTACTGTTTGCCGCAAGTCCCGAGGGGAGCGATACCCTCCCAGGTGCTGTCTTAGCGCTGACGCACCACCACCGCCTTGTCAGAGTGCTCCGTCGCAGCAGTGGTTGGCGTGACCCTGCATGTGTGGCGTGTGGCCTTCTCACACTTTCAGACTACCGCAGGTTGCACGTGGCTTCAGTGCAGAAGGGTTTCTTGTTTGGGTCCCTCCATGTTCTGAAGTTTGTGTATTAACAGGCTGCTTTTCCTGTTGACTTGTAGCCGTGAAGTCCAGGCTGGCGGTGACTGCCAGCGTCCATGTGTACAGTGTCCAGAAAGCCATGCTGAAGGACAGTGGGCCTCTGTTCAACACCGACTATGACATCCTTAAAAGCAACTTGCAAAGCTGCAGCAAGTGAGCTCCTGAATGTTCCTTGTGGGCTTCTTTACCAATTGATTTTGTAAGATGTTTACACAGTGGCCGCCTCTTAGGCAAGGGAGCCAAGTCTAGTAAAACCCCATTTATCTTGCAGCAAGACACATGCCTGGGTTTATTAGTACATCGTAAGGTGAAAAAGAGCAGCCGCAACCCATATTGAAATCCCCAGTGGACTCCCCATAAATCTCTCTCTCATATATTTATCCTGTCACCACCCCAGCAATGTTTGCTGCCCCCGTTACTCCCTCACCCCAATTTCTACCTGTCTAAGTCTTAGCCATCCTTCAAGAACCAGCCCAAATCTTACCCTTCCAAACACTTTTCCAAATTTGACCTACCCTTGCCCTCTCTCTGCAAACAATGTTTTCTTGACCTTCTTCACCCAGGACCAGATCTTATTTATCTTATTTTCTTTTCTCCTCCCTCCCTAGTCTTGTTCATCTTTTGTGTTTTTCACAGCCCAGGGTGGTGATGATTAATGTATGTGGGTTTTGGAAAACGATGGTCATGGGATTGAGTTATGGCTTTGCTACTTACAATAATTAAGTCTGGTGGCTTTAGACAAATTGCTTAAGTTCTGTGAGCTTGGTTTATCTTTAAATCAGCCACAGTTCTACCTACTTCATGGGGTTTGTTTTGAGGGTTTAGGTCAGTTCCCCAAACATAATGAGCACCTAACTACTTTCAGCAGAGACCTGCTGATACCTGCGACCTGCCAAGTACTCGAGCGTGCCAATGGCACAGTTCCCGTGGTAGTTGTATGGGCAACAGGAGCTTATGCAGCGTGCTGTTGGGGTGCGCTCCTTGCCCACTTGGGGTAATGTGGAGTTTAGGAAGCAAGCCCAAAGAGGCTTCTTAAGTGGCATCTCAGTTGCTGTCTGGTGAACCAGTAGAAGTAAGCAGCCAAGGAGAAGTGGGAGCATTAAGACCAAGCCGAGAGAAAGCACGCCATTGCAGACCCAGTGCAGGGAAGGACGAGACAGAGGAGGAGCGTAGGAGTGTGGGGGTCTGTGCTTTGACTGCTAGGAGGGGGCATGTGGACCTGACACTGAGAGCACAGGAGAGCCACAGAAGGTTTTCTTTTGCTTACTTTTTTCTTCGCCGTCTCAGGGATTGAACCCAGGATCTCCTGAACACAAGGCAAGTGTTCTACCCCCTCAGCTCCTTCCCCACTCTCATTGAAGATGTTTAAGCAGAGGAATGAAGTGATCAAAATTGGACTGTAGGACGTGTGGTGTGGAAGCTAGATGGGCAGGCAGGCCTCACAGAAGGCGGAGGGTGCTGCATCTCAGGGCAGACTTGTCTGACGTTTGTCTGAAGTGTGGCAGTGGGATAGCGGATAGAAGAGTTTGAAAATTATAGACACATAGTCAGTGAAAACTGGTGGTTGTGGTTGGGACCATATTTGCGTGATGGGGTGTAGTGCAGTTTCCATGTACTAAGAATGAGCTCTGTGGGGCGGGAGCGATAGCCCAGCGGGTAGGGCGTTTGCCTTGCACGCGGCCGGCCTGTGCCGGCCCGGGTTCGATCCCGGCATCCCATATGGTCCCCTGAGCACCGCCAGGAGTAATTCCTGAGTGCAGAGCCAGGAGAAACCCCTGAGCATCGCGGGTGTGACCCAAAAAGCAAAAAAAAAAAAAAAAAGAATGAGCTCTGTGTTTCTGGCTGTGCAGCTGGAGGGGCAATGATCATCAGGCGGAAGTAGACTAAGAGGACCCGTCTTTGGGAGAGACTCCCCCTCTCTCTCCCTTTTTGGGTCACACCTGACAGTGCTCAGGGGGTTACTCCTGGCTCTGCACTCATGAATTACTCCTGGCGGTGCTTGGGGAACCGTATGGGATGCCGGGATTGAACCCTGGTTGGCGGCATGCTAAGCAAATGCCCTCCCCACTGTACTGTACTATCACTTCAGCCCCGAATATACATTTTTAAAGTAATAATGCCTTGACTTACTGTTTGAAAAGAGACAACTTAAGAGAGTGAATGGTTGAAGATCCTGGAAGACCTGGGCACTAACGAATAGCATTGAGGCCTTGAGAAGTACAGAATTATCAAAGTTAGTTTCATAGATTCGTGAGGAACTCTGTTTCATGGACCACCTTCTAGCCAAAATGATGCCTGGAAAACTCTCAAGCATTCACAAGATAGGTGTTAGATGAATTAATGATAGACTTGTATTCTTAATTTGTTCTTTAACTTAAAACCTGGCGTAGAATCAGCATTAAAGTATTTGTTAAATAAGTACATTTGTGTAATCAAAGAGGAATAATGCTTAAGCATGATTTACAAGTCTGGTGTCTTTTAAGGAAGAATTACAAAAGAATTACTTAATTGTGTAAGACGTACTGAATTTCAAAATCTGTTAAAATCTTGTCTTGAAATGTAACCAAAAATCAGTTCATTTGTATCTAACAAATAATTAAAGTAACTCAAAAGTTCAGAATGAGATTTTCCTGGGACTGCTAAAATGGACATGACCAGTGAAATTGTGACTGTAGGGAGCAGTTTAAGGAGAACGTCCTGTTAGACACATGAAGCATTCATCTCCATAAAGAGTTTTGCATTTGTGATATTTAAAGAAACGAAACAAGGGGATAGACTGTCCAGTGAAGACAAACGCTTAGACTCTGGCTGCAGAATTGAGGTTAGTGAGTGGGGTGTTGAGCAGTTGAGGGAGTGATACTGGCACTTCGGTGGTAGGTAGCATGTTGAAACATCAAACCCACCCATGAGCACAGAAACATTGACACTTTTATAGACCAGTGCCACCTCAATAAAAATAAATGTTTTTAAAAGGCAGCAAAGTTTGTATTTGTTCTGAGAATTATGGGCCACCTGAGATCTGACTCATGTTTTTTGTGTTTTAAGAAGTGCTGTGACAGGAAGAAATTGAAATTTCAGGATTGAGCACAAGTTCTTCCCTCTTCCGACATATTCCCGCCTGACTTGGTCTCTCATTGCCAGCCCTGGTCCTGACCCTAAGGTGTGGAATGCTCCCCAAATGGAGAAAGACTTGTTGAGGGGCCAACTTTAGGTGTTGACAGTGAGATCAAGCATTGCTCTTTCACTTGTGCTGGAAGTACTACACAGCGAGAGAGAACAAGTCAAAGTAAATTATCTGGAGCTGGAAAGGTAGTACAGCAGTAAAGGCCTTGCACACACCCAACCTGGGTTTGATCCCAGCACCCTATACAATACATGTTGTATTTGATATGCCAAATACCAGTAACAATTATAGACCTCATTCCAGAATGGATTGAGGCTCTTTATGTTCCTGGAGCAAGCAGATGCCTTGGGCTCTACTAGCATGAGACAGGACATATGGAGATGTTACTGGGGCCCGCTCGAGCAAATCGATGATGAACGGGAAGACAGTGATACAGTGATACCCTATACAATGGTCTGATGCCTAAATGCAGAGCCAGGAGTTAGTCCTGAGCACCACATACAGGTTTTGCCCCCCACCACCCCCAAAGAAGAAAGAAAATTATTTCCATCTATTCTTCATTGCACATCATATTATGTTAATATAGAGCTTTCTTAGTTGGGCCTTATTAAATCAGTGAAATGCTTTTGTATCCACTACAAAATGGACTTTGTAGCTTCAGGACACTTGGTCTAAAGTCTCATCTGAAATGAAGTGATTTATCAGGAATTTCATTCTAGGCTATTTATCCTAATAGATAAAGTTGTATCTTAGAGATAACTGCTAACCTCACTTTCTTTTTTTAAATTAATATTTTATTATACCACCGTGAGATATACAATTACAACATTGTTCATGTTTGGGGGTTTCGATAACATAGTGTCCAGCACCCGCCCTCCACCAGTGCCCATTTCCCACCACCAATGTCCCCAATTCCCTCCCCCCTCCCATAGCCTGCCTAAATGGCAGGTTCTTTATCTCTTTTCTTTCTTCTCCCTCTCTCTCTCTTCCTTCTCTTACATATTGTGGATTGCAATGCATACACTTAGAGGCCATCATGTGCAATTTTTTGCCTGTATTCAATGCTCAGTTCTAGGTTGGTATTAGCCCTTTTGACATTTATTCGCACATGTTCCCTTCTCTGTCTTGCCTAACCTCTGACTCCCACACATTTGTGGTAATTTCCACCTTTGGTAAGACCTGATCTACATTTCGCCTGACATTGTATTTTGGTATCAAATATATGTGTGTGTGTGTGTGTGTGTGTGTGTGTGTGTGTGTGTGTGTGTGTGACACAAATAGATGCAATCATTCTATATCTCTTTCCTTCTGACTAATTTCACTCAACATGATCCTCTCCATGTCCATCCATTTATAGGCAAATTTCATAACTTCATTTTCCTAACAGCTGCATGGTATTCCATTGTGTAGATGTACCACAGTTTCTTTATCCAGTCATCAGTTCTCGGGCATACTGGTTGTTTCCAGGTTCTGCCTATTGTGAATAGTGCTGCTATGAACATAAAAGTGCGGATTGTGTTTCCGCTGTGTGTTTTTGGCTTCCCAGGAGTGGTATGGCTGGGTCAAAAGGGAGCTCAATTTCTAGTCTTTGGAGGAATGTCATATTGTTTTCCAGAAAGGCTGTACCAGTCGACATTCCCACCAACAATTGCCCTCACTTTCTTAGCCTCCCTTTTCTCCTAGCCCAAGTTAAGATGACACGGTGCAGGAGGGAAAGCCGGGCTAGAGAGCTCCACAGCTCCCTTACACCTGCTGGCCCGGCTTTCACCCCAGCACCGCTCTGCTTCCTGTGGGTCCTGCCCGGAGTAAGCCCGGCATATCGCCTCTGTGGCAGAAATGGGGTGAGAGCCAGGATCTCGCTTTCAGTGACATGATTATTCTCTCAGCATATGTACTGACACTTGCTTTGGTTCCAGGTCTGGTCGCGAGTACCCAAAATGCGAGATGAATTGTTTCCCTGTCCTCAGGGAGCTAGCTCTCACTTAATCCACTCTCCCTCCTCCCCCCACCCCAAAAAGCAAAACACTTGGGAAAAGAAAGGAAATATTCTTGGTTAGGAATAGGTGCAAAACCTTGCTTTAAATACAATCCTTTGAGGGGGCTTGGATTGAAAGTACATGGGGAGGGTGCTTGCCATGCAGGTAGCTGACCCATTCTATCCCCAGCACCCCATGTGGTCTCGTGAGCAGCATCAGGAGTGGTTCCTGAGTGCAGAGCCAGGAGTAACCAACCCCTGAGCAGTGCTGGGTGTGTCCCACCCCCAAAAAAAATATATGACCCTTTGAGTAGGCTCAAATGTTGCAACATGATGGATTTGAGTGAAGCAGTCAGATGCGTAATGATGAGAGAAGAAATGAATGTTCCCTTTAATATTCCTCGCACGGTTCCAAATTTCTTCCCTTGGCTTTGGGCATACTTGTCTGAGGCTTTCAGTTGGTATTATTAGAAATTGTTAACAAATGACTGTACACTACCACAGGTTGCAGGCGCCAGTGACTCTTTCCAGCTTCTTCAGTGTTCCTGAAGCATGATCTGCCCTGGCCAGTAGTTTTACTAATATCCAAACTTTTTTTTCCTTTTGGCTTTTGAACCATACCTGGCAGTGCTCAGGGATCACTCCTGGCTCTGTGCTCAGGGATCATAGGGTTGCAGGGGAGCGAACCGGGTTTACTGTGCAGACTAGCCCTCCCTCCGTACTGTCGCTCAACCCTATGTTCAAAACTCATTTTGCTTCAGTCAATATTGTATGCTTAGCCTTATAAAGTCCTTAAGAGCAACAGTTTTCCCGATCCCCAATAATAGTGAAATTACTAATCTGTTATTATTGCCCGGTGTGTTTTCACTGTTTTAAATAAGAATGCTCTTTGAAAAAAAACTTGGGGGTCACACCCAGCGATCGCCAGGGTCACTCCTGGCTCTGCATTCAGGAATCACACCTGGTAGTGCTGGGGAACCTTATGGGATGCGGGGATTGAACCCTGGTCTGGCATGTGCTGCCAGTTGTCTGCCTGCTGGACTCTCTCCAGCCCCTTGAACACTTGTTTTTTAGAGCAAGAATGTTCAGTGTGATATGAAGACACCCAATTCTAAGCCCAGATCTATTACTGTCTAGGTACACCATCTAGAGCAAGTTGCTCACTTCTTTTCAATGTTTTTGAGTTTTACACAAGATAATCTCTCAAGTCCACTGAGGGTTTTTTTTTTTTTGGGTCACACCCAGCAATGCTCAGGGATTACTCCTGGCTCTGCACTCAGGAATTACTCCAAGCAGTGCTCAAGGGACCATGTGGGATGCTGGGGAGTGAACCCAAGTCAGCTGTGTGCAAAGCAAATGCCCTCCCCTGCTGAACTATCACTCTGGCCCGCATCTGAGTTTTAAAATTCTGTAATTGTATAGGATTAGTGTGAGACACCATAGGGGCCAGAAGCGAGAGTTGGAGGCTCAGGTTTGCTGTTCACTGGCGTAATGTGCCGTCCCCACCCTCAGATCCAGCGCCGTAAGGCTTGCTGCTCTGGTGGTGTGATGTGCCTTCTCTGCTTGCAGATCCAGCGCCGTAAGGCTAAGGCTTGCTGCTCGTGGTGTGATGTGCCTCCTCTGTTTGCAGATACAGCGCTATACAGTGTGCAGCTGCAGTCCTCAGAGCTCCTGCTGAATCTTCGCCTTCTGAAAAATCTGAGCGGTCAGAGCCGGTGTCGAGTGAGACACAAGCCAATAACGAGCTGGCCACCAATGGTCATGGCCCACCTCCTGCCAAACAGCAGCCCAAAGGGATTATGGGAATGTTTGCTGCTAAAGCTCCTTCTAAAAGCCAGGATACAAACAAGGAAACCAAACGGAGACTAAAGAGGTAACCAGTGTAAACCTGCCCTGAAGACATGTCTTTGCATTGAAAAAAGGAAAGCAATGATGTTCCTTTTCAGATTAGGAATACAAAAGCGTTAGAAGCTCTAATGGTAATAGTTGAATCATACAAGGTCTGAGATAGCTAATTTTTCTACTCTAGTTTGAATTCTTTAATTCTTGATACTCTCTCTGAAGAATCATTTTTCCCTTTGAATGATACTTCTCAGCAATGAAGAATTCCTTAAAGTACAAAGAGTTAGCAATATGTCATTTGTGTTCAGACTTTTGCCAGTTATACCTGCCTTCCTGCTCTGCTTCAGATTCTAGTCTAGCATAGTTTTAGGAGCCTCCCCAGCAGAGGTCAGGAACCCAAGAGCTGCTCTTGGCAAATCTCACCAGTTGTAAAGGCCTGATGCTTTTCTGCTCAGGCTTGGCAGTATACTGCACGGTGTGTGTGTGTGTGTGTGTGTGTGTGTGTGTGTGTGTGTGTGTCTGTGTCTGTGTCTGTGTCTGTGTCTGTGTGTCTGTGTCTGTGTGTCTGTTGTGTGTGTCTCTGTACTGCTGCTTGGGTCTAGTGGTGTGCGGGGGGTGCTGTGTGTGTGTCTGTGTTGTGTGTGTCTGTGTGTGTCTGTATTGTGTGTGTCTCTGTGTGTGAACTGCTGCTTGGGTCTAGTGCAGGGGGTGCTCTGTGTGTGTGTGTGTGTGTGTGTGTGTGTGTGTGTGTTGCATGCAGTCCACAGTCCACTCCATTGAGCTGTGGCTCCCACTCTGAAGCCTAGATTCACAGTGGTTTTCTTGGCTGTCACTGTCTTCCCGTTCATCATCCATTTGCTCGAGCGGGCCCCAGTAACATCTCCATATGTCCTGTCTCATGCTAGTAGAGCCCAAGGGCATCTGCTTGCTCCAGGAACATAAAGAGCCTCAATCCAATCCGGAATGAGGTCTATAATTGTTACTGGTACTTGGCATATCAAATACAACACGGGTAGCTTGCCAGGCTCTGCCGTGTGGGTAGCATACTCTTGTAGTCATCTCTAAGTCCAGCATTTATTGATGAACTGCGCTGCGGCAGCGGCCGCGAGCCGGGCTATGATAGGCTGGTCTGCTGGGTGGAGTTCTGATGAGAGAGAAGTCGGATGTGGAAAATGGAGGCCCTCATGGAGTGGGGGGGGTCGTCTGGCTTGTTGCAAGGCTCTGCTGGGGTGGCGGGCCAGGGCTAGAACCTGCCATCCCTCCTGGGCCCGTGAGCGGCTGGGCACAGGGAGAGCCAGTAGCAGCTCTGCCCCATGTCTTGGCTGTCATTGCTGTTAATTAATCAGCACTCAGATCCACTCACGGTACTGCATGGGATGATTTTGTTCAATTTTTTTTTTTGCTTTTTGCTTTTTTGGGTCACACCCAGTGATGCTCAGGGTTTACCCCTGGCTCTGCACTCAGGAATTACTCCTGGCAAATGAGGGGGACCATATGAGATGCTGGGGATCAAACCCAGGTCAGCCTCGTGCGAGGCAAATGCCCTCCCTGCTGAACTATTGCTCTGGCCCCAACGCGTAGGATGATTTGGAAGCCTTTCCCTGTCATTGACCATACTGCTTCTAATCTTTTTTTTTTTTTTTTTTTTTTTTGCTTTTTTGGGTCACACCCGGCAATGCTCAGGGGTTACTACTGGCTCTGCACTCAGGAATCACCCTGGCGGTGCTTTGGGGACCATATGGGATGCCGGGGATCGAACCCGGGCGGCATGGGCCGGCCACGTGCAAGGCAAACGCCCTATCTGCTGGACTATCGCTCCGGCCCCACTTCTAATCCTTTTTAATTCTGCCAAACTAAGTAGTTTTAAATATATTGAAGAATTAAGTCTAGCCACATTCATAATGTTCTAAGTACTCTGAGAAACTGAACTCTGGAGAGACCGGAGAGATGCTATCTGCTCTGGGTTTGTTTTTATTGCTGATGTCTACAGATGTTTGCTTGATCACAGAGGTGCTAATGTCACTACAGCGTGCTCTTGCAGAGATTTTTGAGACTGCTACTAGATCAGCTAAAACATTGGGGAAAATGAACTGTGTTTTCTTCTTTAATCCTCGTAGATACCTGCAGCCGGCAGCAAGGCCCCAGGGAAAGTGAATGTGATGAGCAACTTTTTTGGAAAGCTGCCATGAGTGAGTGTGTTTCTTATCTTCCGTTGCGTTGTGGGTGGGTATTAATAGAATTCAGTATACCTGAGGTGATTGCCACCGTGGGACGTGACCATCTGCCATTCCTGCATTCCTGACATAAATTTGCAGTCTGCTGACCAACAGGTTGATGAAAGTAGCTGTATGGAGGAGCTGGGTTCACTTTTGGTCTGTCCGACTATAGTTTACTGCTTTGGAAAGAAAAGTACACCACCACGAGTGATCATTATCACAAAGGGGAGCCGGCTAAGCGCTGGTGTTAGGGTCCCTGTGTGGGCTAGGCGCGATCGCCAGTCTGCTGCTGCCCCAAAGCTGCAGAGCAAATCTGAAGGCCTGTGCTTTGCTATTGATAAAGCACCGTGAATTAGAGGAGCCCAGTAGTATGACCATTTAAAGATGTTTCGGAGAAAGAGTGTCTCCTTTATTTAAAAAGAATGCAGTAGGAATCAGTCACATGTTTTCTTCTCATATCAAGTCCCCCTCCTTGGGGGTACACAGCAGAATACCAGGCGGAGTGCAGGAGCCGCCAGGGTAATTATGGCATGCTCTCTGGGCGCATCAGAGATTTTTGTGGGGAAGAATTTTGTTACATGCCTGTGCAAGCAAAATTAATCAGAATTCAGCTTTTCCATGATGGTCAGGTTGGTGGTTGGGGAGGAGTCTGGGCGCTAATTTTATATTTGCTATAAAAGCTATCAGAAAGCAGTTTTGTATTCGGAAAGTTTTTGGAAGACTGGACACTGAGGTTCTTGGGAAGCCTGAGTGTTATACTGCAGGCCCAGTGCGCAAGGTGGGCCCTGCTCTGTGCCGGGAGATCACACGCTGGCATTGTTGCCTTGCTTCTGGGCCAGTTGCCATGCTCCCTGCCCAGCTGGGCGCCTCTTGGCAACTTGGATGGGCTTCACGTGTTTATTTGTTGTTATTTTATGGGTTTATAACATAAAAAACGTGAATTTTAAAATCACAGTTTCTAAAATCCACCACGAAAAACATTTACAAACTAAAGGCAAACCATAAGCGGTGGCATAGCTGCATACGTGTGGCTATCCACAGGTTTATATTCTTAGTGGGTTTTGAGGCCACGCCTGGCGGAGTTGCTTGTGAGGGTTGCTCTGGACAGTGCACAGGGCACTGTGTGTTGCAGGAATCAAACCTAAAGCAGCCCTTCCTCAGGTGTGCACTGGCCTTTTGAGCTTTGCTGTGGCTCTACAAGTTTATTTAACATATTCATTAACATGTACTGTGTATCTGTCACTGTTCCATCCTCAGGATGCGATAGAGAAAATGTCAACAACCGAGGCCGTGCCCGTGGGCCCTTATAAGATACTGGCAGAGAGATCTCAGTGTAAAGCTCATGCTTTGCATGTATGAGACCCTAGGTTTAATCCTGGTCTTCCTCCTCCACGAAAAAAAAAAAAAAAGATTATATAAGCAGTAAATTTTATGGTATGTGAATTTCAGAATTTAAACTCGATCATTTAAAAACCTGAAGCTGTACTTAGTGTTTCCCAAAGGGGGCCACACCCTCTCCTGTTGTCCCCCACCCCCTGTGCCCTGTAGGGCACTTAGAACATTCCAAGAGGGTATTAGAGGCCTCAGGCAAGTGGGGGATTAGTTTGTTTTCTTAAAGAAGGTAGATGTCCAGGAGTGGGCACTGTAGTTTTTAATTTTTTTTGGAAAAGGAAGCAGGAGACCAGATAAGTTTGGGGACTCCTCTGTAATGCATGTAAAATTAATAGAGAAGAGCTGGTGACAAATTATGAGTCGCCCTGTTTTACTTGAAATGTGCTTTACATTTGTTGAGTGCTGAAAGGAGATGCTTTGAATCGCCACATGATTCATGGGAAGTTCAGCTTGGACAGTGGGCTCGGGGCTGAGCGCATGACACAGTGCGTCCTCACTGTACAGTACCACGTGGTCCCCACGCACACAGCCAGGAATAACATCTGAGCACTACTGGATGTGCCCAGAAACCTACCCCCTGCCCCCAAATAAAGGAGTTCAGAAAGATAATCTATTAGTACGGCTCAAGGCTTTGCTGCAGAGCTCGAAAGCTAGATTCTGTTCACCCGGCAGAGCGGCGCAGTTGCAGTCAACTAGCAGAGTATCCTTCAGAAGAAGCCTCACCCCAAGAGGCAAATAGAAAGTATTGGGAGGTTTTGCCTCCTAATGATACATCTGTTCTTGCTGTTGTTTTGGTCGCATCTGCCTGTGCTGGGGCCACTTCTCCCAGCTCAGCTCTTGGTTCCTCCTTTGTTGTGCAGTGTACAGGGCCGATTGTGAGCCCAGACCTCCTACCTGCAGAGCTCCACCTGCCCTCACAGTGAGCGTTGCAGAAGTTGCTAATTGAGCAGTCATGTGCTATTATGCAAACATTGTATAGGTCTTAAAGGTATACTTTTAACTTCCCAGTACAGATTTTGCGGGGTAGTCACTATGACGGGGGCTTTCTGGAGCTGGATTTACTCTGTTGTGCAGTTTGGGAGAAAAAAATTGAACAGTTTTGGAACTGCAGGAGAGAATTGCTTCCCGGGAGGAGCCTTTGGAGTCCCGCTGGGTCTTCACGGATAGAGAGAAAGGTTGTGTTGTCCTTTTATCCTTCTGTCCTTCACATGCTGGCGCCATGGTTATACCGAGGTGTGAGGAAGAGCCAAGACTACAGTGTCAGTGTTTCTTTCTTGTTCCTACACTAGGTGGTTTCTTTAGTTGCTTGATGACATCACCAGAGCTACTTCCTGAAAAGCCTCCTGCTATTATATAGTTTTCTAAAAGCATTTATGGCATTTTGTTGAATTTCAGTGGGGAGGGAGCTTCTCCCAAGCAGTGCTCAGGGGACCTAGAGGTGCGTCCTGGTGAAACTTGGCCAGCCAGGCTGGACTTGATGCTTGAGCCCAGGAATGTGGCACTGATAGACCCTGCAGTGCCAGGGGCCATTTGGGCACTGCTCGGGGCCTCAGGGCCTTCAGTGACAGTGGTCAGGGCCCATGTAGGGCCAAGGGATCACCTGGGTCCAGTGTATTACAAAGCATGTGCCCGACCCTCGACTGCCTCCCGAGCCCCAGCGCAGCTTTTCTTGAATAAAGCCAGTCATGAGTAGGGCCAGCAGGAAGGGCCTCTTCTGTGCCAAGTGCCAGGCCCATCCGGCTGGATTTTCATTGTCTGCTGTGTTGCAGTTTTATTTTTTGTGTTTTCAGTGTGGTGTAGGAGAAGGAAGAAGAAATTGGAGAGATTAAACTGACTTAATTTTCCAATTCTCTTTTATTGTTACCTTGAGTAAGATGCTTAACTATGCGTGCTGACCTCTCTTAATCCTTACTGATAATCTTGCAACTGTAACTCCAATTTTCACAGAGAAATGAACGTAGAGGTAAAAGAATTTACCCAGAGTGAAGCAGGATTTGAACCAAACTTCTTCTAATTAAAAGAGTCTTTTAATTCTATCAAGGTAACAGTGAGGTGGTAGGTATCCAGGCTTATAGAAACCAAACTGTATTCTAGTAAGAAAGTCAGAACTTGGTATAAGGTGTCTCTTGTCACTCTTTAATGTTTAATTCTTGGAAATTTTCTGTTTCTCTCTGACTTTGGTTTCCTCACGTAACACCTGAGTATAATGACGACACCTCACACGGTTCTAGTATTGTCTACACCCTGCTTTTGCTATCATCAGACCGGGGGCTCATCCCATGAGCATTGAAGAGGAAGCAGGAGGAACCCTTACGGCAGAGTGGCATCTCAAAAGGAAAATGTTCTTTGACTAGACCACGGCTCTGTAAGGACAGGGACTGTTTGTCATCCCTCCCGACCGTTCTGACATACTCCCTGGGACTTGTTAGAGTGTCACAGGAATGATTGATGCTGTGCTGTGAAGCTATATATCATCTGCTATACTTCATTTCTAGGTAAACTTAAAGTCAGTTTGGATTCAGAACAAGCAGTGAAAGAAGAGAAAATAGCGGACCCACCTCCAGAGTCTGTCCCTGAACCAACGCTGGCAGCCCCTGCGGATCTGAGGAAACCCGGCAGAAAGGCAGAGCCTGTTAAGATGCTGCAGAAGGGGAAAAAAGGTAGGAAAATTTTGTCTCCTGTGGGGAAGTGTGTCTCTGCTGGGGTTAGGAGGTCTGTTTGGGTTACTGACAGGCAGTTCTCAGTCAGTTCTAAATCCTACTTAATGCCCTGGTGATAGAGCTCTGTAACCCAGGCGCACAGCCCACGAGCTTCTCTGCTGAGGAACAGCTGTGCAGTCAGCCAGTTTGGAGGATTTAGAGCCCACGGCCAGTTCTGAGGGCCCTGGTGATACTAAATTGATTGTCTTCTCCTCTGCTTGGTTTAAATTTGTGGACATGGCATAAATGTGCCTCATTATATGTCTGTCTGCTTTTCACCTCAAATTGCCAAGTGAGGGGGTTCCTGTTTCCTGTCAAATTTGAGAGAAAAAGTTCTTTGTTTTCTTTTTATATCAATGAGTTTATTTTTCAAGTGGTAAAATGTAATTAGAAAAGAAAATAAAAAGCACACAAGCTGTTAAAAATGGATCCAGGAACTTGAGACACTACCTCATAGTTGGTTGGAATTACTCTGTTGAAAGAAATTCTAAAGAACACTGTCAGCACTGATAGGCCCAGAAATTCTTGGATTTTGTGGCAACATCGGGGCTCCTCTTGTCAAAAACATTAACAGATGCAGACGTTTTAGAGGGCCTGGGCCCTGCTCAGTGGCCCTCGCCGCCCAGAAACCTGTGATATGGTTGGATTTCAGCACCTCCACCCGTTGCTTGAGGTCATCAACTTGTGGTTGATGGTCAAGGGCAGGAATGTGCCCAGTATATTATCACTGAGTATCATCTTGACTGTGTGTTTGCAGTAGTTGCCCTTTACCAGATGGAAGAAATTCTTTTCTATTTGTAGTTTGCTAAAAGGTGTTGGGTTTTGGCAGCTGCTGTTTCTGCAGCCGTTGAGCTGATCATATGGTGTCTCTGCTGATGGCGGACACAGTGGTTGGTGGCCACATCACCAGTCTTGCGTTGTCAGAGTAAACTTGTGATATCCTTTTTATGTAATGCTCGATTTTATTAACAGTGTAGGATTTTCTTTGCCCTTATGTTTATGAAGGCTATCGATCATTTTCTGGTACTATTTCAATTGAGTACCAAACGTATGATGACTTCATGAAATTAGTTGGGAGGAGTTTCCTCTTTTCTGAAGGGAATTGTTTAAAGCAATTTTTTTTTTTTTTTGGTCATTCTTCAGATTTTGATAACTTCATACTGGAGAGTGCTCTCACAGGGCTGTGTGCGTCCGGGCAGTCCCATTCAGTTCCCAGCACCACGTGATCCCTAAGCTCACAGCCAGGAACAGCACCTGAGCACTGCTGTTGTGGCCCCAGAACTCACCCACTCAACTCACACCCCGCCCGCCCAAAAACCTTGTTTGGGAAGATGATCTCATAGTATTTACAAGGGCTTCTCTTCACCCAGTGAAGTGGCCAGATAACAATCCTTACAAGAATCCTTACTGGTCTACTTAGACTCTCTTACTAGAATTAATACTCGGTGATAGGGGGCCGGAGCGATAGCACAGCGGGTTGGGCGTTTGACTTGCAAGTGGCCGACCGGGTTCGATCCCTGGTATCCTATATGGTCCCCGAGCACCATCAGGAGTAATTCCTGAGTGCAGAGCTAGGAGTAACCCCTGAGCATCTCCAGATGTGACCCAAAAAGAAAGAAAGAAAAAAAAAGGCTAGGTTATAGTAGCACATGACGGCTTCGTTTTGTGTGGTATGGTTAAATATTCCTGCCTGGCAGCAGGGGGAAGCGAATGGAGTTATCTGATGATGAAAAGAAGGAGGCGGAAAACATGAAGAAAAAAGAGGAGAAGAATCAGACTTCCTGAGACAGACAGCAGTGAAGATGAAGGTAGGCGTTTCTCTCAGCATGGCGGTGGCTCGCTCAGTTTAGGCTGCTGCGACATCCGAATTTATTTCTCACAGTTTCTGAGAATTCTAGACTTGAGGCTTGGTACAGTAGCCTCCAACTCAGTTTCTGGGGAGAACTGTCTTCCAGTTTACAGATACCATCTCCCTCATGGGACAGAGAAATGGTCTCTCCAGTCTTTTATGAAGACACAAATCTCGTTCCTGAAGGACCTGCTCAGAGGGTGTAATTACCTCCCCAGAGCCCTGCTTTAAGCATCATAGCTTTTGGGATCATGGGATTGGTTCTTTCTATGATGCTCAAGGAGCTAAAATGTGAATCATTATGGGCCATAGCAATTTTAGTAATCCTAGCATTGAGGCTCATAGAATACCTATTTCTGTTTAAAAGCTATTCCTGTCCCAAACCATAATTTTCTTGTAATTTGCCAGGATAACAAACATGAAAGAGAACTAAGTATATTTATTATCAAAGGCTTAAAAAAAAAAAACTTTAAAAAAAAGTGACCGGAGCGATACCACAGCAGGTGAGGCGTTTGCCTTGCACATGGCCAACCTGGGTTTGAACCCTAGCATCCCATATGGTCCCCTGAGCATTGCCATGTGTGACCCAAAAAGAAAAAAATTAAAAAAGAAAATACAATGGCAATATTTCTTTGGTTACTTTCATATGAATCTTTGAAAATGGTAATATCATAGTAATATAATAGCATAGTAATATCATTGAGGGTGGTAGGGTTTTAGCTACATAAATCAGACCATGCTGAGATATAGAACCCATCGTGTCTTTGCTAATAGGAAATGGCACCGTAGTTTTAGTGGCAGCCCTTGTCAGATGAGAAGGCAGAGGAACGGAGCCGCTCTCACAGGGAAAATGAAGATGCCTCTGGGAGATGCCAGGTCTTCCACAGCCCAGATCTCTTCCCGAATAACAGGAAGGGAAGTGGTGGGGGTCGGCAAGGCAGTACAGTGGCTCAGGCACCTGTTCCGCACAGGGCTGATCCAGCAACAGTCCCCAGCACCCCATTTGGCCCCCTGAACACCAGGAATAAGCACCGCTGGATTTGCTCCCAAAAAGAGACAGAGAAACAGAAAATAGAGAAGAGGCTAAAGAAAAAAAAGAAAAGAAGCTAAATAAAACCCAGATCAAACAAGTATTATACCAAGTGAATTCTGTCTTGGGAAGCCTCTTTTGAGAAAAGCAACAGGGGAAAGTTGTATTTTTATCATCAGTTCATGACCCAGTTCTTGTGGGGTGGGATCGGAGGAGCGTGGTGGAGGGGACTCTGGGCAGAAGGAACAGCAGTACATAAGGCTATAGACAGACGTATGCTGAAAAGACGAAGAGTAATACATGCATTCAGGCTGAAACAGGAACCTCCTGTGCTGGCAGAATCCAGCTAAGCTGGTTGGAGCTTACAGAGTTATAGAAAGTGATCTAAGAACTGGAAGAAGTAACGGGCTCCCAAAAGGTCATTATCACAGCTGTACAGGTTGCTGAGACATTATATCTGTTACAGAGTTCAAGTGCAAAAGAAATGAAAAAGACTTAAGAAATTGTGCAAGAGGGGCGGAGCGATAGCCCAGCGGGTAGGGCGTTTGCCTTGCACGCGACCGCCCATGCCGGCCCGGGTTCGATCCCGGCATCCCATATGGTTCCCGAGCACTGCCAGGAGTATTCCTTAGTGCAGAGCCAGGAGAAACCCCTGAGCATCGCCGGGTGTGACCCAAAAAAAAAAAAAAAAAAAAAGAAAAGAAAAGAAATTGTGCGAGAAAGTTGACACCACTCCAGGGAATTCAGTGCTCCCAGTCATTCTTAGGTTCTAATTTGTCCAGCCTCTGCTGTCCAGTGAGAGCCAGTCTGCCCACCAGAGCAGCAGTTTATCATTCTCTGGGTCATTTGGGGAGGGCTGGTGCATTTTCAGCATCCATTCAGGAAAGCTGCTATATGCATGTCCCATATCACTTATCAAAATGATTTGACTAAGACTGCCAGAACGAAAGTTCCTAAGTGTGTGGACAAAACAACAGCAAGGAAAATTCTGACGAGGTAAGAGTTGAGGAATCTGCCGATTCCCAAGGAAGGCATCGCGTTAACGCATGTATGTGCTAATTCTCGCAGCCTTCCTTGTTTCTGACCAGGAAAAGCGCTTGGGGAAGATTACGGACAAATCTTTGAAGCTGTCAGCCTGATACATTGAAAATGGGAACGGAGGGGCGGCATTGTCGCTCAGAGATGCAGCAATACAGCAGCTGACTTGCCTGTGAGAGACCCTGGTTTGGATCCCCAGCACCACACCACACACACACACAATTTGGTTCCCAGCACACACAGAAATACACAAAAGTAAGCTAGACACTTGAATATTAATGGAGGAGCCAGTTGTAAGTCAGGGAATCGGTGTGGTTGATTGGGTCCTCATCCCGTAACTCTGAAATAATCTCTGTACTTCTGGTCCTTATTCCACAAAAATAATACCCATGAGTGATGAGAAATATGAGTGGGGTTGTTTCTTTTGGAAAGGAGAGGAAATGTGATCGAGGTGGACAGCCTTTAATAACAGATGATACAGCAGGGGCTGAGATTTTTTTCCCCCTCTGGCAGAGATAACTTTTGGCATCTCACTGAATTCAGAAATGCTTGCCATTTTATTCTTAAATTTCTTCTGTTTGCAAGCCAGTGGGATTTTATTTTAAACCTTCACACAGTCTCTAAACCTCTTATTATTTTATCCCTGTTACACTGAATATGTGTTATTAACTTCGGAGTGCCGCCTTCAGCCAGTAGCCCTCGATGAGCACAGGCGTGGAGGACCGGCAGGGACTTTGAGTCAGAGCGACCTGGGTTTAAGCCAGTGGTTTTCCACCTTTTTTTTTTTCTTTTTGGGTCACACCCGGCGATGCTCAGGGGTTTTTCCTGGCTCTGCACTCAGGAATTACTCCTGGCAGTGCTCAGGGGACCCTATGGGATGCCGGGATCGAACCCAGGCCGGCACAGGCTGGTTGCATGCAAGGCAAACGCCCTACCCGCTGGGCTATCGCTCCGGCCCTCACCTTTTCATACCTGCAGATGTGATGGGTAACCACTGTGCAGATCTAACCGTCACCGCTTAACTGGCTTTAGACAGGTCACTTCAAGTCTTTGTTTCCTCTTCTCTGAAGTTGGGCTGCTGTCATAAAGAGATTTTAGCTATTGAAGGGGCATTTCTCCTTTTCCTCAGCAGCTTTAGCAGTGCTATAGGCCAGGCCCTCTGTAAAACAAGAAAAGGTCAGACCCAGAAAGAACTAATGTTGAGAGTCACACCTGAATTGATCAGGAATGAGTAGCATCCAGTGTATGTGGCTTTGCCAACGCCTGTCCTTGCAGATTGGCTACTAGTAAAACCAGCATTCTAAGAAGCTCTGAATGATTTCCAGGGTTTCTGGCCGCCTACCTGTGCCCCAAGTACTCTGATAAACAGTGTTTACGAGGTTGGGTCCCTGAAATTGATCACAGTTCGTATTTGGCCCCAAGGCGCTTCACCGAGGTTGGTGACTGTTTACAGCTTCGTTACCTTTCACCTAAAGAGCTGCAATGCGTCCAAGATAAAGGTTGAGATTACCCAAGGCATCAAACACTTCTTAAACTTAAGTTACTAAAGATATTTTGAAGGGAGACTATTTAGCTTGCTAATAAAGATGTACAGAAACAAGGGTTTTAACTGATAAATATGGGCAAATTTTGTAGGATTTTAAAGTCTCTTTGAAACCTCAATCTATTAAGTAGTGGTAGTGCTGGTGCTGGCGGTAGTGGTGGTGCTGCTGGTGCTGGTGCTGGTGCTGGATCCCACCTGCACGGCAGAGCCTGGCAAGCTACCCTGTGTCGTATTCAATAAAGAATGGTTTGAGGCTCATGTCCCTGGAGCGAGCAGATGCCCTAGGGCTATACTAGCACGTGACAGGGAGTAATGGAGATGTTACTGGTGCCTGCCTGAGCAAATCGGTGAACAAGGGAAGACAAGTATTATAAGTATTGTTATTACAAGTATCAGTAGGGATTTCACAGGGTTATTGTTAGGTAAGTGGATGTAAAGTACAGAATTCTCATTATCTTCCCTATCATTTCCTTTCTTAAAATAGTTTTAAATTATGTTGGAATTATGTCCTTAATAAACCTTTTTGTTGTTTTCGGGCCACATCCAATGGTGCTCAGGGGTTACTCCTGGCTCTGCATTTTAAGAATTACTTCTAGCAGGTTTAGGGGATTGAACCCTGGTACCGTGTGCAAGGCAAATGCCCTACCCTCTGACTATTGCCTCTAAGAAACAATAAATAATAGCAAAGGTTGGGGGGACACTAATTGAACAAAGTGAGATATATACACAGTCTCAGAAAACCAGACAGAAGTTTGAGGGGCCAGAGTGATAGCACAGTGGGGAGGCGTTTGCCTTGCATGCAGCTGACTCAGGTTCGATCCCTGGCATCCCATATGGCCTCAAGCACTGCCAGGAGTAATTTGTGAGTGTGGAACCGGGAGGTAACCCCTGAACATCGCCAGGTGTGACCCAAAAAAGCAAAAAACAAAAAGATGATAGTAAAGAACCCTGACTTGACCAGGTGACTGATGCCTGTTCATGTTCTTCCATCTCCCAAGGCTTTGTAGAAATTGCTTAATTCATTAAGAACTTCCTTTTTTTTGTTTGTTTGTTTGTTTGTTTGTTTTTGTTTTTTGAGTCACACCCGGCGATGCTCAGGGCTTACTCCTGGCTCTGCACTCAGGAATTAATCCTGGCGGTGCTCGGGGGACCATATGGGATACCAGGGATCGAACCCGGGTTGGCCGTGTGCAAGTTAAACACCCTCCCCGCTGTGCTGTTGCTCTGGCCCCTCATTCAGAACTTTCAATTCTTCCTCTGTGCTGTTACCCAGTTTGGGGAGGGTATGTTTCTCCTTGTGGGCATGGGAGGAGGGGTATGATAGTCCATGACCTTAAGGTAACGTCCTTTCCAACTTACCTCAGGGAGCTATTGTTTCCCACTCGGGAGTGACCGTCTCTGTGGGGGCGGCCGCGTGGGGCTGGTATCTAGATCTATAATCTGTCCAGAGTGGGGGAGAGGGGGTCTTTGAGGGGCCCCTGGGACTTGGTGTTTTCCTCGGTTAAGTCAAGTGGTTACAGAGTTGGAAATAAAATAAGAGCTCCTCAAGTTTATTACTGAAAGTTCTCGAAAGTCCTTTTTTTTGGCATAGAGGCATAAACTTTCCTGTAACCACTGAGACACGTTGCAACACGCCTCTCCCCATAGCTGCAGCCTCTGAAAAGGGGCACTGGCTTCTGTGGGCTGACTTTTATCTCACTTAAGCTCCTGTGATTTTCTAGCACTCCAGAGCCAGGCGGGTAGTTTCTGGTTCTATTTCCCCACATCTCTGAGGCTTGGGCCCGTCCCTTCGTGAAGCGTGTGACTGGGTGTTTCGGCTGGCTCCTGTGCTGTCTGTCACCTCTTGGGGAGCCTTTGGCCTCCTAGCCCCCAGTGCCATAATTTTCAACACTGACCTAATTATTTGGGAGAATTGTAGATCCAAGGCTTGTGCTAAGTGTCCGGACACAGCCAGGTGGTGCAGGGAGCAGGTGAGGCAAAGCCGCTCTCTGGTGCTGGGCGAGCACTTTCCTTGGCGGTTAAGCTGGTAGGTCAGCTCAGGATTCTCACCGTTCCTCTCGGACCCCATACTAAGACCGCACTGTCTGGAATTCTTCAGATGCGGTCCTGCTGTTCTCCGTGTCTTAGCCATGGGGCAGTCACCCAGAAATCGGTCCTAGCGATGGCAGCTTCTTAAGCACCTCTTAGTTGTGGAGAGATTTTATGGTGAGCATTTCACACTTGAGGTTACCCCAAACCCCAAGTTTATGCTGACGTCAGCCAGCAGGTTTCCATCTAACTGACATCTCAGGTGATTTTTAAATCACCAGTATCCTCTGATACTGGTCACGGAAGAGTAACAGGGGCTGGGCATAATTTGAGGATTATCTCCGTTTACTTGCTCCTAAGAGAAAATGTCTGGTCCTAAGTGGTAAAGGCAGCCCGGGATCATTTGAACAATAAGGCTGGGGAGTCAGACTGACTTGGGTTGAAACCAGGGCTGGGGAACCTTCTTCCTGCCAAGGGCCATTTGGATATTTATAGCATCATTTGGGGGTCCTACACTACAGGCAGACAGGCTAAGTTGGTAGACACGTGCCTGTCCCATTGTGTTTCGGGGCCAGAACCCATTCTCTCACGAGCCTCCGTGCCTGAACTTTGCCCGCCCTGGTTTAACACATGCTGCATCAGTAACAAGCTCTGGGACCCAGACAAACTTAAGTGACCTTTTGAACCTCTGTTTTCTAACTCTAAGTGACAGTTTTTTCTCTTAAGGTCATGAGGGTATAGGAAAATAATGGGATGAACTGCATCCCCTAGGCCTGTTGGTTGGTAGATTTCATAAAACTAATATTGACTTGTCTGTAATATAAAATTTAGCACTATAAATCTCTTAAGATAGATTCTAACTAATGGTTCTCGATTTTCTGGTTTTCTTAGTATGAAACTTATGTTTTATGTAGTAAAGCATAAAGCATGTCGGTAGAGATAGTGCGGAGAGCTTGTTTGCCGCTAACTTGGCCTTTGCTGTCTGTGGACCGAACAGGTGAGGCTTCGATCTACAGTGTTCTAGTTCTCATCCAAGCTCGTCTCTTTCTTTCAGTGGCCCCAGACTCTCCTCGGGCCTATGAAGCCGAGTCACCGCCCCCACCTCCAGCGTCTCCACCTCCAGAACCAGTGCGGAAGCCTGAGCCAGAGGTTCCCGCCATCAAGGTACAGCTTTACTGGGTGGTCGGTCACCTTTCAGCCACAGGTCCGAACTGTTCCGTTTGCGCACGCCTGTTTCACAGATGCCAGTAGGTGACTCTTGGCGCCCTCTGCTCTCCTGTGGAGAGGGAATTTGTGTATCTGCTGGAAGTAAAACCAAAGGGTGTGATGCTGTGTCAGGGCTGGAGTGAGGGCCTGTGCCGCGTGCTCCCCTGCTGGCTGCTGCCCTTCCCACAGGGGTCACAGTGGCTGGTTGCATCTTTCTCCACACACATCCTTGTGCTATTAGCTTCTAACCATGCTGCCTTGTTGGTGGGCTAACAAGTTGTTCAGTTTACTGCTTTCCCCTGAAACGTCAGGCCTGCACACGCAGCATGTCCGCGGTAGGACTCCCCTAGTGTTCAGCTTCTTATCCCAATAGAATATCGAAGGGTGATGGTTGTGCATCAGAATCTTTCTGTGGGACGATGGGGGAGCCCCACCTGGCAGTGCTCACGGCTAATTCCTGGCTCTGTGCTCAGGGATCGGTCCTGCTGGGGCTCAGGGGACACAGCTGGTGTTAAGAATCAAACCCGTGTCATTCGTGAGCTGGGCAAACACCCTCCCTGCTGCGTTTATTGCTCCAGCCCTTCGTTATTTTCTCTACAGCTTAATGTTGTATGTTCTGATTTTCCAGAGCTCAAGTGGAGAAAGCAGAAGAAAACGAAGGCGGGTGCTGAAATCTAAAACCTTCGTGGATGGTGAAGGCTGCATAGGTGAGAAACGTTCAGGAGCTAAATCCGGACAGTTATTAGCTAGCAAGGCGGCACTGACCTGAGGCAGAGAGTGGGCAGGGCAGGGCAGGGCAGCCCCGATCTGGGAGTGCCTTACACTGGTGCGCTGTGACTCACCCAGGCCACTCCCTGCCTCTGTCCGTGACGCTTTATTTTTTTGTGTTTTTTTAAAAATGTTTCCACTTTATTTAAACACCATGGTCTACAAAGTGTAAGCCACCCCCTGAAAAAAGAATTCTGATGCATTTGTTACAGGCATTTAGTGTCTCAACACCAATCCCACCACCAGTGTGACGTTCCCTCCGTCATTTTTCCAAACGTTGTCCCCATTTTACCAACTAACACCACCACCGTATTCCCCAAATAATTCATTTTATGTTGGTTGCTATCGCTACATGGCTAATTGAGTGATTACAAAATATTTCTATAGAAGAAAATTAGTGAAAATTGTTGTATGTCACCATGGGGCTGAGTCGGTCCTTCTCTGAGGGTTTACCAAGCTTTTGTTGCTGCTTGAGTCTTCCGTGTTACTGTTCTTGTTTATTCTCGTTGGCTTCTGTGCTGCTCTCCCGTCTAGTTTGGGGTGCGCCTGCTGGACTGGCAGGTGTCCGTGCGCTCCAGAAACTCCGGGGTACTTAGCTGAGCAGTGAGCATATGTGGTAGTGCTTGTGGAATGAGTGACCCGTGCTTTGAATAATGGGGTCTGATGGGCCCTTGGAGAACGTCTTTCCTTCAGTGACATTCTGTCATAGAAGGGGAAAATATCCAGGTCCAGCCAACATTGAACACTCAGTGTTACTCAAGGAGCTGGTCTCAGTATATGGTATTTGCTCAGTTCATTTCTAAGAGCCTGTTGAAGATGTTGAGTGTGCACTGACTATAGAGAACACCGCAGCTGAGGTGTGGACCGTGGGTTCTCGTTGGCACCACTTTCCACGAAAATAAGTGTGGAGATCTTGGGTAGAAGGCCTGGCAGCTCCCCTGTGGGGGTGGAGTGAGAGATTCGTTTTGACCGTGTGGGTTGCCAAAGACTGGATGAATAGTGGGAAGAAGCTCCCACAGGTGCAGACTGCAGGGCCTGTGGCGCTTTGTTCTTCAGAGGGATGTTACTGATCTAAAGCAGCCTTCAGGTTTCGCGCTTGTGAGCCACGTTAGGTGGAACTTAGGTTCGAGACACGGGCTGACCCCGTTATTCGTGTTTCAGCGTGTTCTGCTCTTTGCATATTTGAGCCAGACTGTTGCAGGCCCTGCGGAGGGAGATTTTGAGTTCTCACGGGAACCTCAGGTCCTTATACTGTATCTTTGTGTGATTTGAGCCCTTGGTTGTACTGCCCCCAAATCATCCTTTTTCCCTTCCCATGGTACCTATTACAGCTCAAAAATACCCAGCTCTTGTCCTTTCCTGATTCACATTCTTGCCTTTAAAAGCTGGATGAGCCACGGAGAGTCCCTTTTCCTCCGCACTGAGGTTGTTGAGACTGGTGACGACGCCTGTCAGCTTGGTGGCCGGTCCTGTTCCCCACTTCCCAGCCTTCTGAAAGGGCCTTTGTCCTCATGATTGTAGCTCGGTTGGGGAGTAACATTCCATACAAGTGGAAATTCTGCCCTCTTGGTGCCAAGTTTCTTCCAAACTATGAATCCTAGACTTTATGTGGTCTTGTTCCGAGGCTTCTGGTAGTGCTTTGTTTAAGCCTTTTGGTTTGTTGGTACCATTACTGTTGGTAGTAATATATGTATTTGCTGTTGATTTCTTATTTTCCTTGTAAACATTTACACCTTAGAGGACAAAGCATGAGGGCCAGTTTTCCCTCCTTCTGTCCCAAAGGGGAAGTGGCAAATAGATCTTGATGAGAGTTCCCTGGTCACCTATGCTTGGTTCAGCACACAGTGCAAGTGTTGGCCAGGTGCGGGGTAGGGACTGCGTTGCCTCCTCTCGCCGACAACACTGTTAAAAGCCTTGGGCACAAACTGCTCACATACCACTTCGTGTTTGAAGGTTTTTAGTCCAAGCTCACCCTAATGAATCTTGGCTCCTGTTAGCAATAGTTGAGTTCTGTGTTCCTTTCTCTATAGTGTAAGCACCTAACCTCCTGTCCTGTGTCTCCGTCATAAAGATCTTGTTTTTAATTTTGTTGTTGTTGGAGGGAAGACTCCCATGTGGTGCTTAGATCCTTGGGGACTGCACTGGTGACTCTCAGCCAGGGCATTCTCAGGTTACTGGATGGGGTGCTTGTTTAATGCAAGGGCCCTGAGGTGCCAGGGACAGCCGGACAACCCCTGCTGTGCCACACCCTTCCAGGGACAGCCGGGCACTCCTCCCGTGCGTACCCTTCCAGGGGACAGCCGGGGCACCCCTCCCGTGCCGTACCCTTCCAGGGACAGCCGGGCACCCCTCCTGTGCTGTACCCTTCCAGGGACAGCCAGGGCACCCCTCCCGTCTGTACCCTTCCAGGGATAGCCGGGCACCCCCTCCCGTGCCTTACCCTTCCAGGGACAGCCGGGCACCCCTCCCGTGCCGTACCCTTCCAGGGGACAGCCGGGGCACCCCTCCCGTGCTGTACCCTTCCAGGGATAGCCGGGCACCCCTCCCGTGCCTTACCCTTCCAGGGTTGCACCCAGTGGTTCTGGGGGAGCTTGTGGTGCCGAGATCCAGACCTGGGTTGGTACGTGCTGAGCAGGCGTCCAAGCCACTGTCCTGCTCCAGGCTGTATCTTCAGGCTGAAATCTCCTTTGTCGCAAAGTATGAAGTAACTGCAGCTTTGCGTGTAGATGACGCCTCAGCGAACACGTGTGCCGCCGGCGGGATGCTTCAGTGCCTCCCTGACTGGTTCCTGATCCCCCAAGTAGTGCATTGCACAAAACTGGCACTAAGGCAGCCGGTGGTTTTATTAATAAGAACTGAAGTGACGAGCTCATTGGTGCTGGAGTTTAATATCAGAGACTCAGTGCCATTTGCCCACAGATTCTAGCTTGTGAGGACTGTGGTGGCTGTTACGTATATGGAGTCTTCACAGAGCAGGAGCCGTCAGCTAATGGTGAGTTGTTTTTCTGTGCCTGCAGTGGTACTTTGAGTTTTCTTACTTTGAAATACTGAATATTGAATAAATAACTTAATCGTTTTGTTTCTGTAGTTCCGTGACATTGTGTGTTTAAAGTTCATTAGAAATGGGCAGGGGGCGGACTAGGATCATAATCACTGCACTAGTGGGATGCCATGGAAACTCCCTGAGCACCTTGGAACAGTGTTTTTCAGACTTCGCTCGTGTGGGTCTCTCTGGACAGTCTCATTCCAGAGACTGTGCATGTCTGGTTTGGCTTTGCTGTGCCGGGGTTGAACTCGGTGCTCACACGTGCAGGACAAGCACTGTGCCAGGAGCATCCCCTGCCCCCACCCCGTGTTAGTTTTAACACGCTCAGAAGAATTTCTGGTGTTTCCGTTCTGGAGCCCAGCGGAGGACTGAGGCCTTCATAACACTGATTCATTTTGGAAGCCTGCTCTTCTTCAGCCTCTCAGCTGAGGAGAATCAGCAAAGTGAATTCTGAGGTCTTCGAAGTACTAGCCAATACTCAGAACTCTGGTTGGGCGCTGTGAGTCGTGCAGTGTGAATAGCACGAGTGGACAAGGTGGGGGAGACTCTGCTATTGGCAGTGACCTGTGGCTTAGTTCCTGGTGAGGGGTAGCGAGCTTTGCAGTACTTGCTGAGAGTACTTTTCGGGTGGGACCTAGACGAACATGGCCCTGAGGACATGTTAAGGAAAAAGCTTTTTCTCTGTTCATCCCGCACCTGCTGAGTCTGAAAATCCTAGAAATGGAACCTGTTTACCAATAAGCCCTAGCTAGGTGCTGAAGCATCTTATTACAAAGTGTATCTCTAGACCAGTTTCAAAGTTCATGATCAATATTTAAGAGTCTTAAATGACGACATTCTTTCATGGGGGAAAATACCTTTCTCTTGACTCTGCACATTCTGTTCCATGAAGAAGAGTCGTTTTCCTTTAGTTTCTCTCCAGTCCCTGCTGCAGTCAGTCCGGGAGGCTGAGGAAGATCCCCCATTGCCTCTGGTGCTGTAGCTCTCTCGGACCACAGGAAGGTGGCATTGTGCTCTTGGGGTTGCTGTGGGCAGAGCTGTGAGCTCACTGCCCAGTGGGGATTCCTGAGAACTGGTCCAGGCCTTTCCTCACACCGCTGCGGTCGGGGCTGGGAGGTGTTTGGAAAGGGTTATCAGTAGAAGAGGCCAAAAAATGTGCAGTATCTTTCTCAGTATCTTTCTCATTTTCTCATTGTCCTTTCATAGTTTTCTATCGTTTTTGGCATCTGCTAGGATTGTCTTGGGGTGGTTATCTGTAAAATCTTGGGTGAATTAGCCATCACTCAGAACTCTTGAGTTTGTGTGCTGGGGGCATGGCAGAGCGCGGGGACATCAGAGCAGAGCTGGCGGGGAGGGTCCCTGGCAGTTAGTCAGGCTGGGAGCTGGCAGGGCAGCAGAGATTCCAGCCGGGACTGCCGGTCAGGGAGGTGAGGCTGAAGGAACCCGTCAGCAGGGAGTGGAAGTAGCTGAGGGAAAGGCGGCCACGGAGTGCTCAGGAAGTTGGCTGGCGTCAGAGTGAAGGGTGTGGCTGCTAGCTAAGGGCTGTGCAGCCGTGACGTGTGGCAGTGTGGGACTAAGACAGGTCAGGGCTGATTCTGAGCCTTGGGGGGCACGTGAGCCCAGGCAGTTACTTCCTCCCACAGCAGGATCCTGTCCCCAGCAGGAGGACATGTTCTCACGCCTCTGTGCAGAGGGTTGGGAGAGGCTGAGGGCGGGCAGGGCCTCTCATGGCAGAGTGGTGTTGGCACTGACAGGATTCATTCGTGTCCCACATTTCTCTTCATCACAGTGACTGAAAAAGTCTACGAGAGTGAATCCTGCACAGATAGTGAGGAAGAGCTGAAGACAAACACTGGCTCTGTGCACAGACCCCTTGCTCTGACTGTGAAGAAAGAGCCCAAAGAGGAACGGAAGGGGCCCAAGAAAGGGACCGGGTGCGCTGGGCAAAGCCAACAGACAAGCGTCCATCACCGGCTTCTTCCAGAGGAAGTGAGCTGCCCTCTCTGAGGTGAGGAGAGCTGGCGCTACGCTTACTGTAAGTTCATTCAGCGCCTCAGCTCGCCATAGCAGGAGTTTCCTCCCAGGAGCCTCCGCTTGTTTCTGGTTGTCAGCCAAGAGGAAGCCACCAGGAAGCAAGAGGCAGAAGTTTAAAACTGTCCCTCCTGCTGGCGTAATCTGACTCAAGCACAATCTTTCACCTGGCCAGAAAATGAGTTTCCTCCAAAAGTCTGAGCAGGTTTCAGATAACCTCTGAAGCCTTGGTGGCTAAGGCACGGCCATACTCGTGCATCCTGACACTCTTATGGCTCAGGAAAGGCCTTGTGGCTTTGTGTTGTTGTGCGTGTCTGTTACCCCTGAGTTCACTCACGTGTTTACTCCTCCCCACTCCTTCCCGGCCACTCTTCGGGCTGAAGCTGTTCACTCCTAAGTGTTCTCAATTTTACCTGGACTAAAGGCCGAGAGAGCCTGGAGCCGTCCTTGCCCCCTGTCCCGAGTGCGCTGACATGCGGCCGCAGACCGGTACCTCACTGTGTCCTGCCCCTTTGACAAGCTGCCCTGACCTTTGTTGCCGTTAGCGGCTGGGGAGAGCCTCCAGCTGGCGTGCGAGTGTCAGCTCCTCAGACCCCAAGCTGCGCCACTGGGCGGCTACGTGGCCTGCTGCTCCCACGCCAGGCTCTGCGCTGCTCTTCTTGCCCTTCCCTGGACAATGAAATAAAGGTGAGAAAGAGAATCCTTCCTCTGTGCCTGAGTTTATTCCTTTGGCCTACAGCACTTAGTAGAGCTTCTTCCCAAGGAACCCGAGCGTTCGGAAGCAGCTTCCCCGGAAGGGGGGATAAAGCACAGTTGCTGCCCCTCCCGAATTTCCATCCTCCACTGCCTGGACCTTCAGACTCCCTAAGGCGGGAGGGAGGAACTGAGAAGACTTTTTTTTTTTTTTGGTCTTTGGGTCACACCCGGTGATGCTCAGGGGTTACTCCCTGGCTCTTCACTCAGAAATTACTCCTGACAGTGCTCGGTGGACCATATGGGATGCCGGGGATCAAGTCCAGGTTGGCCGCGTGCAAGACGAATGCCCTCCCCGCTATGTTATCACCTCTAAAATGCTCTCATTTGCTGCTGATGGGGCGTTCCCTGTTGTGGGACGCCCTCGACCGCCCGCAACAGGATTCTTCTTCTCAGAACATGCTTTACTGGAGCTCTTTTAGTTTTGCAATTTACGATGGTGAAAAGGACCCTGACCCTTTGTGCAAGCTGCTTTTATACAGTGCTATTCGGCGTGTCCGTTTCCCATTGGCTGGCGCAAATGGTGTGAGTCGACCTGTCCACTTCCCATTGGCCGGCGCAGGTCGTACCAGAGCTCGCACGAGCTGACAAAACATGCCCTGATTGGACAAAGCCTCACACCACGCCAGGGACCCTGCGCATGCATGAAAAGGCAACGTGGCAGTGGGCGGAGTAATGGCGCCCAACACCCTGTCCCACGGCTGTCAGTGGCTTCCTCTTACTGTGATGGCGAGCTCGGCTCTCACCACACAGGTGCTGATATCACCCTCCCACGTGGCCTGCCCTTGTCGCTGTGAAGCGGCTGCTGTTTGGTTTTTTTGTTTTTTTTGCTTTTTTGGGTCACACCGGCGATGCTCAGGGGTTACTCCTGGCTCTGCACTCAGGAATTACTCCTGGCGGTGCTCGGGGGATCATATGGGATGTCGGGATTGAACCCGGGCCGGCATGGGCCAGCCGCATGCAAGGCAAACGCCCTACCCGCTGGGTTATCGCCTCCGGCCCTCGGCTGCTGTTTAAAGTCAGGCTGGGACCCTCCTTGGACTCGCTGCTAGTACCTACGGCTTTCCAGCGAGCTGTGTCGGAGCTTGATTAAGACAGATGGAGGGGGGGCCGGAGCGATAGCCCAGCGGGTAGGGCGTTTGCCTTGCACGGCCGGCTCATGCTGGCCCGGGTTCGATCCCCGGCATCCCACATGGTCCCCCGAGCACCGTCAGGAGTAATTCCTGAGTGCAGAGCCAGGAGAAACCCCTGAGCATCGCTGGGTGTGACCTAAAACAAAAAAAAAAAAAAAAAAAAAAAGACAGATGGAGGGGGCTGGAGCGATAGCACAGCAGGGAGGGTATTTGCCCTGTATGTGACCTGTCTGGGTTCGATCCCCGGCATCCATATGGTCCCCTGAGCACCACTGGAGTAATTCCTGAATGTAGTGCCAAGAGTAACCCCTGAGCATTGCCGGGTGTGACCCCAAAAAAAGAAAACAGGGAGGGCTACAGAGCTTAATGGGCTGAGCACTTGCTTTGCATGCATGAGGCCCCCACCTAGCTGACACCTCGGTCCCCTGAGCACTGAGCAGGAGCAGTCCTTGAGCTCCACAAGGTATCCCCCCCAAAAAAAAAAAAGAGCCTTGCTGGCCTGCCTTCTAGGGCTGGAGGAAGCAGAAGCTTGCTGTGACAAAGCGTGGGAAGGTTGACTTGTCCCCCAAAATGTTAAATGGGTGGAGTTGGGAAAGCAAAGCACGGAACTAAACTTTATTTGAAAGAAGTTCTTTTAAAACCTTTGGAGGGATTTCTTTAAATGGTTCTTTTTGGCATTACCTCTAAGCATTTTATTTTCAATTTAAAGAAAAAAAACAACAGTCGCCTTTTTAATTTCCGGATCACACCCGGCTGTGCTCAGGGCTTGCCCCTGGCAGGCTGGGGAGACCATCAGCGGTGCTAGGCTTGAACCCAGGGGAGCCACATGCAAGGCAGGTGCCCCACCCACTGCACTCTCTCCGCCCCAGCCCAGTCTTTTTGTTTTCATAGAAAGAACCTATTGGGATCTCTTCAAAAAGTGACTTTTGGTATGGGAAAATGTGATGCTCATTGTAGTCCCGCCCCAGGAAGATGGTGGCAGACGAGGGCAGACACCTTGAGAGGCCAGTGGGCCTGCTGAGCTGCGGCTCTTCTCCTTTTGTACGAACTCAGCCCTGTCGTTGGGTTTCAGCCAGCCTGAGGCATGGTCTTTAAACGGTGCTTCCCTAGGATGTCTGAGGTGTCTGTGACGGCAGCCACGGATCCACTGATCTACACTGCCCAGGAACGAGGCTGGTTTCCCATTGGCCCGTTCTGAGTCCCCTCAGGGCACTCCCTCCCTCTGTCATCTTCAGGGACATCTTGTTGCGACCCACCCCTCTTTCAGTATCAGTAACATCTAGTTCTGCTCTTCCACGTTCTCTCAGTTTGTCTTTTTGTGTCTGCGCCTCAGCTCCTTTATCAAAATGAAGCTCAGATGTTTTGCCGCGGGCTGGTGAGTACTGAAGTGCTAAGAGCAGTGTGACCTCCTGCCTGATTCATAAAAGATGGAGCCCACTCTCCGCTGCCCCAAGTGTCCTCCAGGACACCCTTGTTCACCGCCATCACTCCGTCAGTTTGATCCAGAAGGGAAGGTCCTTGTGCTGCTCAGGAGAGGTTTAGAGTCGATGCTTTCCAACGTTCGCCTGCTAAAAATGAGGTTTGTGCAATGGCTGATTCCTTTGTGTTAGAACCTTTTTAGGTACCCTGGCATGGTAGGCCTTGGGCACGGTGGGGGGGGTGTGAGTCCCAGATTAGACTGGGCACTCGGGGTAGGAGAGATAAGCCAGATGGCATGGCCAGGGGAGCACAGTGTCACGTGCGTGAGGATCCTTTGCAGAGGGGGCGACTTGGGGGGAGTCTCCCTGGAGAAAAGAAGGACCAAGCAAAGTTTTGCAAACATGAGTAGGTTTTCCAAGCTAAGGGAATAGAAAGGATTTGCTGGTAGAGGAAATGCACTGTAGGCTTGGAATGGAGGGAACGCGAGAAGTGAAGGTGAGGTCGTCATAAGGAGGTCGGATTTAATTTGAAGACTCCCAGCGTCTTCAAATTAAAAAGTTGAAGGAGGAGGAACATGAGGAGTCAATTCTGCCGTGTGAGCATAGCAGCTGGCTTGGCCTCTCCTCCGCATGCGGTGAAGCGTTTCTCCCAGGCCACATTCGTTGGGCCTCAGCGCCAGTGGATTAAAGCAAAAGTTCTAATGGGATTAGAAGGAGATGTCGTGTTGCACACAGGCTGCCTCGTGCTGGCATCAGCGTGGACAACTGCAGCCGCTGATTCTCTCAGTTTTGCTCTTGGTTTTCACTGCAGCCGTTTATTTCTCTCACAGAAACGCTCTTGGTTTTCACTGCAGCCACCGATTTCCCTCACAGAAATGCTCTTGGTTTTCACTGCAGCCGCTGATTTCCCTCACAGAAATGTTCTTGGTTTTCACTGCAGCCGCTGATTTCCCTCACAGAAACGCTCTTGGTTTTCACTGCAGCCGCCGATTTCCCTCACAGAAATGCTCTTGGTTTTCACTGCAGCCGCCGATTTCCCTCACAGAAATGCTCTTGGTTTTCACTGCAGCCGCTGATTTCCCTCACAGAAATGCTCTTGGTTTTCACTGCAGCCACTGATTTCCCTCACAGAAACATTCTTCGTTTTTAAAAGGGGTTTCTAAAGCTATGCGTTCTTCTGACATCCTTGAGGGTACAAGCCTGCACTCGCCTCCTGGGGGATGCTGAAAGAGGAGGGTGAGGGAGGGGAAGAGTTATACTCCTTTCTATCTTTGTTTTTCTAAGAAGACATTAGTTATGACACAGGAGCGCACTGGACAGAAGGGCCATATAAGGAAACCAAATAGTTTCTTCAGGACACGAGTAGAAAGAGTCATAATAACGCATTTGCCAGAAATGTACTCTGTGTCAAGACTCGTTTTGGTAAACTTGTCTCCTAGCCTGGCTTCCGGAATCTTGGTATGCGGTCATGCCGCCTTCTACCACCAGGAAACGTCTGGCGCTGCCTCAGCGGCTGGTGAGGGGGCAGCATTGCTCTCTGAGTTATTGCCCTGGCGGCTCCGCCAATTAGCCCATGCTGTCCCCAGGCCTCGCTGAGGGGGAACATTTACCCAAATGACTGCATTTTGGACTGGCCACTCCCTGCTACATGACACTTCTCCCACTTGTATCTGTGTCCAGTTTTTGTGGTGTGTGCTTAAGTGCGGGCCACCCACAGAATGCCACCCAGGCTCTGGGGCCAGAGAAACTTGGTAAGAATTTTGATCCAAACCCACCTTAGCTCTAGAATTCCCGCCTCTTTCAAAGCCTAACTGTTGTCTGGCTCCTACTCACCTCTGCTCTTGCCAGACTTGTTCTTGAGGCCTTTTCACCTTGGTTTCTATTCCCGCATCCTGAACCCCCCCACCTTTTTTTAATGATCCCAAGTTCTTCGTGGCTAATCCTCTTTCACTTGTGTATTTGAGTCTTTCAGGCTTTCTCTCATTGTTCTTATGGCATCCTTTTACCGGACTGCTGTTGAAGATGGAAAAAAAGCATGCTGTTTAGTATCTGTTCTGGATCATTTATATCCAAAGTGTCAGGCAGTTGTTGAATGCTAGTTATGTTCGGGCCTGGAAAAGATAATTTAAGGGTTATGAGAGCACAGAAGTTCCCATTTGGGAGTGACAGGACAGACTCAGCAAAGCATCTCACATCGTAGTCAAGATGGTGCTCACATCTTGGTAGACCAGGGCTTGCTTCCCAAAAGAACTGGAATATAATGGGAAATCGTGCAAAGAGCACAAGATTTAAAATAAACGGCTGAGGAAGGCTTGTTAATATTAAGGGATTTTATGGGGGCCACCATTTTCCACATCTGTTCTCCACAGCTCGTCAGAGCTCCACACATCAGAAAAGCTTATCTTTCCCCGTCTCGTGCAGCCGCAGAGCGGTTCATCAATAAATGCACGAGATGAGAGTCCACTACAAGAGTATCCCACCTGCACGGCAGAGCCTGGCAAGCTACCCATGTCATATTTTATATGCCAAAAACCAGTAACAATTATAGAACTTATTCCCATGACCTGATGGAATGGTTTGAGGCTCTTTATGTTCCTGGAGCGAGCAGATGCCCTTGGGCTACACTAGCATGTGACAGGACATATGGAGATGTTACTGGGGCCCGCTCGAGGAAATCGATGAACAACGGGAAGACGAGTGAAGTGAAGCTCTTCGGCATCACTAAGCACGCACTAAGCACGCACCCGAGCCGCATTCTAGGCTTCCTCACATTCACCTACGGAAACTACAGTGAAATGAGTCCTTGGATGACTTCTTTCTGTGTTTTGTTTTGTTTTTGATTTTTGGGGTTTTTTTTTCTCCTTTTTGGTCACACCTGCGACACTCAGGGGTTACTTATGGCTCTTTACTCAGGAATTACTCCTGGCGGTGCTCAGGGGACCATTTGGGATGCCGAGGATTGAATCCAGGTTGGCTGTGTGCAAGGCAAACTCCCTACCCAGTGTGCTATCGCTCCGGCCCCCTGATGACTTCTTTCTGTCCCAACTCACCTTCAGAATGAAAGTTGTCAAGAAGGCAACCAAAGATTGCTCTCAAAGGCTGCTTAAGGTTATCTATTGGGTCAGTGTCCATTCAGTTTAGCTTTGCACGCACTTGGCCTTTTGACCTGCTGGGAGGAGAGTGTTGTGATGGACATGTGGGCTTGAGGGACTTAGGGCTAGGACCAGAGAGTAGAGTAGTGGGTAAGGTGCCTGCCTTATATGTGGCCATCTCACTTTACTGGCCACAGTTAACTTCAGATCACTTCTACATAGGCTCCTTAAGCAAATACCTACTGACTTGGTTTCCGTTTAAATCAAGGATTCTGGTTTTCCTTGAGAAAGAATGTCCTGTTCTTGGCCTTGACTTTGACTAAGCCTTTGTGAGAAACAAGAGGGAAATCTGACAAGTGCCACTACGTGTTCTGAGGGAGGAAAGAGACCCCACGCAGTAGCCCCCCAGTGACGCAGCTAGTCCAGGCAGTGTGCTGTTGTGAATATCAGAACTGATCCTAAAATGCATGAAGCGTCATCACCACCAGTGTTCAGGGTCTCGTGTCTCTTCTGGAATCAGAAACAAAACCATTTTCTTCTCAGTGTATCGCCTCCTCCTCCAGGTATGAGGCATGTGCAGTGTGGCCCCAGCGCAGGCAGTCTGCCACTGCCGTCGGGATTTAGGATTCACGGGAAGAAGTAGTTAAGGCCTTGCCAGATTGAAAGCGAAGGGCAGGCCTTTACATCAGCGTGCGGCTCTGAGAGCCGCACGCTGATGTAAAGGCCCAGAAGCAAGAGTAAAGCAGGGGCCCCGAGTGTGAAGTGGCCTAATGAAGGGCAAGCGGTGGTTCTGGTGGGTTGAGGTCATCTCAGGAGGTCGGGAGTGTCAGGTTTGCTCAGACAAAATGACCACCAGGACCAGATGGCGGTGGGCTGAGACAGCAACATTCCTGGAATCAGATCACCTTGTCCCCAGCCCGGAGAACAGGACTCGTGGCCCAGCTGGTGCCAGGAAGCTCCCAGGCCGCATTCTCGGCTTCCTCACTTTGACCCGATACGGGTAACAGGAGTCAACCAAACACACTGGTTCCACTAGTCTTGGTTCCCTTTTCCTGCCCAAGACAACTTAAAAATCCCTTGTAGTCTCTTCCAGGGAGCAGCTCTACCCCAGCCTCGTCTGAGGACCGTAGAGTTCCACCTGGGAGTGCACCCCAGTAAATTTCTCCTATTCCTTCACCTTTATTTGTCTCCGTCTCTGTGCCAGCTGAGGTTGGTGATATATCAGGGAGTTTTTTGTTTTTGTTTTTTATAATTGAAAAAGAATTGTTGGGGCTGGAGTGATAGTACGGCTTGGAGGGAGTTTGCCTTGCATGCAGCCAACCCAGGTTCAATCCCTGGCATCCCCAAGCACTGCCAGGAGTGATTCCTGAGCACAGAGCTAGGAGTAACCCCTGAGCATCGCTGGGTGTGACCCAAAAAAGTAAAAAAACAAAAATTGGGGCTACACTGGGTGGTGCTGAGCGCTTATTCCTCACCATGCTCAGGAATCACTCTGGTAGTGGCAGACCAGAATTTGAACCAGGATCTACCACATGCAAGGCAAAAGAATTAACTCCTGAGCCATCTCTCCAGCACCACAGAGGTTCTTCTAAGTAGTTTAGACTTTCCACTCTAGGCAATAAGACGCCTTTGAGAATTTTCATCATGTCAAATTGATACATTTGAAAATTCACCCTTTATAGCCTGATGAATCATCCCATTGGAGTCCCTTCTAAGGAAAGCCCAGTGGCACCAGCACCTTGGCAAGCTGGATTTTGTTCAGACTTGGGCAAGGGACTCCTTTAACTTCTCCCGAAACTCAGGGCAGGAGAGAATGAAGAGAGAGAATGAAGAGTCCCTTCAAATGTGGAGGGGATTAGCCTTTCTCTGAGGCCATCTCACGTTGGGAAATCCCTGGCCCTTACCGAGCCATGGTCTGAGTTAAACCATGTAGATGGGATTGGTTCCACAGTCCCACTGAGGATCCATGTGGACCGTCCTCTGACGCACGAACTCGCTCTCATTTAGGCCTGGCGCTGACTGCATCTCCTGGAATTCTTTGGGCCAGAATGACCCATAATTTCAGACCATCAATGAAAATGATCCCAAATCCTAGTCATCATCCCCCTAGTCCATGCCAGGTGTCTCCTTGTATTTCCTATTCCTTATATCATGATGTCGCTTCATCCATTTGGGAATTGGGTGGTACAGAGGCTGCTCAGGAACCACAGTTCAGAATTGGGCTCTGAGGACAGTGAGTATCTGCCAGCCTGTCCTCTTCGTTTTGTTCAGGGGTGCGGGACTGCACCGTTCTGTGCTCAGGGGTCACTGCTGACATGGGGTCGCTTGCACTGCTGTGCGTTGAGCCCATGTGGGCTGTGTGCAAGGCAGGCATCAGGCCCTGTGCTCTCTCTTTTCTTTTCGGGTCACACCCAGCAATGCTCAGGGCTTACTCCTGGCTCTGCACTCAGGAATTACTCCTGGTGTTGCTCAGGGGACCATATGGGATGCCAGGGATTGAACCCAGGTCAGCTACGTGCAAGGCAAACGCCCTCCTCACTGTGCTATCACTCCGCCCAAGCCCCTCCATTCTTAACCTGATCTTTTCCCTGCAGGGAGGCATGTGTGAGCCGACACTCAGGCTCACATCCAGCATCACGGAATGTTTGTTCTACTTGGGACTGCACATGACTAGCTGCCTTGAGGTGAGGGGTTCGCTGCAGCACTCCTAAACCATGGGAAGCACTCCTTGTCATTCTTGTTTAGCACGGGCAGTTTGGGTCAGAGCAGCAGTGCAGTGGGGAGGGGCCTTGCCTGGCATGCAGTCGAACTGGGTTCCATCTCCAGCACTCCTCTATGCCTGTCCTCCCCAGGCACCAGGACTGATCCCTGTGCCCAGAGCCCAGGCCCTGAGCACTGCTAGGTGCAGCCCCTCCACACACACACACACACACACCAAAAAAAAGAACTGAGTTTACTTCTTGTCTCACGTGAACACATCAGACATAGAGGAGATGCTCTAGTCGGGATTTTTTGTTCTCAGGTCGTCCCTTTTTTAATTCTGTAGCAAGTCTGTGGACCCTGGAGGTGGCAAAATGGTGGACTTTGCCCGTCTGCCACCACTGTGACATCTAGCGACCTCCAAGCCTGCTTGTTTCCCTGACAATGAGATATCTGAAGATTTTGAGGGTTAGAAATAATTGTAAAGTAGGACTGAAGCAATAATACAATGGGTAGGGTGCTTGCCTTGCACACAGCCAACCTGAGTTCAATTCCTGGCATCCTGTGTGGTCCCCTGAGTTGCCAGGAGTAATTCCCAAGAGCAGAGCCAGAGGTGAGCCCTGAGTACTGCTGAATGTGGCCCAGAAACTTTCAAAATATAAACTTGAAAAGTACCCATTCATTGTGGGTAGTCTGTACGCACTTGTTTCGGGCAATGCCTTTGGTTTTAAGATTACCTAGGTAGGGTGCTGGTGTGGATGCAGGGAGAAAGGGACTCTCCGTTGTTGGTGGGAATGTCGACTGGTACAGCTTTTTTTGAAAACCATACAGACATTCCTCCAAAAACTAGACGTTGAGCTCCCATTTGACTCAGCCATACCACTCCTGGGAATATATCCTGGGAAGCCAAAAACAGCAGAAACACCATTTGCACTTTTATATTCATAGCAGCACTATTCACAATAGCCAAAATCTGGAAACAACCAGAGTGCCCGAGAACTGATGACTAGATAAAGAAACTTTGGTACATGTACACAATGGAATACTATGCAGCTGTTAGGAAAAATGAAGTTATGAATTTGCCAATAAATGTATGGACATGGAGAGGATCATGTTGAATGAAATTAGCCATAAGGAAAAAGATATAGAATGACTGCCATTTATTTGCGTGATATAAAAAATATATATAGTACAATACCAATATCCAAGGTCAGGCAAAACATGGATCAGGAGGTCTTGTCAGTAGGTGGAATGTACCACAAGTGTGTGGGAGTCAGAGGTTAGGTAAGACAGAGAAAGGAACAGTGTGCTAATAATTGCTGAAAATGATAATACCAGCCTAGAACTGAGCATTGAATATAGGCAAAGGGATACACTAACCTCTAAATGTATGTATTGCAATCCACAATGTGGAAGAGAAGAGAGAGAGAGAGAAGAAGAAAAAATAAAGAACCTGCCACGGAGTCAGGCTAGAGAGAGGGGGAAAGGGAATTGGGGACATTGATGGTGGGAAATGGGCACTGGTAGAGGGATGGGTACTGGAACACTGTATGATGGAAACCCAAACATGAACATCTTAGTAATTATATATCTCACAGTGTATAAAATATATTTAAAAAAAAGATTACCTAGGTAGGGTTGTAGTATAGCAGAGAGGGCATCTGCCTTGCATGCAGCTGACCCAGGTTTGATCCCCGGCATCCCATATGGTCCCCGAGCACCGCCAGGAGTAATTCCTGAGTGCAGAGCCAGGAGTAACCCCTAAGCATTGCCAGGTGTGACCCAAAAGGAAAAAAAAAAATTACTTGGCTAAGCAAAAGGGGTGGTCTTTGGGAAGTGCAGGGGCGGGGGGCGGTGTCACCATGGTGTTCGGTGTTCGGGCTACTTCTGGCTTGGTGTTTGGGGCTCACTCCTGCACTGTTCAGGGACCGTGTGGTCCTGCAGACCAAGCCTGGGCCTCCAGTGTGCAAAGTCTGGTCCAGCCTCATGTGCTATCTCCCTTAACCCAGAGTGGTCCCTTTCCCCAGCTGACCTTTAATAAGACGTCCACTGGTGTTAATCCACAGGGAGAGTCCACGTTGGGCTCTCCGAACTGATGCCCCGACGGTTGAGGGTGTTTGTAAGCCTCCTTATGGTACTGCTCGCCCAGCCCTCTGTGGATCCACCAGTGTAAGCCTCCTTATGGTACTGCTCGCCCAGCCCTCTGTGGATCCACCAGCACCTGCCCTGCCTGCGGGCTGCCATGGCACTGGGGAGTACTCTCTGTCCCTCGCGTTTCAGCTGTGTTTCCTCTTTTGTTTGATTAGGCCATACTCAGTGATGCTCAGGGCTTACTCCTGGCTCTGCACCCAGGAATTACCCTGGCGGTGCTCTGGGGACCACCTGGGATGGCAGGGGTCAAACTCGTGTTGGCCATGTGCAAGGTAAACACCCTCCCCGCTGGACTATCGCTCTGGCCCTTGGCCACATTGCCACTTGAAACACTTCAGAGAAAAGCCCCTGGTCGATTCTGTCCTCCCAGGTATGGGCAGCACTTAGAGATGGTAGTCACGGGTCTCCAGCAGTGAGCAGGCCTTACCCTGTTCCCCCCATGATGCCTGGGGAGCTCAGGGAATCTTTGTGCCTGCAGTTGGGATCCGGCTGTTTTCTCTGAGTCTGCTCCTTTGTGATTCACCTCCTTCACAGTGAAACAACCAACGCAACCATCCACTTGGTCATGACTATCTTATTTATTTATTTGGCTTTTCGGATGACGTCTGGTGGTGCTCAGGGCTTACTCCTGGCTCTGCACTCAGGAATTACTTCTGGCAGTGCTTAGGGGACCAAATATACACGGGCACTTATTGAGCACTCAGAGAAGACTTACTATGGAGTGGATATTGTGAGAGTGGATGTTGAGCTTCTGACCTCACAGATAGCTAGAAGTTGGTCAGGTGACAGGGGTGCAGGACTTGAGGCGAACGGCCTGGGACGGAGGACAGCAATGAACAGGGAGAGGACAAGACGATCCCAGGTGAACAAACTAGGCCAGACTGCCCAGAACTGAAGCGGCCGAAGTGATAGTACAGGGAAGGGCATTTGCTTTGCACACAGCTGACCTGGTTGACTTCCGGCATCTCATGTGGTCCCTGAGTATGGCAGGTGCCCTGTCTCCTCTCCACCCCCCCAAAAAAAAAAAGCAAACAAAAAAACAGACTGTCCAGAACCCTGCACCTATGGAAAGGGCTTTGTCATTCTAGGGCAGAGGGGGATGTTGCAGACAGTTCCTCCATCCGACATCAAACGGAGAGGTTGGAGCCCTCTGTCCATCTGTGCATCTCCACAGAGAGAGTGTGACCTGTCATGTCGACGAGAAGACAGGGGAATGAGCTCACTCTGCTAGTCTTGCCTTGGCCTCTCATTTACATAATTTTCTTACTTGAGGCCCCCTTCTGGGGGGTGGGGGAGGAGGGTCATCAGGAAGCCATATTGCCCAGTTGAGAGATACTGGCTTAGAAGAACGAGGATAAAGATAGGTCAGGCAAGCCCAAATCATAAAAACCTTGAGTGACTGTATTAATATCAGATTAATCAGGGCCAGAGCAATATTACAGTGGGTAGGGCACTTGCCTTGCACACAGTTCACCTGGGTTCAATCCCAGCACCAAATATGGTCCTGAGTCCCCAAGAGTGATCCCCAAGTGCAAAGCTAGGAGTAAACCCTGAGCACAGCTGGCTGCTTCCCCACCCCCCCACACCTCCAAATAAATCAGATTAAATAACAGGATGAGAATTAGCACTGAATCACTTGATCACTTGATCACTTGAATCCCGTTATTCATCGATTTGCTCGAGCGGACGCCAGTAACATTTCCATTGGACCCTATCACGTGCCAATGTAGCCCAATGGCATCTGGTTGATTCAGGAATATGAAGAGCCTCAAACCGTTCCTTCAGGGTCTTAACAAGGAAGTCTGACCATCTTGTAGGTGGGCGGCCACGTGATCTTTTGACATCCCGTGGGATCCAGTCGGTAACGGCTCTAGTCCAGCGGTTGTCTCCAAATCGCATTACATGTCCAGCCCCCATCAGCACTGAATATAAAGAGAGATTTCTTGTTCGTGAAGGAATTTATCCCTAAGACATAATACTCCTAAATGCATACATATTTAATTATGAGAAGTGAAAACTAATAATAACTCAGAACAGTAGGTAAATCCACAATTTAGAAACAAATAGAGTAAAGAAGATCTTCTGGAATGGCAAGAGCTCAGAAAGTGCTCTTCTGAAAAATAAAACCCACCTAAAAACTGGACAAACTGTCGAAACTAAAAGTGGTTGTCGACTTACAATGCATTGAAAGGCATCCATTTGAAAACCTAGGACCTTGAATGAGAACAGTGGCTGTCTGTGGCCTCTGAGCCCGGGGCTGTGCCTAACCCTGTCCCTCTGCCCCTGCCCAACTCAGTCACTATGGTCATTGTTCTACCTGGAGTCTAGCTGTGAAAACCTGCTTTGCTCTGAGGTGAGGCTGGCTTGATTTGGAACAGAGCTAGAAAAAAACATGCCCGGGGCATTGAAAGGAACAGTATCAGCTGCAGAGACAAAAACCAAACCCAAACAAACAAGAGGGCAAGGGCTCAGTCATCCTGAGGTAGAGGCCCAGGTGGACACTAAATTTAACAGTTATTTACGGTAGTTGTTTCCAGGTACTCAGTAGCCGAGCACCAGTCCCACCACCCATGTGCCCTTTCTACCACCAAAGACCCTCATTTCCCACCCACTCCCTATCCCCAAACCTGCTCCCTTAGCAGGCACTAATTATATTGCTTCACTTGTATCACTTGTCTTCCCATTGTTCATCGATTTGCTCGAGCAGGCACCAGTAACATCCCATACGTCCTTTAACAAGCAAGTGTAGCCCAAGGGCATCTGCTCGCTCCAAGAACATGAAGAGCCTCAAACCATTCCTTCAGGTCATAGGAATGAGGTCCATAATTGTTATTGGTTTTTGGCATATCAAATACGACACGGGTAGCTTGCCAGGCTCTGCCAATTATATTGCTTATTACAACATATATCTTGATTGGTCTTGCTAAAGTCATGACCTTTATACTGGGTTGTTACATGTGAATTGGTCCATCTGTGTTATTGCTTTCGCTTGACTAAACTTATTAAACGTAGTGGGCTTCTACTCAATTTTTTTAAGTCAGGTGATCTGGCTCTAGAGTCTTTATTTTATTAATTTATTTACTTATATATATTTACTTATCTATTTATTTATTTATTGCTTTTTGGGTCACACCCAGAAATGCTCAGGGGTTACTCCTGGCTCTGCACTCAGGAATTACTCCTGGTGGTGCTCAGAGAACCAAATGGGATGCCGGGGATCGAACCCGGGTCTAGGCTGCATGCAAGGTAAACGCCCTCGCCCCTGTGCTATTGCTCTGGCCCCTCTACTCGATTTTTTAACAAAGATGTTCGTGTTAATTTCTTACAAATTTTCAAGCATGGAGTTTATTTTGAACTGGAAATGTAGAGCTTAATACTTGCTGGGAGAAGAAGAATCAATTGCTGAACAAAGTGCTCATGACTTGAGCAACTAGATTTAGAAGATAAATAAGACTAGGGGCCGGAGTGCTAGCACAGTGGGGAGGGCATTTGCCTTGCACGCGGTGAACCTGGGTGTGATCCCCAGCATCCCATATGGTCCCCAAGTGCCACCAGGAGTAATTCCTGAGTGCAGAGCCAGGAGTAACCCCTGAGCATCGCCGGTGTGACAAGAAAAGATGAAAAGAAAAGAAAAGAAAAGAAAGGAAGGAAGGAAGGAAGGAAGGAAGGAAGGAAGGAAGGAAGGAAGGAAGGAAGGAAGGAAGGAAGGAAGGAAGGAAGGAAGGAAGGAAGGAAGGAAGGAAGGAAGGAAGGAAGGAAGGAAGGAAGGAAGGAAGGAAGGAAGGAAGGAAGGAAGGAAGGAAGGAAGGAAGGAAAGGAAGGAAGGAAGAAGGAGGGAAGGAAGAAGAAGAGAGAGAGAAAGAAAGAAAACTTGAAACGAAGGGTTGGAGAGATAGCACAGTGGTAGGATTTGATCCCTGGCATCCTCTATGGTCCCCCAAGTCCCACCAAGAGTGATCCCTGAGTGCAGAGCCAGGAGTAACCCTTGAGCGACGCTGGATGTGGTGCAAAAACCCAAAACTCGCCTCCCCCAAAAAAAACTGTATATCTAAGATTATGTAAGTTTCAATGTCCTTGCTTGTCATCTGCGGTGGTAATGTTACCACCTGTTCTCTCTCTCTCTCTCTCTCTCTCTCTCTCTCTCTCTCTCTCTCTCTCTCTCTCTCTCTCTCTCTCTCTCTCTCTCTCTCTCCTGCACACACACAGAGATGTAAGCTGCAGGGAGGATGTGTAAAAAATAGCTCTTGGCAAACTGACAGATTCACCAAATATAAGCTGATTTTTATATAGACACGGGACAGGCAGAAGGCCCAGAAAATGCAATTGGCAGTAGTGAGCTCAGGGGTTACTTTCTGCTGCTTAAAAAAAAGAGGGAGAGGGAGAGAGAGACAGAGACAGAGACAGACAGAGAGACAGAGATAGAGAGAGAGAGAGACAGAGACAGAGAGACAGAGACAAAGAGAGACAGCGAGAGAGAGAGAGAAGAGCGAGAGCAGCAGCAGATATTGCCAGGTACACGGAGTAGATTTTCCAACTTTGAGAAGCAAATAACGGAAAGGGGCCAACTGGTCCATCCCGGGAGATTTGCCTTCACCAATCTGAAATTCATGACCCAGAACCTGGCTGTGACAGCAGGCCCGGTCCCGGCCAGGAGGAGCCCAGAGAGTACAGGGCCAGCAGAGCTTGTCCACAGGGCCAGAAACCTGCTCCCTGGGGCCTTGTGCTTGGACCTTCCAGCAGGCCCTGCCTGGCCAGATGGACTGGTCAGAAGCCCAGGTGGCCAGTGAAGGCGGCAGGCCCAGCCCCAAGGCCGTGTTCTTCTCCTCCGGCTCAGGCTGAGACGTGATCGTGGCTGTGCCACAAAACAGCAGGCCCAGCTTCTACGCTCCCCAGGTAGGCGCCTCCTTAGACTGAGGCTGCGCCTGGTCTGCCAGAGCCGTAGGACGGGTCCAGCACGGAAGCCGGAGGAAGACGCTGCCTGGTCCTTCGGGCCCCGAGGACACATTCCTACCAATGTCCGTCTAGATGGGAGACTCCACAATCTGTGTGCAGCCTCCAGAGAGTCCGTCCCCAGAGCTATAAGGAGACCCTGTCCCTTATAGGGGCAGGACTAGAGAGAAGCAGAGTGACCAGCTACTGCTCCCTCTCCCCCTCTTCTTCCCCACACTGTCCCCCTTTTTTGAAGAACCTGAAGACTTGAGATGTAAGAATTGCCACATATCAGAGCCAGGGAACTTTCTGGGGTGTTTTTTTTTTTTTTTTGGAGGGGGCTCACACCCAGAAATGCTCAGGTGTTACTCTGGCTCTGCACTAAGTAAGGAATTACAAATGGCAGTGCTCAGGGGACAGTATGGGATGCTAATGATCAAACAGACCACATGCAAGGCAAACACCCTACCCGCTGTGCTATCGCTCTGGCCCTGTTGTTTTGTTTTGTTTATGGGCCACACCTGGCACTGCTCAGGAGTTACTTCTGGCTCTGTACTCAGAAATTACTCCTGATGGTCCTTGGGGGGTTCCAGATGGGATGCTGGGGATCAAACTGAGGTCAACTGCATGCAAGGCAATCACCCTCCCCGCTGTGCTGTTGCTCCGGTCCCAGGTCATTCGTGACTGACTCAGACCCTAGCCCCTCCCGCCTCCCCTCCCACCTCTGCGTGGTCAGGGTTGGAAGTGGACTGAAAGTTCCAAACTTCTGATCCAGGCTCGGTTCCTCTTGACAAAAGCCCAAGTTCTGCTTGTTGCAGATACTAAAAGATGCCTTTTGTCCTCGCCTCACTGGGTGGATCCCATGAACCGTGGGAGCTCTGCGGCAGAAGGGGACAGAATCCACTAACTGGAGATCACTTCATCCTGGCAGGTACATTCATTGTGCTGGTGATGACTCCACGGAAAAGTTTTGAGCTGGGGAAGGGGTCGGTCAAACATCCATTCAGGAAACACCTTCTGGCTCATAGAGCAAAGGCCGGAGGTCGGGGGCTGGGATGAGGAGTCTGGAGTTTCTAGTCTAGCTCCTCATGTCCTGGGCCCTGGGGGGGCAGTGCAGGGCCCCACATTCTTTGTGGAGTGCCAGGCCTGGTCCCTCCTTTCCTTCATGAGTCTTAGGCTCCCGTCCAGCAACAGGGAGGATGGGACCCAGTCTGGGGATTTCACCCCCGTTGACTCAGAATCTACTATGGAACTTGTAAATGACAAACCGTCCCCAGCTTATTAAATCATTCCATCATCCCCAAGTGTTTACTGAGCACAGACTCTGTGCCACAACAGTTGTGGCAAGAAAGACAAAGCCCCACCTCTACCAGGGCACAGCCCCAGACACCTGGGTTTAGAGGCCTCCACTGGTGACTCCAAAGCCCAACGCTGGAGTTGAACTCGGTTCTCTCAAAAATCAGCCCCGCCTTGGGGTTGGAGTAGTAGAACAGCAGGGACGGCGTTTGCCTTACATGCAGCCGACCCACGTCCGATCCTCAGCTTCCCATATGGTCCCGGAGCCCTGCCAGGAGTGATCCCTGAGTGCAGAGGCAGGAGTAACCCCTCAACACCAACAGGTGCGACAAGAACAGAAACAAAATCCTGCAGTATTCAGCATGTGATTGATGTAGAGCAGGCTCAGTCCAGAATTCCTGAAGACAAATGAGGCCATAATTCAACAGAAACGGTCAGTCTTTGAAGAGGAGGGTGGACACAGACACAGGGGAAGGAGTGTGTGCCGACACAGGAGCAGGTGACCACCAGAACACGGGGCTGCCTCAGGGAGCCCTGCGTTCACTTGCTGTCTCACACGCAGCTTCACAACCGTGAGAACAAGCAACGATCTGACGGAAGGTCGCTCGTTTAAGCCACCCATCTGTGGCATTCAGTCCTGGTCGCCCTAGCAAGTGCACCCAGCTCACCCAGAGCCCCAGCCAAGGAAGCTGGATGCCAGAGGGAGCAGCGCAGAGCAGTGTGAGGGCCCAGGGCTGAGCCCCTGTGGTTGGGCCCTGACGGGAGCCGGCCAGGGGGTCAGTCTCTCACCATTCCCAGGAGCATAGCTGCCCTTGCGCCCCAGGCACCTGGCCTGGCACAGACCCCTGTTCTCTCACAAGACAACCAGAAGAGCCTTGGGCTTCCCCAACACAAGGAGTCCACAGTGGGAAGGGGCCTAACAAGGGGTACAAGAGACCCTTGATCAGGCACTCAGAAGGGGCCAGGGGGGCCGGAACGAGAGCACAGTGGGGGAGGGCATTTGCCTTGCACACAGCCAGCCCGGTTTGCTCTCTGGCATCCCATATGGTTCCCCGAGCACCACCAGGAGTAATTCCTGAGTGCAGAGCCAGGAGTAACCCCTGAGCATAGACCATTGTGAAGCCCCCAAAAAGAAAAAGAGGAAGGGGCAAGGGAGTGATGGGGCATCCAGGCTGGAGTCTCCCACCTGCTGGTCCCAGCTGCTTGCTCCAGCCTCGGCGCTCGCCCAAACCTGCTGCCACCGTCTGCCTTCCCACCCTCTCCTCCCCACCTCTGCGCTGAGCCAGGAACATGATTTCAGAATGATGAAACCCAGCTCCCGAGGGTCACGTCGGCCTCTGCAGCGGCTGTGATTTTGCACGGCCTTGTCCCTAGGAAACGTCCAGCCTCTGGCATCTGTCTGGGGGACTGAGAGGATGAGGTCATCAACGGGACCGATCTAAGCAGGTCAAGGGGAGTCTACACTGGAGGTCTTCTGACCCTGTTCTGAGGGACAGGCAGAGCATAAAGCCGCCAGTGCTGCTCATGTCTGACCATGGACTCCTGAAATCTCCCTCACAGCCCCCAAGTTTACGGAGCAACTTGTCTCTGCCCCCAGCCGTGACCATCCACCTCTCTGCTTCTGTCTAAATTACTATTTTTCTTTTTGGGTCACACCCGGCAATGCTCAGGGGTTTCTCCTGGCTCTTTGCTCAGGAATTACTCCTGGTGGTGCTCGGGGACCATATGGCATGCCGGGATCGAACCCAGGTTGGCCGCTGCAAAGGCAAACGCCCTATCCGCTGTGCTATCGCTCCGGCCCCTAAATTATTTTTTCATCCTTCTTTCCTACCCTCCTTATTTTCTTTGCCTGCCAATTCTTACTCATTTTTTTTCTTTTCCCAAATTTTATTACACCGCTTTTATACATACAGTTGCAGGATGCTCATGTAGAGTTTTGGTTCCACAGTGTTCCAACACCCATCCCTCCACCCGAACCCATCTCCCATCACCAGTGTCCCCACCTCCCTCCCCACTCCCACACCTCGACTACTTGGCAGGTTCTGTATGTCTTTTCTCTCCTCTCTATCTCTCCCTCCCGCCTAACTTTCCTACACATCATAGAATGCAGTACATTAAAGGACATAACTGTTTCCACTAGTTTGATGGACCACGCAGCCACAAACGGTCGCGTGACTTAGGGGCCTCATGGTCAGCATCTGGACAACGAAGGTGGTGGCTAGTGTGGTGGGCGAGTCTCATCTGGCTGCTTCCGGAACCCCCAGAGGTGATGGGCCCACTCCCAAAACCCATCTGTCCTCCTGGGAGCCCCATGGTCATCTGAGCCCGGGGAAAGCAGAGTTCCAGCTTCCCCAGCCACGTTTGAGACAATTCTTACTCATTTTGCTGTTGTTGTTTTGGTTTTTATGGGCCCACACCGGCGGTGCTCAGCGGCCATTGCTGGCTGTGTGTTCACTGATCACTCTTGGTGGGGCTCGGGACCATATGGAGTGCCAGGGATCCAAGCTGGGTCAGCCTCATGCAGGGCAAGCGCCCTACCCCTGTGCTACCTCACCGGCCCTCCGATTCATTCTTTGAGGTCTGGCTCTGCTGCTCCCATTCTGAAGTCTTCTCTGATAGTCCCCAACAGAAAAGTATTCTCTGATTCCTCCCCACCCTCCGTGACTGGATATTCCTGTCTGTGCACCCGGCCCCAGATATTCCTCTCCGCACACCCGGGCCCGGATATCCCTCTCCACACCCGGGCCCGGATATTCCTCTCCGTACACCCGGCCCGGATATTCCTCTCCGTACACCCGGGCCCGGATATTCCTCTCCCATACCCGGGCCTGATATTCATATCCGTACACCCGGCCCGGATATTCCTCTCCATACACGGGCCCTGATATTCCTCTCCATATACTCAGGCCGGATATTTCTCTCCATATACTCAGGCCCGGATATTTCTCTCCATATACTCAGGCCCGGATGTTCCTTCCGTCCACTGGGATCTGTCTTTTTGCTCATCATGTTGTCTCTGACCTATTCAGATGCCTGCTTCTTCTCTCTGCCTACCTCTTTCACAGCAAGACTGGGACTGGGGCAAGGTCTGGTTCATCTGGTGTCCAGCCTCCCGCAAAGAGCTGAGCAGAGGAGCCCTTTGTTGCACATCCCCACTTCTCCCCTTCTCCCCTCCTCAAGAGAGTTACCCCCATTTTACATAGCGTATGAGTCCTAAAGAAGTTACTGACCTGTTCAAGGTCCCAGTGTGAGTCACGACTGGAGAGGAGAATCCGGCTGCCCTGGACCAGAAGACTAGTACTTGGGGCCAGAGGAACAGCACAGGACTCACAGGGGTATTTTGGAGGAAAACTCCCCATCGCCATGCTGAGCCTCAGTTTACTCATTTGTTCAATGAAAGACGGGACTGCCATATCTGCTCTCACACTGCCCCTGGCTCCAGGGAACTGAGGATCTGCTAGCAGGTGAGCCACGCCGCCACTGGATCTGTGCTAACAGGAGACAAGCCACGCCGCCACTGGGTCTGTGCTAACAGGGAGACGAGCCACGCCGCCACTGGGCCTGTGCTAACAGGAGACAAGCCACGCCGCCACTGGGCCTGTGCTAACAGGAGATGAGCCACGCAGCCATTGGGCCTGTACTAGTAGATGAGCCATGCAACCACTGGGCCTATGCTAGCAGGAGATGAGCCACACAGCCACTTGGTCTGTGCTAAGAGGAGATGAGCCACGCAGTCACTGGGTCTGTGCTAGCAGATGAGCCATGCAGCCACTGGGCCTTTGCTAACAGGAGTCGAGCCACGCAGCCACTAGGTCTGTGCTAGCAGGAAGCACTCTCTAGGGCCCACATTCCCTCAGGATCAGTATTCTGCTCCTCCCTCCTCCTCTTCCTCTTCCTCTTCCTGTTCTTCCTCTCTTTAGTCTTCCTCCTCCTCCTTCTCTTCTTTCTTCTAACAGAGGGGCCTATTTTCACTTTCAGAAGTCGAAACACTACCTTGGCCCTTGAGGATATATGTATGTCCCGCCACCACCCAGTTTGAGAGGCCCCACTCCCTCCTTAAAGGCAATACATGCCCGCTCAGTGTGGAACCCTCCTGCCCATCAGACAGGAAGGACTGCTTTTCCGGCTCTGGCTGCCCTGGAGGTGGACAGACAGATGGACAAGGGGAGACAGAGTGACTCTGCAGGCAGCACGCAGAGGGGGCGGGCCAGTGCAAAGGTGCAGCGTGTGCCAGGTGGGACTTGCCAGCACAGGCTATTTATAGGAGCCGTGTTTGCAGATTTTGGATTAATAGTGTCTCTTGTCCAAGCTCTGGCGCAGGGCTGAGGGAGCCGGAGCAGAGCAGCCCTCACAGCTCCCTCCACCCCCTCCTCCTCCTCCTCACAGGTGGCTGGAGTCAGTGGGGGCCTTGGTCCAGGCTAGAGGCCTCCCAGCCGGCCATCTGCAGAGGAACATGAGGCCCTCAGCGTGATGGGCCCAGTCTGAGAAGGGCGGCAGGAGCCCCACCCTCACCACTTCCAGGGAACTGGGAGTTGCCTGGTCTATTCCTCCTAGGCAAAGAACAGCCCCCCCAATATTTGTGCGGACCGCCTCCCCAGCCCACATGCAGGGGGAGGCTGAGTTCTGAGGCACCCTCGGACCTAGTTTCCTAGTAAAGCCCGAAGCCCCATCCTCAGGGCTGAAGGTGCCAGAAGAAGGCCCGAGAGCATCCTTCCACTGAGGCGGGCTTCCCCGAAGGGCTGACCCCCGTAGACGGGGGGAAATCAGGTGGGCAGAGGGTGGAAGAGAGAGCGGGGGCCTGGGCAAGTTCGCAGCACAGGGACCAGAGTAGAGAGCCAAGGGGTGCACTGACCTGGACCCGGGGGCAACTTCCCAACCTGGGGCTCTGCGGAGGCTCTGGGCCATCCACACACGCAGCTACAGACACGAGCCCCAGGCTCTGTGTGCACGTCCACGCATGTGAGCAAGTGTGTGATTCCACGCATCCATGCACGTGGCATGTGTGTACGTCTCTGAGTACATCTGCGCATGGTGCGTGCATGCTTGTCCCATCTGCCTTGGATGCTCCCCACTGTCCCCTGCACTGGGGAGATAGACCCCCTGTGTGTGTGTGTGTGTGTGTGTGTGTGTGTGTGTGTTTCGCGTGCAGCAGGAAAGCAGCTTGTCATTGGGATTCCTGGGTTCCTGGGGCCCAACCCCTTTTTCCAGCCTTGTGCCGGGAGGAACAGGACCCTGAAGCTTCGTCTGTAAAATGGGGCCACAACTAGAGAGGGAGGAAAGGAGGGAAAAGGTGGGGAAGGTTTGAGCTCAGGAACGCGATGCTCCGACAAAGAGACTCTGCCACGCAGTGAACAACCCCGGGAAACTGAGGCGGGGTGGGGGGAGCCCCGCGCCGTGGCCGGCCGGGGCGGTGGCCGTGGCCTCAGGGGCCCTCTCCGCCTTGGGCCCCCGCCCACCCCCGGGCACCGCTGGGCCGCCGTGCTTTACGAGCAAAAACAAACACGGCCCACAAGCGGCCCCTGTGCCCGCGGCCGCCGCTCAAAGCCGGCTTTTGTGCCCGCCGCGCCGCCCCCGCGGCCCAGGCGATTTTAATTAGCGTCTGGGTCTGAGCCGCGCCGCGAATCAAAGCCGCGTTTCTTCCCGCGCCGCGCCCCGGCCCGCCGCCGCCGCCCGCTCCGCAGCGCCGCGCCGGCCCCTGCTGGCCGGGACGGGAAGCGGCGCCTCGCGGGTCCCCGCTGCGGCACGAGTTCGGATCTCTGGTCCCCCACGCAGCCCGCCCTTCAGGGGTTGCTGGGAGGCTGCACGGAAGAAAATAGGGGTTAAGCCCGAACCCCAGCACAAAACTGAGTTGAGAGGCCTCTACTCTAAGGGTGTTCGCCAGGGGCTCATGGAAGGGCTGGCCAACAGGGTCACAAAGTCTGGGAGTCGCATCCCCCAGAGAGGGGCCAGACCAGAAGGAGGTGGCCTTTCTCCTGGACGCGCCATGGAAGGGGTGAACTCAGGGGGTGAACCTGACAGACAGGTTTGCTCTGGGGGCTGTTGGCTAAGGAAGGGGGTGCGCAGAAGGGCCGGGACAGGAGGCAGTGACCATGATGACGTGGACCTGGCCAGCGGCCAGCAGGGATGCAGGGAGCAGGGACCATTCGCTCCCCACCCGAATTCTCACCGGAAGAGGCTGCAGTGTTCTGAAGACTACTCTGGACATTGGGGTGCAGATGGGGCCCTGTTTTTATTTTCAGGGTGGTTCAGGGAACGTGGTTCCAACAGTGTTCACACTTACGGGGCTCTTTTCTGTTTGGGGGACTTATTGCAGAGGCGTACTTGGTGAAGCTCAGCGGTTACTTCTGGCTCTGTGCTCAGGGGGACCATATGGATGCTGGGGACGGAATCTCGGTTGCCTCCTGGAAGGCCGGCACCCTACCCGCCGTGCTGTCGCTCCGTCCCCCCCCCCACTTATGGGGTTTTTTTGGCTTTTTGGGTCACATCTGGGGGTTACTCCTGGCTCTGCACTCCAGGAATTACTCCTAGTGGTGCTTGGGGGACCACATGGGATGCCAGGGATCGAACCTGGGTCAGCCCATGTGTGGTTTTTGATGTTCAAAGTTCGTGCATTTTCACCACCGCCAGAGGCCAAGACCCTTCACCACTGTCCTTACGTCTCTTCTCTCTGCCTCTCCCTAATGCCACCCACTGCCTGGAAATCTCAATTTTGCCCTCAAAGGCTGAGGGGCTTGTCATCAACGGGCACTGTCTATTCCCTTACCTCTTGCTCTGCCAAAGCTCAGAGAGACCACTGGTTTTTGTTCTTGTGCCCACTTACTTTCCTTAACAGATGCCTCCCAGTTGCAGCAAATGACCCAATCTCGCCTTTTTTTTTTCTTTTTGGCACATTTTATTTTATTACGCCACCGTGAGAGATACAGTTACAAAGATGTTCATGATGGGGTTCAGTCATGTAGGGTTCCAGCTCCAGCCCTCCACCAGTCACATTTCCTGCCACCAAAGTCCCCAGATTCCCTCCCCTCCCCATAGAGAAGGCACTTTCCTTCTTCTCTCTCTTTCGCTCATATATTCATATATATATGTATTGAATATATGTCACCTTTTAGAACAGAGGACAGGTAACCATCTTGTTCTTAGTATCAGTTCACTCCATCTCTGCTGAATCAGAGCCTCTGGACTCAGGACCCCAGACCCCAGAGTGTGGACACCCTCATCTGGTGTGAGGCTGAGAGCGCGGGACAGAGTCCCTGGCCCCAGTCCCCTGGCACCCTGGGTAAAAGCAGGATATTTGGCCCAATGACTGCCGCTTCGCCCCCAGAGCGCCTTGTTCTTTAATGGGCCTCATGTCCGCATCCACACACAGTGCAGGACCTCACTCACCTAGAGCTTTGGGGCAATCTACAGGTCAAATGGTAAAGGCCATTAGAGGCAGATAAATTTGGGGGTGCCCTGCTTCAGGGCACTTTGAAGCTGACCTCACCTATTTGTTTTAACTTTTTTGGGGCCATACCCTGCCTATCTCAGAGCTCACTCCTTTTTTTCTTTCTTTCTATCTTTCTTTCTTTATTTTATTTTATTTTACTTTTTTTTGCTTTTTGGGTGACACCCAGCAGTGCCCAAGGGTTACTCCTGGCTCTGCACTCAGGAATTACTCCTGGTGGTGCTCGGAAGAATCATATGGGATGCTAGGATCAAACCGGGTTGACCATGTGCAAAGCAAATCCCCTACCTGCTGTGCGATGGCTCCAGCCCCACAGAGCTTACTCCTAGTTCGTGCACTCAGGGATCACCTTGGGAGGACTCTGGAAACCATGTGGGATGCTGAGGATTTAACCTGAGTCTGCCAAGCACCTTCTTGCACCTTCCCCACTGTTCTGTCTCTCTGGCCCGACCCCACATAGCTGACCCCGAGAAGGAGAGCCCTAAACAGACTGCCCCCCCCACTGCCATAGAGGCTAAATAGAGGCTTTTATTTATTTAGTTTAACTTGGGACCACACCTGTTGGCACTCAGGGCTTATCCTGGCTCTGCGCAGGGAGTACCCGTGGTGGAACTCAGAGAACCAAGTGTGGTGCCAGGGATGGAACTAAGGTTGGCCACATGCAAGGCCAGAGCCTTACCCACTGGACTATCTCTCTGGCCCTCTGAGTCCACTGCTCCACCACTTCTGAGCTGCCCTCAGGAGCACAGCGGGAGGACATTTGCCTTGCACATGGCCAACCCCAGGTTCTGACTCCTTGTCTTGGTGCCCACACTGGTCCTGACTCTCGCTCTAGCAATACTCAGTCCCCACTCAACCCAGGCTGGGCGTACACAGTCCTCCATGCCCACCTTGCCAAGCCACTTGGTGTCTGGGTATCCACACTGGGTCCTGACCATCACCCTAGCGATATTCACAGTCCCCTCTCGACCTTGCTGGGCTCACGCAGTCCCACCTGGTCAAGCCACTGAGCTTTTCTGTTTCCTCGCCTTTCGCTAAGGTGCCCTTCTTGGGTTTTGTTTGTTTGGTTTGGGGGCCACACCCAGCAGTGCTCAGGTGTTACTCCTGGCTCCGTAGCCAGGAATTACTCCTGGCAGTGCCGGGCACTCCATGGGATGCGGGGACTGAACCTGGGTTGGCTGCGTGCAAGGCAAGTGTCCCGCCTGCTGTGCGATCTTTCTGGCCTCTTAAGCGGCCTCTCTTGGACTTGGCCTTTCTCTCTCTTTCTCCTCCTCCATTTTCTTTTGGGGGGGGCTGTTGAGGGGACACTTGGCCACACTTGATGGTGCCAGGGGCTATTTCTGGTTCTGTGCTCAGGAGGGAGCCCAGGCCGTGCCCGAGAACCGTATGTAAAGCAGGTTGGCTGCCTGCACACAGACACTATGGTGAGCACCCCCCCCCCTCCCAGAAGAGCCACATTTGGTCAGTCCTTTTTTGTTATTTTTTTTAGTTTTTTGGGGTAACACCCAGTGATACTCAAGGGTTACTCCTGGCTCTGCACTCAGGAATTACTCCTGGTGGTGCTTGGGGGGACCATATGGGATGCCGGGGATCGAACCCGGGGTTGGCCATGTGCAAGGCAAATGTCCTCCCACTGTGCTACCACTTTGGCCCCTGGTCATTTATGGCCTTGTTGACAACTGACATGCTCCTATCCGGTCCACCTGGGTGCTCTTTGTCTCCCTGAGCAAACCCAGCCCTTCATCCTTTGTCAGAGCACTACATACCTTTCACACTGGCTAAGGAGTTGGTTTGGGAGGTTAAAAAAAAAAAGAACCAAAACCCTAGGAAAGGGACTTGCCCTGACTTGACTCTGGGTGATCCCGGAGTCTCTGACCTTGTTGAACCACTAATTCTTCCTCCTGATATTGAAGGAGTTCGGGACCTAAGGAGAGAGTAGCTTCAGGTAGCATCTGGTCAGCGCAGGGTTCTGGTGAAGAGCTCAAGGCAGAAAGTGTCAAACCACATTCTGACTCTGTCCCTTGGCACTGCAGTCTGGGCAGAGGTGCTAATCTCTGCCCTGAGTGGAGGCGGTTTGCTCCCAGCCATTGTGTTACAGCCAAGGTGAAGACATTTGCAATTGTAAATCAAAGTGAGTTCCCTTTGATTTACCTGACCTGATTTCATCAGTAGAGGGGCTTAAAGAGGAACTCAGAGACTGTTCTGGACTTGAGCTAATAGCCCATAAAAGGACAGATAAAAAAAAAAGCCAGACAATCCTTGCTTAGAGTTCAGAGTAGCCCCAAGCTGATAGCCTCCAAGAAAGCCAAGTTGGTCACAGGAGACACGTTTTCCTGACCACCTGTGGGAGCTTGGAAGGACCCTGGTGATCTCAGTGGGATCTCAGCCCCCACCAACTCCTGATTGTGGGCTGGTGAGGCCAGAACTCAGCCAAGCCTGGCCCAGATTTCTTGTATAAACTGTGAACTGAGAAAGTGTCTCACACTGTTAAGCTGGGGACAATTTGCTACTCAGCATAAAGAAACTCTTGCAGATTGTATCTGTCCCTTGAAAGTGGAGTAAAAAGGAAGGAAGGTCCGGGAGCCTTGCTCTGGCCACTCTCCGCCATCAGCTGTCGCTGCTAAACTGAGAATGTGGCACTTTATAAGTGTGACTTTGTCGTCTTCAGCCTCTCAACATGCTTACAAAAACTGACAGGATGTGTAAGATAGAAACCTACATTTTAACCTCTAACAAACTTCAAAAAAACTTTTTTATTGTAACATGGTGGTTTACCAAGTTGTTCATAATAGTTGTTTCAGACTGTGTGTTCCGACAGCATTTCTACCACCAGTGTGACCCCAGTGTCCCATCCATTCCACCAAGCCTGATTTCATCAGGCTTGTCCCTTAGCAGGCACAAACAAATGTATTTCATATTGCTTGTTACAACACAGAGGCAAAACCAGCACATTAATTAAAGTTCTTTTGTGATCACTGTTAGATTCATGTTGTTGTTTCTAAAGGCCTGAGGATTTAAGGGGTTGGTTGGTACTAGTTGAACCTTCTATGTTGTTTTCTGTCTTTGAACTTGATGGTTTCTATTAACTCATCGGATTTGCTGTAACCTGTAGCAAAACTGCTGTAAGAATGTCACCTTACTGGGGGGCATCTCTTATGAGGCTTGAGGCTCCAAGTAAAGAAAATCTGACTTGTGTTAGGCTGGAATTTCTTTTTTTTTTTTTTTTTTTTTTTTTTTTTTGCTTTTTTTGGTCACTCCTGGCAATGCTCAGGGGTTACTCCTGCCTCTGCACTCAGGAATTACTCTTGGCCATGCTCAGGGGACCTTATGGGATGCCGGGGATAGAACCCGGGTTGACCGCATGCAAGGCAAACACCCTCCCCTCTGTGCTAATCCCCCTAGGCTGGAATTTCTAGGAGCAGAGCATGAGGTGAGGGAGGAATCTTTTGTGGGAAACCAAATCCTGCCAAGGGCCGGAGCGATAGCCCAGCGGGTAGGGCGTTTGCCTTGCACACGGCCGGCCCATGCTGTCCCGGGTTCGACCCCCGGCATCCCATATGGTCCCCTGAGCACCGCCGGGAGTAATTCCTGAGTGCTGAGCCAGGAGAAACCCCTGAGCATTGCCAGGTGTGACCAAAAAAAAAAAATAATCCTGCCAAAATGAGCTATGGATGCGCCTGGCCCAGGAGTGCTCGGGAACAATCCCCTGAGCGGCCCATGTCCAACGAGGCTGCAGGAAGGCTGACCTCAGGTCGGCCAGGCAGCGGTGATGCAGCACCCTTGCACCGGGTGTGAATTCCCAGCTCTCTGGCCTTCGGTGCTCTTAGGCAAAGTGGGCTCCAGCGGTGAGCAGACAAATCCTTCTGACGAGGAGCAGCAGGTGCTGGCGGTCAGAAACAAGCAGCCTGGGAGCCCACATCCATGGAAATGTTAGGGATTATGGGTGGGTCTCGGCAGGGATGATCGCGTAAGCTATAAAGACATCTGTTGTTTTCCAAGCAAGAAATGGAGGTGGTCCACCAGATTAGCTCAGCGTGAGTCACCGAGGGCTCAGTTCCCTGCAGATCCCGCAGCACTGCCTGGACCTTGGCCTCATGGCACAAAGCGGCTGCTGCATCTCCCATCTCCATCTCCCATCCCCAGTGCTAGCACCCAGTGCAGGAAGCCAAGGGAGGACCGCAAAAGAGGCTTTCCCCTCCTTGATTCCTTCCAAGACAGGAAGCTCTGTGGTCCCCCAAACCCCTTCCAGAATGGGTGTGCTACGTCCAAGACTGGAGCCATATAGCCAGTCCCTGGGAGAGAAGAATCAGGTTGGCTTGTCTGAGTCAGTCCTGGTTTATCCCAGGGCGGAGCAGCCAGATGGGGTTCTGTTGGCCAAGGGAAGTAGAGGGGTGCTTGTTGGGTGGATGAGCTGCAGTGGCTACCCTAGGCCATCAGTTTGGGGTTCTTTTGCAGGGGTGAATGAGGTGAAATCACACGAGGCAGTGCTCAGGGTCTACTCCTGGTTCTGTGCTTAGGAGTGATTCCTGGTGGTTCTTTGCGACCACTTCCAGTGCTGGGGACCAAACCTGCAAGTGCCTTAACCACCGTATTATCTTACCAGCTCTCTTGTGAAAGGAATATAGACACACGCCTCTTAGATTTGTGGGCGAGTTCCATGTGCCGGTTTTCTTCGTGGTGTGTGGCCACACTGCCTCTCTGTGGCACCGAGCTCACGGGACGTGGGGGCTGTGTCTGACTCACCCTCAACATATCCCCTCCACCTCTCCGCACCTCTGTCCTCTCTGCTCCCTCCTCTGTCCTGACGGCCACCTTTGCTCTCCCTGATGGCCACCTCCGTCCCTCCAGATGGCCCTGCTTCCCTTTCTGGCTCCCTCCAAGACTTTCTCCCAAGGGAGCTGGAGGGAACTATGTAAAACATGAATCTGATTCAATCTACCTCCTGCTGGAAGAATTTCCAGCCATTAAAAAGGGGGCAGTGCAAGTCGTTGTAGCTGGTGCTTTGGAATGAGCCCTGGGCAGTAAGAATAGCCCCAAGTCTTGGCAGCCCTGCCGGCACATCCTCCCCAACGTCAGCCCTGTTCTGCGGCCCAGCGGGCTGGCTGCTGCCTCTCCACCATGCTCTTCCCCAGACATGGCCCCGCTTTGCCATGGCGAGTGCTGCGCCCTGGCCCAGCTCATCTGCTTACTCTTCTGTAAAGGAGCCGCCATCTGTCGGTCCATCCGTCCGTCCGTCCATCTGTCCATCCATTCGCCCATCCGTCCGTCCATCCATCCCCTCCCTCCCTCCCTCCCTCCATCCATCATCTATTATTTATTATTTATTTTCAATCCATCCATCACCTATTATTTATTTATTTATTTATTTATTTATTTATTTATTTATTTATTTTCAGCCACAGGGCTTACTCCTGGCCCTGCACTCAGGGAATCACTCCTGGCGGTACTCGGGGACCATATGGGATGCAGGGATCGAACCCGGGTCAGCCACGCACAAAGCAACGCTCTCCCCTGCACCATAGCTCATTCCTCCACTGTTCACCGGCACTGAATCCCGGGCATGAAACCATTGTGGAGAGCTGCGAGGAGTGACAGACACTCCTTGTCCAGGGGTCAGCTCTGACCGCCGCCTCTCACGGCACCTTGCCCGTACCGGGCCACCCTGGCAATCTGCGGAGTCAGGATTCGAGGGTTAGAACACTGGTCCCCATAAGAGGAAGCAGTGGCGGCGGTGGGTGGAGGCAGAGTCCGGCATCGAGTCCACGGCAGCTATTGCTCGCTCCAGCTTCTGGCAACGGGTGGCCGCTCTCTAAACCCAGGCTCTGCAGAGCAAAGCCTGGCTGACAGTTGTAAGAACTTCTGGAAGATTTGCTGGGGAAGTGTTGCGATGCTCCACTCACCTTCACCACCGGCTAGCCAGGCTCAGTCTCCCAGCACAAGGCCAGAGAGCTCTGGAGAGGACTGTGGGGAAGGACGAGGTGCAGAGTTGGGGGCCCGGGCGGGGAGCATGAGCAGGGCAGGCCGTGATGACAGGCAGGAGGCGAGCCCTGCTCTGCCGGCTGCTCAGTGAGGCCACTGCCACGCTCTGTGCCACGCCCCAGTGCCACTAGGGAGGATGGACAGGCCAGCAAGCTGCTGTCACTGTGAGAACACAGAACCAGGTATGAGTCCACAGGCGTGTTGAGGGTGATGCAGCTCATTTATTAATACGTAACAATAGAAACAGGAAAGCGCCTACTGCCGCTGTTCAGGTCCTTACTATAAGGTCTTGGTTGCTTTGTCTGGACTGGCCGTGACCTTCAGCTCTGGGGTCTGGGCTAGCACGACATTCCAGTGACCTGTACAAAGGGAGAGGCACAGATGGACCGTGTGAGAGGGTCAAGTGAGGCACAAGAGTGGACGGTATGAGGGCTCATGTAAAGTGTGTGTGGGGGCTCATGGGGTATGTGTGCTATACTGGTGTTTGTGTGCAGTATATGGGGTGTGTATGGCTGGTGTGATGTACGTATGTGTTGTGGGGATGGTGCGGTGTGTGTACTCTAATGTGTGTGGGGTTTGAGGGTGAGTTGTGGGTTCCTGTATGTTGAGTGTGGTGTGTATTTGTGTGTATGTGTACGTGTGTATAAGCATGTGTATGTATATGTGTGTATATGTATGCATGTGTTTAAGTGTGTATATGTGTATGTGTATGTGTACATATATGTGCATATATGTGTGTGTATATGTGTGCATGTGTTTAAGTGTGTATGTGTATGGATGTATGTGTATGTACATACATGTGCATATATGTGTGTATATGTGTGCATGTGTTTAAGTGTGTATATGTGCATGTATGTATGTATGTGTGTATGTGTGTGTGTGTGAGTTGCACACACACAACAGAGTTGAGGGACTCAGACCAAGCCAGGAGTGGACCAGGAAGGAGTAAAGAGCCCCAGAATACAGGTACGACCCTTCCCTCAGCCACCTGGCATTTGGGGGCCAACCCAGATTCTGAAAACCCCTCCCACTGGCCCCCAGCCTGATGGGGGTCGGCATTCCTTATTCTGACACAAAGCAAATGAAGGAAGCGGTGAAGAGGGTTCTAGGATTTCGGGGACGCTTGCTTCCCTCCCTCACAGCCCCGCCGCTGGGCTCTGCCGCACCTTCCCGTGGAGGCCAGCCGGGAACTCTCTGGCCCCGACACCCACAGGATTCCTGTGCTGGGAACTGACGTCTGAGTCTCGAGCTCGGGGGGCAGGGAGGAGGGCACCCGGCCAGCTCCCAGTGCCGGCAGCCAGCCTGGAGCACCCCCCAGAGGCTCAGTCCGGTCCCCATCCTCAGCCCAGGATCCTACCTTCGTGGGTGCCAGAGAGTGGCCGGAAGTTGTGGGCCTCCTTCTGGAAGTCTGGCCGCGGACTTTCTTGATCTGAATCAAGTGGAAGATTCCTGAGGCAGAGACAAAGGCTAAGAGCATGTTCAGAGAAAAGGGGCGTGCAGACATTCAGGGAAACGGGGCATGCAGACGTGGGACGGCCCGCACACGCTCTCCTTTTCTCAGGTGCTAAACTCCATTGGCCCTGTCTCTGGATGACTGTGTGCATGGCGGGGGGTTGGGGAGGGTTTGGACTACATCTGCCTATATTCCAGGTTTATATCTGGCTCTGTGCTCAGGGATCACTCCTGGCGGTGCTCAGGGGACCATATGAGATGCTGAGGATGGAAGCTGGATTGGCCACATACAAAGCAAATGCCCTCCCCGCTGTGCTATTGCTCCAGCCCTACTTTTTTTTTTCCTTTTCCCAAATTTTATTACACCACTTTTAGATATACAATTGTAAGATGCTCATGTAGAGTTTTGGTTCCACAGTGTTCCAACACCCATCCCTCCACCCGAACCCATCTCCCATCACCAATGTCCCCACCTCCCTCCCCCTCCCACACCTCAACTACTTGGGGGGGTTCTTATGTCTTTTCTATCCTCTCTATCTCTCCCTCCCGCCAAACTTTCCTACACATTGTAGAATGCTGTACATTAAAGGACATAACTGTTTCCACTAGTTTGATGGACCGCGTGGCCGCACGACTTAGGGGCCTCATGGTCAGCATCTGGACAGCGAAGGTGGCGGCTAGTGTGGTGGGCGAGTCTCATCCGGCTGCTTCCGGGACCCCCAGAGGTGATGGGCCCACCCCAAAACCCATCTGTCCTCCTGGGAGCCCCATGGTCAGCTGAGCCTGGGGAGGTGGAGTTCCAGCTTCCCCAGCCGCATTTGAGACTGCATGCTATGGCTGGTCGCCCCAGGGCAGCTCCTGGGCGGGGCCACCAGGCTCGACAAAATGGAAGGGGGAAGGGCAGACCCCTGACTCCATCTGACGAATTCCCAGTGATTCCCGCTTCTGGGAGCTGCCTACCTGTCCAGCCCTACTTCTAACACTCTATAGCATGTGCATTCTTGCCTCCCCTACAAGAATGGTAGCCCCTGGGTGGCTTTGCTCTTGGGGCCCCCTGAGCTCAGCCCACATTAGGTAAATCAAGCAAATTAATTGATCAATCTATAGCAAGTGAAATATTGAATCACTTAATGGCCAGCTGGCCGGAACACAAGTTTTTTTGTGGATTCAAACCCACCCTCAGGGATAAGGCAGTGGCTGGTCTCCAATTTCTGCATCTCACAAGGAGCCAAGCACACACCCTGCACAGCCTAGGGGCTGTGGTCAAAAAGAATAGACAAAGCAACAAGGCCTCTGCTAGGTCGGCCAGACCCCAAGGAAGCCAGCCTTAGGTGGGAACCTGAGTGAGCCCCCGCAGGACACGTCCAGGGCAGGCTGGGGCGGAGGCTTGTCTCGGGCCGGGCGACATGCTGAGCACATGGTGATCTCGTGCTGCAGCTCCCAGCCCACGGGAAGCGGCATGTCCCCATGATGGAGTGGACTGGGCCAAGGGCCCAAATCAAGGGCGGTCTGGGGCCATAGCGGGGTCTTTGGCCCTTTGGTGCGGTGGGGTGCCAGGGCTGGGGAGCGCTGGGCTCTGTGGGCCACCAGGGCAAGGGCAAAGGCAAGCTCGGGATGAACATGGAGCTCCTCGGGCAGGAGTGAGTCAGCTGTCTGGGCATGAGGGGCAGAGATGTCCGGGCACCCACTGGGCAGTTTCAGGGACTGGGATTAAGACTCCAAGCTTCCCTCTGCCCTAACACCAGCCTTCAAGGCCAGGCACCCTTAGCCCACTCCATTCCTCTACGGGGCTGCCATGCCCCCTGTGCCCCCACCAAGACCAGGAAGGCTGGAGAAGCTGGCAGGGCCCAATGCTTCCCCAGTCGGAGATGTGGGGAGCTGTGCAGACAGGATGGGGGGACCTTCCCTGAGAAGGGGGGGAGAGGGCTGCCTGCTAGACCCCCCACACCTCAAAAAGTAAACCCCTTTTTGTTGTTGTTGTTGCTGGGGGGGTGTCGGGTCATGAGACCATTGGGACCACAGCGCCCTCCTCCACACCATTCTGGGAGCACCATGGCCAGCTCCCTCCCGCAGGGGCACAGCACACGTGGGCCAGACACCACCCCCGTCGAGAAAGTCCATCCGCGCTCAGATGCAGTTTTCTTATTTACAACTAAAATGCCCTTTGGGACAGGTTGCTAGTGTAGGGCAGGCACCTCCCTGCCTCCACACCAGCCCCTGCCACGCCCCAGCACCACAATCCTCCCCGCCCCGCACCCCTGCAGAGGCTGCAGGTATCTGGGACCCACCGTCAGGTTCCACATTCAGTTCAGACTCTGCTGTCTGAGACTCACTCTGTCTGAGTAACCTCAGGACCCTAGAGCGTGTCAAAGGTCCCAACCCTAAAACAACTGCTCTCTGGCTCCTTCTGTGGGCTAAACGAGACACCTGCACGGTGCTCCCGGCCCACCCAGCTCTGGCACAGGTAGACAAGTGTGACTCTGCAGCCTGCCTCCGGCTCCTGCTGCGGTGTCCTACCTGCCGGGGCCCGCGTCCAGCTCCAGACTGCTGGTCACCGAGTCATCTCTGCCCACCCAACTACCATCAGCCCCTACTGCATCAGGACCTGAACTCCTAAGGACAGAGGCGGGACTCGCTGCTCCCTGGAGTCCCAGAATCTGGAGGAGTGTGGGGGCCCAGGCTGAATGCAGCCAAACCTGTGCGGGACTGGTTGATCTCACGGGCCAAAACACTCGTAAAGTTCACTGAGCCTCAAGCCCACCCCATGGCAGACCCCGCCTATTCCAGAGTCACGACAGAGCCTAAGTTCAGGGTCAGTCCTCTGTGTACTCAGGGTCACTCCTGGCTCTGTGCTCAGGGTCACTCCTGGCTCTGTGCTCAAGGTCACTCCTGGCTCTGTGCTCAGGGATCACTCCTGCTCTGTGCTCAGGCTCACTCCTGGCTCTGTGCTCAGGGTCACTCCTGGCTCTGTGCTCAGGGATCACTCCTGCTCTGTGCTCAGGGTCACTCCTGGCTCTGTGCTCAGGGTCACTCCTGGCTCTGTGCTCAGGGTCACTCCTGGCTCTGTGCTCAGGCTCACTCCTGGCTCTGTGCTCAGGCTCACTCCTGGCCCTGTGCTCAGGGTCACTCCTGGCTCTGTGCTCAGGGATCACTCCTGCTCTGTGCTCAGGCTCACTCCTGGCTCTGTGCTCAGGGTCACTCCTGGCTCTGTGCTCAGGGATCACTCCTGCTCTGTGCTCAGGGTCACTCCTGGCTCTGTGCTCAGGGTCACTCCTGGCTCTGTGCTCAGGCTCACTCCTGGCTCTGTGCTCAGGGTCACGCCTGGCTCTGTGCTCAGGGTCACGCCTGGCTCTGTGCTCAGGGTCACTCCTGGCTCTGTGCTCAGGGTCACTCCTGGCTCTGTGCTCAGGGATCACTCCTGGCTCTGTGCTCAGGGCTCACTCCTAGCCCTGCACTCAGGTCACTACTGGCTCTGCGCTCAGGGTCACTCCTGGCTCTGTGCTCAGGGTCACTCCTAGCCCTGCGCTCAGTCACTACTGGCTCTGCGCTCAGGGTCACTCCTGGCTCTGTGCTCAGGGTCACTCCTGGCTCTGTGCTCAGGCTCACTCCTGGCTCTGTGCTCAGGGTCACTCCTGGCTCTGTGCTCAGGGATCACTCCTGGCTCTGTGCTCAGGGTCACTCCTTGCCCTGCACTCAGTCACTACTGGCTCTGCGCTCAGGGTCACTCCTGGCTCTGTGCTCAGGGTCACTCCTGGCTCTGTGCTCAGGGATCACTCCTGGCTCTGTGCTCAGGGTCACTCCTGGCTCTGTGCTCAGGCTCACTCCTGGCTCTGTGCTCAGGCTCACTCCTGGCCCTGTGCTCAGGGTCACTCCTGGCTCTGTGCTCAGGGATCACTCCTGCTCTGTGCTCAGGCTCACTCCTGGCTCTGTGCTCAGGGTCACTCCCTGGCTCTGTGCTCAGGGATCACTCCTGCTCTGTGCTCAGGGTCACTCCTGGCTCTGTGCTCAGGGTCACTCCTGGCTCTGTGCTCAGGCTCACTCCTGGCTCTGTGCTCAGGGTCACGCCTGGCTCTGTGCTCAGGGTCACGCCTGGCTCTGTGCTCAGGGTCACTCCTGGCTCTGTGCTCAGGGTCACTCCTGGCTCTGTGCTCAGGGATCACTCCTGGCTCTGTGCTCAGGGCTCACTCCTAGCCCTGCACTCAGTCACTACTGGCTCTGCGCTCAGGGTCACTCCTGGCTCTGTGCTCAGGGTCACTCCTAGCCCTGCGCTCAGTCACTACTGGCTCTGCGCTCAGGGTCACTCCTGGCTCTGTGCTCAGGGTCACTCCTGGCTCTGTGCTCAGGCTCACTCCTGGCTCTGTGCTCAGGGTCACTCCTGGCTCTGTGCTCAGGGATCACTCCTGGCTCTGTGCTCAGGGTCACTCCTAGCCCTGCACTCAGTCACTACTGGCTCTGCGCTCAGGGTCACTCCTGGCTCTGTGCTCAGGGTCACTCCTGGCTCTGTGCTCAGGGATCACTCCTGGCTCTGTGCTCAGGGTCACTCCTGGCTCTGTGCTCAGGCTCACTCCTGGCTCTGTGCTCAGGGTCACTCCTGGCTCTGCGCTCAGGGTCACTCCTGGCTCTGTGCTCAGGGCTCACTCCTGGCTCTGCGCTCAGGGCTCACTACTGGCTCTGTGCTCAGGCTCACTCCTGGCTCTGTGCTCAGGGTCACTCCTGGCTCTGTGCTCAGGGATCACTCCTGCTCTGTGCTCAGGGGTCACTCCTGGCTCTGTGCTCAGGGTCACTCCTGGCTCTGTGCTCAGGGGATCACTCCTGCTCTGTGCTCAGGGTCACTCCTGGCTCTGTGCTCAGGGTCACTCCTGGCTCTGTGCTCAGGGACCACTCCTGGCTCTGTGCTCAGGGTCACTCCTAGCCCTGCGCTCAGTCACTATTGGCTCTGCGCTCAGGGTCACTCCTGGCTCTGTGCTCAGGGATCACTCCTGGCTCTGCGCTCAGGGTCACTCCTGGCTCTGTGCTCAGGGTCACTCCTGGCTCTGCTCAGGCTCACTCCTGGCTCTGTGCTCAGGGTCACTCCTGGCTCTGTGCTCAGGGCTCACTCCTGGCTCTGTGCTCAGGGTCACTCCTGCTCTGTGCTCAGGGTCACTCCTGGCTCTGTGCTCAGGTTCACTCCTGGCTCTGTGCTCAGAGTCACTCCTGGCTCTGTGCTCAGGCTCACTCCTGGCTCTGTGCTCAGGGTCACTCCTGGCTCTGTGCTCAGGGTCACTCCTGGCCCTGCGCTCAGTCACTACTGGCTCTGCACTCAGGGATCACTCCTGGCTCTAAGTTCAGGGTCACTCCTGGCTCTGTGCTCAAGGTCACTCCTGGCTCTGTGCTCAGGCTCACTCCTGGCTCTGTGCTCAGGGTCACTCCTGGCTGTGTGCTCAGGCTCACTCCTGGCTGTGTGCTCAGGGTCACTCCTGGCTCTGTGCTCAGGGTCACTCCTGGCTCTGTGCTCAGGCTCACTCCTGGCTCTGTGCTCAGGGTCACTCCTGGCTCTGTGCTCAGGGTCACTCCTGGCTCTGTGCTCAGGCTCACTCCTGGCTCTGTGCTCAGGCTCACTCCTGGCTCTGTGCTCAGGGTCACTCCTGGCTCTGTGCTCAGGGTCACTCCTAGCCCTGCGCTCAGTCACTACTGGCTCTGCGCTCAGGGTCACTCCTGGCTCTGTGCTCAGGGATCACTCCTGGCACTGCGCTCAGGGTCACTCCTGGCTCTGTGCTCAGGGTCACTCCTGGCTCTGTGCTCAGGGTCACTCCTGCTCTGTGCTCAGGGTCACTCCTGGCTCTGTGCTCAGGTTCACTCCTGGCTCTGTGCTCAGGCTCACTCCTGGCTCTGTGCTCAGGGATCACTCCTGGCTCTGTGCTCAGGGTCACTCCCTGGCTCTGTGCTCAGGGCTCACTCCTGGCTCTGTGCTCAGGGTCACTCCTGCTCTGTGCTCAGGGTCACTCCTGGCTCTGTGCTCAGGTTCACTCCTGGCTCTGTGCTCAGAGTCACTCCTGGCTCTGTGCTCAGGCTCACTCCTGGCTCTGTGCTCAGGGTCACTCCTGGCTCTGTGCTCAGGGTCACTCCTGGCCCTGCGCTCAGTCACTACTGGCTCTGCACTCAGGGATCATTCCTGGCTCTAAGTTCAGGGTCATCCTGGCTCTGTGCTCAGGGTCACTCCTGGCTCTGTGCTCAGGGTCACTCCTGGCTCTGTGCTCAGGCTCACTCCTGGCTCTGTGCTCAGGGTCACTCCTGGCTGTGTGCTCAGGGTCACTCCTGGCTCTGTGCTCAGGGTCACCTCCTGGCTCTGTGCTCAGGGTCACTCCTGGCTCTGTGCTCAGGCTCACTCCTGGCTCTGTGCTCAGGGTCACTCCTGGCTCTGTGCTCAGGGTCACTCCTGGCTCTTTGCTCAGGCTCACTCCTGGCTCTGTGCTCAGGGTCACTCCTGGCTCTGTGCTCAGGGATCACTCCTGCTCTGTGCTCAGGGTCACTCCTGGCTCTGTGCTCAGGGTCACTCCTGGCTCTGTGCTCAGGGTCACTCTTGGCTCTGTGCTCAGGGTCACTCCTGGCTCTGTGCTCAGGGCTCACTCCTGGCTCTGTGCTCAGGGTCACTCCTGCTCTGTGCTCAGGGTCACTCCTGGCTCTGTGCTCAGGTTCACTCCTGGCTCTGTGCTCAGAGTCACTCCTGGCTCTGTGCTCAGGGTCACTCCTGGCTCTGTGCTCAGGGTCACTCCTGGCTCTGTGCTCAGGGTCACTCCTGGCCCTGCGCTCAGTCACTACTGGCTCTGCACTCAGGGATCATTCCTGGCTCTAAGTTCCAGGGTCATCCCTGGCTCTGTGCTCCAGGGTCACTCCTGGCTCTGTGCTCAGGGTCACTCCTGGCTCTGTGCTCAGGCTCACTCCTGGCTCTGTGCTCAGGGTCACTCCTGGCTCTGTGCTCAGGCTCACTCCTGGCTCTGTGCTCAGGGTCACTCCTGGCTCTGTGCTCAGGGTCACTCCTGGCTCTGTCTCAGGCTCACTCCTGGCTCTGTGCTCAGGGTCACTCCTGGCTCTGTGCTCAGGGTCACTCCTGGCTCTGTGCTCAGGCTCACTCCTGGCTCTGTGCTCAGGGCTCACTCCTGGCTCTGTGCTCAGGGATCACTCCTGCTCTGTGCTCAGGGTCACTCCTGGCTCTGTGCTCAGGGTCACTCCTGGCTCTGTGCTCAGGGTCACTCCTGGCTCTGTGCTCAGGCTCACTCCTGGCTCTGTGCTCAGGGTCACTCCTGGCTCTGTGCTCAGGGTCACTCCTGGCTCTGTGCTCAGGCTCACTCCTGGCTCTGTGCTCAGGGTCACTCCTGGCTCTGTGCTCAGGGTCACTCCTGGCTCTGTGCTCAGGCTCACTCCTGGCTCTGTGCTCAGGGTCACTCCTGGCTCTGTGCTCAGGGATCACTCCTGCTCTGTGCTCAGGGTCACTCCTGGCTCTGTGCTCAGGGTCACTCCTGGCTCTGTGCTCAGGGTCACTCTTGGCTCTGTGCTCAGGGTCACTCCTGGCTCTGTGCTCAGGGCTCACTCCTGGCTCTGTGCTCAGGGTCACTCCTGCTCTGTGCTCAGGGTCACTCCTGGCTCTGTGCTCAGGTTCACTCCTGGCTCTGTGCTCAGAGTCACTCCTGGCTCTGTGCTCAGGCTCACTCCTGGCTCTGTGCTCAGGGGTCACTCCTGGCTCTGTGCTCAGGGTCACTCCTGGCCCTGCGCTCAGTCACTACTGGCTCTGCACTCAGGGATCATTCCTGGCTCTAAGTTCAGGGTCATCCTGGCTCTGTGCTCAGGGTCACTCCTGGCTCTGTGCTCAGGGTCACTCCTGGCTCTGTGCTCAGGCTCACTCCTGGCTCTGTGCTCAGGGTCACTCCTGGCTCTGTGCTCAGGCTCACTCCTGGCTCTGTGCTCAGGGTCACTCCTGGCTCTGTGCTCAGGGTCACTCCTGGCTCTGTGCTCAGGCTCACTCCTGGCTCTGTGCTCAGGGTCACTCCTGGCTCTGTGCTCAGGGTCACTCCTGGCTCTGTGCTCAGGCTCACTCCTGGCTCTGTGCTCAGGGTCACTCCTGGCTCTGTGCTCAGGGATCACTCCTGCTCTGTGCTCAGGGTCACTCCTGGCTCTGTGCTCAGGGTCACTCCTGGCTCTGTGCTCAGGGTCACTCTTGGCTCTGTGCTCAGGGTCACTCCTAGCCCTGCGCTCAGTCACTACTGGCTCTGCGCTCCAGGCTCACTCCTGGCTCTAAGTTCAGGGTCATCCTGGCTCTGTGCTCAGGGCTCACTCCTGGTTCTGTGTTCAGAGTCACTCCTCACTGTTTGCTCAGGGGCTCAACTGACAAGCTCAGGGGACCAAATTTTACACCGGGGATCAAACCTGAGTCAGCCACATGAAGACATGTGCCCTGCTCACTTTTCAGCCACTCTGGCCCTAAGTATCTATTCTGATGCCTATGTGCCCTGGAGGGGCCAACCACGCCACACAGGAAAATGAGACCTACTGCTAGGCCTCTAGCTCGAGTGATGAGGTGGTCTTCCTGCCCAAAGGGGTCTCCTAGCCAGTTTCATCATCACGTTCCACCCATCATCCTGCCAGTGCTCCTGCAAGGCGCAATAACGCTTTCCCCCAGGAGAGGGAGCACCTTCGAGGGCCAGGCCGGGTACTGGACACACCTAACAGAACCACCCAGTCCGCTCTGTCTTGGGAACAGGGACTAGGAAACCAGGGAGGGGGAGACAGCGGGTCAACAGAACATCCCTCTGGAGGCTGACACCCAGGAAACAGGAGAAGTGGGCTGAGGGAAGGGGGCAAGGCCAGTGCTCACCTCGCACCAGCTTCCAGAGGTAGATCTCCACCTGCTCCGTGCTCTCTCGCTCCAGGGCAAAAGCGAGCGCAGGTTGTCTGGACTTGGGGACACCGAGGTGTAGACGAGGGCCCGGCCTGGTGCCTTTGGACACTTCGCGGCGCTCACCTCACTGTGGCGGGGGTCGGCCCTGTCCTCTGGGAGACACGGGGAGCTCGTGACCGCTCTGCCTTCCACCCCCTGGTCAGCCCAGGGACCCACGGGCATGACACCCGCTCAGAGGAAGGCTCTGGTGCCCCCTGGGAAGAAAAGGGCCATCTCTGGGGGAAGGGGGCTTCTATCCCAGCTGCCCAAAAACTACTCACCCTGCAGGGCCCACTTGGAATAGCCCCGCCTGGCCGGGCCCTGCTCCCCAGAGCTAAAAAAGAAAGCTCGGACCCCACTCATGCCCCTCGTGCGTGTTGCATGCAGGTGTGGCTCTCTGTAAGACACAGGTGCGGGGTGGGAGCCGCGTGCCCCCCCCACACCTGCTCGGTCACTCACGACAAGCACCTGAACAGAGACAGCTTTGGGCGCGTCAGGGTGAGGCTGGAAGCTGTGGCGGTGGGAGACACGGGGACACTCATCTAGTGACTGCAGGGAGGGGCTGTGGGTGCGACAGTGGGAAAGGTGGGGCAGGGGTGCGGCTGGGAGGGTGGGAGGCAACCGTGGTAATGTTTTGTGCGGACCAAACCGAACCCAGACAGGCTGGAGTTCTAAGATCATCCTTCAGATCGTTCCATTACCAAGGTTTCTTGCAGATTCTCTAACTAGATGATTAAGCCCAAAACACACACACACACACACACACACACACACACCACACTATCACAAACACACCTCCCACACACATCTTTGAGATTCTTACTAGTGACAGGACCCTGTGAAACTCTCTGCTGTAAGGCTGAGCTCTATCCATCTCTCTGCTTTATGCCATGCCTAGCTCTGCACTTGGGCTCCCTCCTGCCTCTGTGCTCAGGGCCAGACCTGGCAGCATTTGGTGAGCCAGACGTGATGCTGGGATTCAGACCAGCATTGCGGCCACCACTGCAGCCTGTGCAAGGCAAGCGCCTCAGCCTGGTGCTGTCTCTGCAGCCCACAGGATGCTGCTGCTTCCGAAGGAAAGGGGGTGCGCCCTGCTGGCAGAGCCTCCAGATGAGACGTGCAGCGAAGGCCCCGGGAGTGGGACTCAGTGAGTCCCAAGGAGAATTCACGTCGGACCCCCAATGCCCGTGTGCCCAGCAGGGCACTGACCGCAGGTTCTCCGTGGCCCTGTTGCCAGGAGCACAGATGAGCGGGTGACACTGGGTGCCTGGGCCTTGAAACAACCTCCCCAACTGTGGCAGACCCGGGGAACTCACTTCTCTAAGCTAGGTGGGTCATTCAAGCTAATGCCAATGCACAGTTCCTGACCTGAAATTCCGGGACAGGTGAGGGAGGTGTAGGGTCACCATCCATCCTCTGTGACCTCGTGTGAGAGAGAGTTGGAAGGACGAGGAAAGGGAAGTGAGATCCCAGGACAGGGCCTGGGGCCGGAGACATAGTCCAGTGGATAGGGTGTTTGCCTTGCACCCAGGTTCGATCCCCGGCATCCCATATAGTCCCCTGAGCACCGCCAGGAGTAATTACTGAGTGCAGAGCCAGGAGTAACCCCCGAGCACCACCAGGAGTAATTCCTGAGTGCAGAGCCAGGAGTAACCCTGAGCATTGCCAGGTGTGACATAAAAAGAAAAACAAAAGGATAGGACCTGTCACTCAGGAGAGTTGCGGCCTTTATTTCCTCCCTCGTTTCCTTCCCTGTTCTCTAATTTTCCCAACCCGACCTTTAACCACTGTAGCCAGGGGCCAAGCTCAGCTCCCCCTTCCCCTCACCTTCCTTGCAGAACTGAGACAGGGGGCTACTGCAGCGCCTGTCCACACTACAGGCTGCCCTTCCCGAGTCTGCCTTCTGCACATGTTTTTTCTTCTTAGTAACATTAGGCAGTGCTCTGGGGCTACTCCTGGCTCTGCACTCTGGATCACTCCTGGCAGGCTCAGGGGACCATATGGGATGCCGGGATTGAACTCGCAAGGCAAGCGTTACGGCGCCGTACTATCACTCTGGCCTCTGTTAAAAGGACTCTGCAGGCGACCCGGAAGCCCGAGTTCTAATGGCAGCTCTACCGACTCCTTTGTGGAGGGCCTTGAGGAAGCCCCAAGAGCGTCCCCTGTCTGCAGGCGAGGGCAAGGAAGGGACCAACAGCACCGTCACTGGAGGAGCAGAGCAGCCCTCAAGTCCCAGCGGGATCACTTACAGCTGAGGGACCTGGGAAAGGAACTTATCCCCTTCTGTACCGTGCAGGAAAAGGCCGGCGGGTGCACGGTGCTGAGGATCACCCATTCCCAGCGGGCAAGATATGAACTGGGTACACACAGGTGCTGTGTTGCTCAGTTTGTACCTTAACAGGCCGGCTCTGGCACTGCGCTGTTCATGAGACCACACCCATGTGGGAGCACTGGCGGTATGTGCCGGTGTCGTTGGTGTGTGTGCGGGTGTCAGTGTCAAGTCCAACAGCCTGCTTCTTCCCAACGTTGTAGAATCCAGACTATTAGCCGGTTCCACCTGTGTGCCCCAGACCCGCTGAATCTGTCCCTCAGCCTAGTGTTCTGAAACCTGCCTTCTCTGCTTCTCACAGGCTCGGCCACTTCCAAACGCTGCCCCCACTGTGGGGGATGTTTGGCTGCAGCCTGTGCCCGGTTGCCATCCCCTCCCGTGCCCGGCGGTACCTGGGCAGATCTTGCAGCACTTGCCGCCACTTTCGGGGTGGTGGCAGGGGTACTCGGCAGGGCAGGTGAGGCGCTGGCAGTCCTGCTGGCCGTCCTGACAGGTGCACAGGATACAGGGCAGCGGCCCGAAGGAGCGGAAGGCCGGGTGCCACACCTCGCCGTGGGAGTAGGTCTTCCCGCTGTGCACACAGGCTAGGGCCGGCCCAGAGGGGAGCCATCAGGGCCCAGAGAAAGTGGGGCGGGGACCTGGGGGGAGGTCTGCTAGTAAAGCTGTCCTGCCCCACTCCCCCTCCCCACACTCAGGCTGGGGTGTCCCCCACCCCCAAACACCATGGTGCCCCGGCAGAAGCTGGTGGCCCAGCTCTCAGGACTAAGTCCAGCCAGGCCGCTGAGCTTTGCCCAGCATTAGCTCCAGGAGGGACAAAGGCGCCGGCTCGGATGGGGTGGGACGGATGGGGTTAAGTCCCCCAAACTGCTGCAGCTGGCCCTGCTGCCCTTCCCCTGGCCTCCCCAGATCTTTCCGTGGAAGCTCCTTGCTGACCTCTCCCCATCTCGTGCGCCCCTTTCTCATACTGTCCCGTGTGCCCCGATTTCCAGCGGAGACCCGGCAGGTGCTGAGAACAAGCATTTCCCTGCCCGCCGACTCTGCATCCCAGGGTCGTGGTGTGTTAAAGTGGGGTCCTTCCCTCGCACCCCTCCCAGTCCTTCCGCCCAGATAGTTTGAGCCTCCAGGTTCCCTGCCAAGTGGAGGCAGAGGGGGAGCTACGGGCCCGGGGTGGTCCCAGCCCACCTTTCTTGTGTTTCTCCTTCAGGACGATCTTGACCGTGGTGCTACCCGCTGCCTTGGGCCGGAAGTGGTGAGGGATGAAGCCCAGTGGGGGAGCTGGAGCCGGTGGGGCGGGGGTGCCCAGGCCTCTTTTTTCTTGCACTGTCTCCCTGCACACAGGTCCTGCGCAGGTCCCTGCAAATGGCAGGGGTGAAGGTGACGGGGGCTGTGAGGAAGACTGTCCACGGAGGAGCAGCAAGCGCCCGAGGGAGGGGATGGTGTCACACCTGGCGAGGAAGGGGCACAGGGTGGGGACAGACAGACATGTTGGGGTCTGAGGTATCAGACAACACGGCTAGGAAAAGTCTAGGGGGTCACCTGGAAATCTCGCCTCCCACCAAGCCCTTCCAGAATTGTCAGAAATAGGGCAAATGGCTGCTCCAGGCAGCCTTGACCCAGCATCTGTGCGAGCAGAGAGCTGAGGCCCATCACAGGTAAGGTCAGGGGCGGGGGCGGTGCAGCAGCCGGGTCCCAGCTCCAGAGACTGAGTGACAAGACGAGGGGATTTATGGAGCCATCAGGGGACAGGAAGAGCAGGAGCAAGTCCCTCTATAGAGAAGGGGGTCTCTGACTTTCCCCATGTCCCTGGAATGTAAGATCTTGAGCCCCAGCACAGCTCTGGGAGAGCTACAATAGTAGAGGGCTTGGGGTACTGACAGCGTCATGGGGCAGGAGACAGCAGAGGCTTGGGGCTGACAGCGTCCTGGGGCAGGAGACAGCAGAGGCTTGGGGTACTGACAGCGTCCCTGGGGCAGGAGACAGCAGAGGCTTGGGGGCTGACAGCGTCATGGACACGAGCTTTGCAACTCAGATTTGGGGCACTGGAAGTTTCAGGCCGTGGGAGAGGAATAAGTCAGCTGGGGCAGAGCCGATGAACACCCTGCTGAGCCTGGGGTACTCACAGCCCTTCTCCCAGGTCCCTGCCTGCCCCTAGTTGGTCTCTCTCCATTATCAGCTCAGAGACGAGTCCATAAGAGCTTCTGGAGGGGAAACTGTGAGCCAGACCCCAACTCGGGCCAGCCTCAGAGGAGACACTGGGGAGACGCTGGTGAAGTGGGAAGATACGGAGAACCCAACACCAAGCAGTGACTCGCCCTGGTCCTGGACAACAGTTAGAGCTGCTCGGGCCCCGCAAACAGGCTGGAGGGTTTCACCCAGGGCAGGGCTGGAAAGGCTCCCAGATGCAGAGACCCGGCCCAAAAAGCAAGGCGAGGCCTTAGCGTTGGCCTGGGGAGAGTCTAGGAAAGGGAGCCCCGACTCCATCAGTCCCCAGAGTCCCCAAGACTCAGACGGACCAGCGATGGCTCCCATTAGACAGCACATGGCAGGCTGGGCACCGCATTCAGAGCTCAGCTTGGACGAGAGCTGGTGGGGACACAATCAAGTGCGCCGGTGATACATGGGTCCATCTAGCCACCTCCATTGCTCCAACCATGGGTGGACAGTGTAACCTGCCTTAACTCTAGGCCCAAACCAAGTCAGGTCAAGACAGGGAGGAGAACAGAGACGAGCCCCCAGACAAGGAACTGAAAGGCCGGGGCTGGGGCCAGCTGCGTCAGAGACCTCCTTTCAGACGCTCTTGGAGGTCGCCTGGGCTAAAGGTAGGCCCGGCTCTGACTGTCATGATTGTCATATGACTGTCATGTCCTGGCAGAGAGCTGCCAAGACGGCAGCTGGGCACCCTGGGCCCTGCCCCTGCGCCCCGTGGGGCTGTTTCTTGGACCCTGCTGGCTGGTCAGCCCAGTGGGCGGTTAGAGTGGGGCAGTGACATGGTGGGGTTACTGGAGCTGACCCAGAGACCAGTTATGTGGCTGGTGAACGTGGCTGGTGTCGCCCACTGCGAGCCCCGGCCCCTCCTCTCCCTTTCCTGTCACCCAAATGGGGACTCACCCCCTGTGGTGTGGCTGCTCCACATCCTCCTCGTCCACTGACTTCTCACCGGATCCATCTGGAAGCCCCAAGGGACATCGGATCAGCCAACACCCATGCAAAGCCCAGCGTCACTTCCAAACCCCCACCTCCTTAGTCACATCATAGCCACTCCCGACATGGGGTGGATGAGGATTTATACCAAGGACCCCCTCCAGCGAGCCCTCTAGGAGTCCCCTGCCTGCCAGCCCCTGGGGTGTCCTGAGAGCCTTCGGCTTCTGAAGTCCCCAGAAGATTCTCTCCTACTGCCCCCTTCTCCTGCATTGCAGCCAGTTCACTTCCTACAGGCCATTCTGACCCCAAGACCAGACATTGGAATTTCTGTCTCTAGAAATCACCAAAGCTGAGCTGAAAAGGTAGAAGAGGGTTCCAGGCACTTGCTTGCCTGCAGCCAGCCACAGTCTGATCCCTGGCACTGCCTACGGCCCCCAAGCACTGCCAGGAGTGATCCCTGTGCACAATTCAGGAATAACCCCGAGCACTGCTGAGTGTAGCCCAAATCTGCCCCTCAAGAAAAGAAAAGGAAAAAATCACTAAGGCCCCCAGCACACACGAGGGGGGGGAGAGGGGGAGGGAATCCACACCAGAGCCTCCTGGCTGTTGGTCCAGTTCCCTGCTGAAAACAGTGTCCAGCCCCTCTCAGGAATCACCTGAGATGCATTTTCCTGGGCACCGGTCCCTCCCCCAGGAAGCTTTCCTGGACGGCTCCGCTCTCAGAGCACTGTAGGACCACCTGGGCCCTTCAGCCTGCTGAAGCCTTTTCTCTGCAGGGCGGTGGCTCTGCTCGTCCTGACAGGGGCTTCAGCTGCTTCTGCATGACCCTCACTGCGTGTGCCCGCTCTGAGTCCACAAGGAGGAGACACAGTCCCTCCCTTGGGCCCCCTCATGTGAGTTCTGGGTTTTGTCCTGGCAGCGGCATCCCCACTCCAGCTCCACTTGGAGTTGCAGACCCGGACACACTCCCTAGTTCCCAGGGGCAAAGGTTCCAGCCAAGCCCTGACTCAGTCTGTCAGCACCTGCCCTCAGGCCCAGCCCCGTCTGTGTCCCCCGCCTGCTCTCCCACCCTTTCCACTGACTGCTCCTGTGTCCCAGCATCCACACGCTAGCAAGAGGGAATATCCCTGGGCCGGGTGAGGGGCTTGGAACCTGAAACAGTTACAGGCTGTTGGATAAATTCTTCCTCCTCCTGTGTCACCCCCACTTTGGAGGGAGGAGTCACACCCGGCGATGCTCAGGGCTTACTCCTGGCTCTGCGCTTAGGAATTACTCTTGGTGGGAAGTGGGGGACCATACGGGATGCTGGGAATAAACCTGGGTTGACTGTGTACAAGGCAAATGTCCTACCGTTGGTACTATTGCTCCAGCCCCTGTAACATCCCAAACTTTTATGGCAACCAAAGTGTTTGAGCCTCCGTGACATAACAGGACTACCCTCCCCTGCTGTGTTCTGCTCTCCCTCCTTTCTGCTCCCTAGAAGACTAAGTGCATTATGGAGACGTCTCTGGTACAAGCTCAGTATTCTGGGAAGAAGGGGCGTGCAGCCCGTAGGGGTGCCCCTAAATGTGACAGCGTGGTTGGGGCATGGCCAAGCTGAGTCACTCACCTCTGCAGGCCTGGCAGCAGGCGGCGGGCAGCGGGAGGGGTGCGGGGCAGCCGGGCTCCGGGCAGCTCATGAGGCCACAGTAGATCTGGCCATCCTGGTGGACACAGCAAATATCTGCTGTGGATGGATGCTAAGGGTGGGCTCCCAGACAGTCCAGGGCAGCCCTGAGTCTCCCCAAGGTAGGGGAGCAGCAGAGACAAGACCTGGGCGGCTCAGAGCAAGGGTCTGGGCTCACCACTGCCACACAGGCCGGATGTGCCGCAGTCTTTCAGGCCTGAGGGTGTGCCTCCCACTTCTCCCCAGAGCTTCCCTGGAGGTGGGAGGGGAAGAGGCGGGGCCTGGAGGTGGTGTGTGCGGATCCTGCAACAGCCCTCGCTCGGGCCTGACGTGGGTCAGGGCCCCTCCACGGAGGGGCCCTGGCTGGGGACACTTGGGCTGTCCCCCACTCAAGGTCACACAAAGAGAGCCAACGCAGTGGGGCAGAGACACTTATGGGCATCAGGAGGTTGGGGGAGCTTTGGTGAGTCAAGTCTCTGGGTCTGTCTCAGCTTCCTTTTCTGGGCTCTCTCCTCTTCTGAAGGTCCAGGAAAGGCCCTGGACCATCTCATAAATGAATGGTGGCGATTTCACTGGTGGGCTTCCTACTCTTCTCCAGCGAGTCTGGGGTTCTTGTCAAAGGTTTGTGCGCTTTGATTGTGAGAGGTTTGTGAGTCCTTGTTTGTGAGAGGTTTGTGTGATAGCAGATGCATTAAGATTCAGGGTTGCTCATCTGCACTTCTATATTCATCACAGCACTATTCACAATAGCCAGAATCTGGAAACAACCAGAGTGCCCAAGAACAGATGACTGGATAAAGAAACTTTGGTTACATCTACACAATGACTACGCAGCTGTTAGGAAAAATAAAGTTATGAAATTTGCCCACAAATGGATGAACATGGAGAGGATCATGCTGAGTAAAATGAGTCAGAAGGAGAAGGACAGGTATAGAATAAATGCATTTATTGTGGGATATAAAAAATAGTATGAGACTGATATCCAAGGCCAGGGGAAAACAGGGGCCAGGAGAACTAACTTGTCAGCGGTTGGAATCTACCACAAGTGTGTGGGAGTCAGAGGCGAGGTAAGATAGAGAAGTGTGCTAATATTTGTGCTAATATAGTGTGCTATTTGTGCTAATATTTGTGCTAATAAAGTGTGCTAATATAGTGTGCTAATCACTGTATCACAGTCTTCCCGTTGATCATCGATTTGCTCGAGCGGGCACCAGTAACATCTCCATATATCCTGTCTCATGCTAGTAGAGCCCAAGGGCACCTGCTTACTCCAGGAACATAAAGAGCCTCA